>JAVIAB010000105.1:11138644-11541144 GCA_032433765.1 Megaustenia siamemsis
TCCAACATGTGACACATCTCTGTCTAGTCTCACTATACCATCTCTCATTCACCTATCTTCTAACATATGAGACATCTCTGTCTCGTCTCCACTATACCATCTCTTCATTTCACCTATCCTCCAACATGTGACACATCTCTGTCTAGTCTCACTATACCATCTCTCATTTCACCTATCTAACATGTGACACATCTCTGTCTCGTCTCACTATACCATCTCTCATTTCACCTATCCTCCCAACATGTGACACATCTCTGTCTAGTCTCACTATACCATCTCTCATTTCACCTATCCTCCAACATGTGACACATCTCTGTCTCGTCTCACTATACCATCTCTCATTTCACCTATCCTCCAACATGTGACACAATCTCTGTCTATTCTCACTATACCATCTCTCATTTCACCTATCCTCTAACATGTGACACATCTCTGTCTAGTCTCACTATACATTCTCTCTTTTCACCTATCCTCTAACATGTGACACATCTCTTTCTCGTCCTCAATATACCATCTCTCATTTCACCTATCCTCTAACATGTGACACATCTCTGTCTCATCTCACTATACCATCTCTCATTTCACCTATCCTCTAACATGTGACACACCTCTGTCTCATCTCACTATACCATCTCTCATTTCACCTATCTAACATGTGACACATCTCTGTCTAGTCTCACTATACCATCTCTCATTTCACTATCCTCCAACATGTGACACATCTCTGTCTAGTCTCACTATACCTCTCTCATTCACCTATCCTCCAACATGTGACACACATCTCTGTCTCATCTCACTATACCATCTCTCATTTCACCTATCCTCCAACATGTGACACATCTCTGTCTCATCTCACTATACCATCTCTCATTTCACCTATCCTCCAACATGTGACACATCTCTGTCTAGTCTCACTATACCATCTCTCATTTCACCTATCCTCCAACATGTAACACAATCTCGTCTAGTCTCACTATACCATCTCTCATCTCCTCAGTCCACCTCTCCCTAACTTCATTATCCGACATGTAGCTATAGGTATCTGTGCCTCACTGTTTGCTGTCGTTGTCCCCGTCTTCTGAGGAAGGCCACCGGCTGAAATGTCAGTATTTTGTTGTGTTCCTTTTTGTAAAAAATAAGTAAAGTAAAGCACCCCCGTCACGCCAAGTGGCGTATAGAGAATATGGTGTTAGTGACCATAAATTTTACAGACCTTCGGCACATGAATTTTGAGGTAACGTGGTCAGAATTATGTTCGTACCACTTTACTTCCCAGAAAATTCGGTACTCATTAAAGGCTGGGTGAACTGGAAGCTGTCGGTTGGGATCGAATCTGACCTCTTGTCCTTTGTAGTCCAGTTCACTAACCACTGAGCTATCGCGGCACCCGTTTTTTTTTGTAAAGCTGCCACCAGACTTTGAGTGTGTACCAGACCCCACTACTGGCTCCCCATTTTCGTTAGACATTTATTTTTGAATGCGTTCAACTTTGTTTTTATGTCTTTTGTTGTTTTCCAGCTCTCACATGCATACGTAAAGGTTGATAGTACGTTTGATGTGAATAGTCCTAATTTAGTGTTTGTGCTGATGAGTTTTGCGTGACATTGCTAACGCTGAAAGACTTTGTCACAGAATTTTTGCGACTCTTGGCTTGTGTGCTCCAAATTTTCATGGATTGTGTCGCGACTTTTACAGTCCCCGTTTTATGAATCAAGCACTACACACATTACCCAAAAAATCATGTGCTGAAGGTCTGTAAAATATAGGGTCACTAACACCATATTCTCCCTATACGCCACTTGGCGTGACGGGGGTACTTGACTTTTACTTTACTACTACAGATTTAGAAGCCACGATAGCTCAGTGGTTTTGTGACTGGACTACTAAGGATAAGATGTTGGGTTCGATCCTGATCTACGGCTTCCAGTTCTCCCAGCCGTAAATAGGTACTGCATTTTTTTCTGGCAAAGTAAAGCGGCACGGACATAATACCGACCACATTACCCTAAAATCATGTGCCGAAAGTCTATGAAAAATTAAGGTCACTAACACCATATTCCCTAGACGTCACTTGACATGAGGGGGGCTCTTAACCTATTTTTATTCTACTGATTTGTTTCAATTATGTTTTTTTAAAATTTAGGCCAAGATCGCCAAGCGAGGTCGCAAATTAAACAGACTATGACAATTCAAGAACATAATCTCGAAGTTCTACAGGCTGCCAAGAAGAAAGACGAAGTCAGATTCAGAAAGTGAGTGAAGTTTCTCCAGGAAGTTTATTAGTTTTAGAAGTTTGTCTCTGAGTGAGAATTAATTAGTTTTAGAAGTTTGTTTCTGGGTGGGAATTAATTAGTTTTAGAAGTTTGTTTCTGGGTGGGAATTAATTAGTTTTAGAAGTTTGTCTCTGAGTGAGAATTAAATTAGTTTTAGAAGTTTTGCTCTGAGTGAGAATATTAGTTTAGAAGTTTGTTTCTGGTGGGAATTAATTAGTTTAGAAGTTTGTTTTCTGAGTGAGAATTAATTAGTTTTTTAGAAGTTTGTCTCTGAGTGAGAATTAATTAGTTTTAGAAGTTTGTCTCTGGGTGGGAATTAATTAGATTTAGAAGTTTGTCTCTGGGTGGGAATTAATTAGTTTTAGAAGTTTGCCTTTAGATGGGAATTAATTAGTTTTAGAAGTTTGCCAGTGTGAGTATAGTTAATAATTTTTAGAAGTTTGCCAGTGTGAGTATAATTAAATAAGTTTTAGAAGTTTGCCAGTGTGCTTCCCGTCATAGATAGTAGATTAACCTGACCTAACTCTAATGAAGTCTTAAGTTCTGGTTTATTAAAACAGATTTTAACTCTCTTATTGGTAGTTAACACCATAGCATGATTCACAGACTGCAGCAGTTTATATATTGATACTTCATGGTGGCATAATGTTTCATAGGCCCAAGAAGAGATGAAAGAAGCTAAAAGAATCTACGAGGAACTCAACGATGAACTACACACCGAGCTGCCAGATTTCATTACAGGTAAGCCCAATTATTTTTTTACATTCATTAAATATTTGACTTATTTGGGGGGGGGGGGGGGGGAATATATAATTAGGAAATCGAGGAAATTAGAGAAATCGCCAATCAACCACTAATATCTTCAGTAATAAAGAAAAGACAATGCATATGTTGGACATGTGATGAGAAGAGATAATAACCGAATAGCAAAGCAAGCCCTCATGTGGGAAAACACAGGTAAGAGAAAAAGAGGAAGACCCAGGGAGACACTGAGAAGAACATTGATGAGAGAGGCAAAAGCAGCAGGATTCGGCTCCCTCAATGAGATAGAACTGCTTGCACAAGAACAGAGACAGATGGCGAGATTTGATAAAATATCTTTAAAGAAAACTGCTAGAACAAAAATTCAGATAGGAGAAGGTGTATCTTGGTCTACGCCCTATGGGCCGGCTACGGCTCGAAAGGTCATAGATAGATAGAAATATTTCCCTTTTTTTTGGGGGGGGGGGGGTAATAACTATGTGGATTGTGTTTTTGTCTTCACTGGCAATTGTCTTGCTGTTTCTCAAGTATTGTGGACTGTTTTTTTTTTTTTCAGGATTGTATTCGGCTTTTCTAGAACTGTTTGTCACTTCTGTATTGTGTCTTGAGTTGTTATTACTGGTATAATGTGTGTTCTTTTGTCTTGGAGCTTTTCTGTTGTTTTCTTTTTAATTGTGTATTATTTCTGCTGAAATTGTGTCTATTTCTGTGATTGTGTCTTATCTTTTTCTTATAATGTGTCTTGTATTTTTCTGGGTTTGTGTGTTGTATTTTTTTTTTTAACATTGTCTTGTCTTTTTCTTAGATTGTGGTATTGTATCTTTGTCTTTTTCTTAGATTGTGGTATTGTATCTTTATCTTTTTCTTGATTGTGGTATTGTATCTTTATCTTTTTCTTAGATTGTGGTATGTATCTTTATCTTTTCTTAGATTGTGGTATTGTATCTAGGTCTTTTTCTTGGATTGTGGTATTGTATCTTTGTCTTTTTCTTGTATTGTGGTATTGTATCTTTGTCTTTTTCTGTATTGTATTTGTATCTTTGTCTTTTTCTGGATAGTGGTATTGTATCTTTGTCTTTTTCTTGTATTGTGGTATTGTATCTTTGTCTTTTCTGGATAGTGGTATTGTATCTTTGTCTTTTTCTTGTATTGTGGTATTGTATCTTTGTCTTTTTCTGGATAGTGGTATTGTATCTTTGTCTTTTTCTGGATTGTGTCCTGTTTATATTTTTCTGGGATTGTGTGTTGTCTTTTCTTAGATTGCACCTTGTCTGATTCTGGGATTGTATCTTGTCATTTTCTGGGATTGTGACTTGACTTTTGTTGAAATTGTTCTCGGTCTGTTCTCGTTCATTAAGAGGAGGAGAAGGATGGTGGGTAGGACAAGAACTGAGAGATTGAGGAGTCTCATCATCATCGTGTGCCGTCTCCGCATCGAAGGTTGGCTACCATGGAGCGCCATTCTGCTCTGTCTCTTGCTTTAATGGTGCAGGTTGTCATAGGCGATTTGTCCATCTTTTGATGTTACTCGTCCATGTTAGTCTTGGTCTGCCTCTGCCTCTTTACCTTGTATTTCCCCTCCAGGATTACTTTTAGTAGGCTGCTGTGTCTTTTAACATGGCCCAAAAACCTCATGTGTCTTGTTTGAATTGTGCTTAGTAGTTCTCTTTTCATTTTAGCTGTTTTAAGACTTCATCGTTGTTTTCTTTTCCTCCATCCAATTCTATCTATTCTTCTATAAATCCACATTTCAAAGACTTCAATTCTCTGTTCTGTTTTCTTGTCTAATGTCCATGTTTCTGCACCATACAGGAATATTGAGAAGATGTAACATTTTGCTATTCTTAGTTTTAGCCCTGGTGTTATTTGTTTTGATGTTAGTATGTTCTTCATGACATTAAAATTACTTTTTGCCATTCCTATTCTTTTGTTTATTTCAGTTGTACATTTTCCATCACTGGTTATAGTATGTCCAGGTAGTTGTAGCTCTGAACTGTCTCCATGTCTATTCCATCACTGGTTATAGTATGTCCAGGTAGTTGT
This sequence comes from Megaustenia siamemsis, assembly GCA_032433765.1. Classification (NCBI taxonomy): domain Eukaryota; kingdom Metazoa; phylum Mollusca; class Gastropoda; order Stylommatophora; family Ariophantidae; genus Megaustenia; species Megaustenia siamemsis. The sequence goes on from JAVIAB010000105.1 coordinate 11,143,723, forward strand.
AGTTCTGAACTGTCTCCAGGTCTATTCCATCACTGGTTATAGTATGTCCAACGTAGTTGTAGCTCTGAACTGTCTCCAGGTCTATTCCATCACTGGTTATAGTATGTCCAAGGTAGTTGTAGTTCTGAACTGTCTCCATGTCTATTCCATCACTGGTTATAGTATGTCCAAGGTAGTTGTAGTTCTGAACTGTCTCCAGGTCTATTCCATCACTGGTTATAGTATGTCCAAGGTAGTTGTAGCTCTGAACTGTCTCCAGGTCTATTCCATCACTGGTTATAGTATGCCCAAGGTAGTTGTAGCTCTGAACTGTCTCCAGTTCTATTCCATCACTGGTTATAGTATGTCCAAGGTAGTTGTAGTTCTGAACTGTCTCCAGGTCATATCCCATCACTGGTTGGACAAGAGGTAGGTTCCACCCTGATGATGGCTTCCAGTTTCACCCAGCTTTAAATGGGTACCTGATTTTTTTTCTGGGAAAGTAAAGCTGCACGGACATAATACCGACCACATTACCCCAAAATCATGTAATGAAGGTCTGTAAAATTAGGGGCACTAACAAAATATATTTCCCCTACACTACTTGTCGTACAGGGAGCCAAGATAGCTCATTGGTTAGTGAACTGGACTACAAAGGACAAGAGGTAGGGTTTGTTCCCCAACCGACAGCTTCTGGTTCACCCAGCCTTAAATGGGTACCGGATTTTTTTCTGGGAAAGTAAAGAGGCACGGGCGTAATACCGACACATCCCAAAAATCATGTGCTGAAGGTCTGTAAAATTGATGGTCACTAACACCATATTCCCTATACGTCACTTGGTGTGACGGGGGTACTTTACTTTTTTTTTTAACTTGACATTACGGAGCTCTAATATTTGTTTCAAACAAACGAGGAAATTAGAGAAATCGCCAATCAACCACTAATATCTTCAGTAATAAAGAAAAGACGATGGTCATACGTTGGACATGTGATGAGAAGAGATAATAATCGAATAGCAAAGCAAGCCTCATATGGGAAACAACAGGTAAAAGAAAAAGAGGAAGACCCAGGGAGACACTGAGAAGAACATTGATGAGAGAGGCAAGAGCAGCAGGAATCGGCTCCCTCAATGAGATAGAACTGCTTGCACAGAACAGAGACAGATGGCGAGATTTAATAAAATATCTTAAAAGAAAACTGCTAGAACAAAATTCATATAGGAGAAGGTGTATCTTGGTCTACGCCCTATGGGCCGGTTACGGCTCGAAAGGTCAATAGATAGATAGAATATTGTTACTTACATTTTACATCAAGTTCTCCCTTATAACTGACATTATGTCTCAGGTTTCTCCCTCATCATACTGTGTAATAGCAACGTTTATAGCCATACATATTAATTAAGGCATATCTCAGGGTTCGTTTGAAGTACATTTATTTAAAAATTGTACATGACTTACAAAGATAAGAAGGAACAAGACAACAAAAGTATCAGTAGTGCTAATTAAATGCTTTTTTCCCCACAATTTATTTCATCAGTCGAGTCACGTTCTACGCAGGCTTGATGTCAAGTTTGTTATTAGTGCAGAACATGTATTCCACTCGAGGTCTGCAAGGTAAGATCTCTACAACAACAACCAATAGAGAATAGAGTAGTAAGATAATAGCTATACGCAGGTGAGAAACAAATAAAAGTCGAGCAATGTTTTAGCTAAATAGGCCTTCAGCTGGAACAACAAACATAAGGATATGTACAAAATCTAACTACGTGGCGATAAATGCTCATCATTGAGTGCCATCTCCGCTTTCGAAGGTTGGCTACCATGGACCGCCATTCCACTGTGTCTCTTGCTTTGATGGTGCATGTTGTAGGTTGAATTGAATAATAATATCTATCTATCTATCTATCCATCCATCCATCCATCCATCCATCCATCCATCCATCCATCCATCCATCCATCCATCCATCCATCCATCCATCCACCCATCCACCCATCCATCTATCCATCTATCTATCTATCTCTCTATCTATCTATCCTATCTATCTATCCTATCTATCTATCCTATCTCTCTCTCTCTCTCTCTCTCTCTCTCTCTCTCTCTCTCTCTCTCTCTCCTTATCGGTATCTATCTTATCGGTATCTTATCTTATCTTATCTTATCGGTATCTTATCTATCTATTGATTGTCCTTTCGAGCCGAAGACGGCACATAGGGCAGAACCACAATCTCAAAAAACAGAAACCTTGCGTGCCAAAATGGCACATATTGCAGAGATCACTGCTTCTAAAATCTATGGTTCTGTTTCCATAACAATACTTTTTACAATGACAGCTTGTCAAGCCATCGATCAACCTCCTTAGTCGCCTCTTACGACATGCCTGGAAGGTCACAGTGTCACTATTCTTTACTTCCCCATAATGAGGCCCCGGTGACACACGGGGAATAATAATATACTAAAATAATAATACTCTCAGCTGGCTTCCGCAGTGTGTGACCTAAAGGTCAAGGTCAAGTACGAGACTTGAATCGGCATCTTAGCACGTGAGTTTTCACCCATATGTGCTCGGCTGCCTATCCAGAAATGTTTGGAGCAGTTATATGCTAGATACTCAAGAAAAGAAAAAAAGGGAAAAAAAAGTCACTTACTTCCCTGCGGCCCAGAGCTTGGTCAGCCACTGACTGAACTGAAATTGATGGGTGGGCTGACCACCTATATATCTCACTGACCAGGTAGTTAGGTGAGAAATAAATGGAAGGGTTCTAAAAATATGGGGAGGTGGGTACAAGGTACATACAAAACTGTGCTATCTAACTATCATCTGTGTGTTACCGGGCCTCATTATGAGGGAAGTAAAGAATAGTGACACTGTGACCTTCCAGGCATGTCGTAAGAGGCGACTAAGGAGGTTGATCGATGGCTTGACAAGCTGTCATTGTAAAAAGTATTGCTATGGAAACAGAGCCATAGATTTTAGAAGCAGTGATCTCTGCAATATGTGCCATTTTTGGCACGCAAGTTTCTGTTTTTTGAGATTGTGTTCTGCCCTATGTGCCGTCTTCGGCTCGGAAGGACAATAGACAGACAGACAGGAAGACACAATTATCTACACACTTGTGTATATACTTACATCAATAAGTGCCATCTTTCTTGAATAATTTTAAAATCTCTACCCAGTTCTGGAAAATAAGAATGCGTTCAACTTTGTTTCTATGTTCTCTTGTTGTTTTCCAGTCTCACATGCATTCATAAGGGTTGATAGTACGTTTGATTTGAATAGTCTCAGTTTTGTGTTTGTGCTGATGAGTGTATACATCTATCATAGGCAGACCATAGTTAACTGAGCAAAACATTACCAGCAAAAACAGCTATGATTTTTCCAAAACCAAACTACTCTAACTACTAAAAAACGTTTAAAAAAACTAAAAAAAAATGTTTTTCACTTACTCAGTGATATTAAGGGAAAAAAACAACATAAAGAGACACAGCGAAGACGATGGTGCTGGATAGGACACACACTGTGGAAGCCAACTGAGAGTATTACATGATGGACCCTTTTTGAAATCCCCAGGGGAAGAGACAAAGGGGAAGATCAAAATATTCTTGGAGAAGACAAGCGGAAGCAGTGATGAAGATGACGGGGAAGACATGGAATAATCTTAAAAGAATGGCAAGAAAACAGGATAGCTTGGAAGTGTTTGTTGAAGACCTATGCTCACAGGGAGCTGAAAGTGTTTGTTGAAGACCTATGCTCCACAGGGAGTTGAAAGTGTTTGTTGAAGACCTATGCTCCACTGGGAGCTGAAAGCATTTGTTGAAGACCTATGCTCCACAGGGAGCTGAAAGTGTTTGTTGAAGACCTATGCTCCAGAGGGAGCTGAAAGTGTTTGTTGAAGACCTATGCTCTACAGGGAGCTGAAAGTGTTTGTGAAGACCTATTCTCCACAGGGAGCTGAAAGTGTTTGTTGAAGACCTATGCTCTACAGGGAGCTGAAAGTGTTTGTTGAAGACCTATGCTCCACAGGGAGCTGAAAGTGTTTGTTGAAGACCTATGCTCCACAGGTAGCTGAAAGGCAGAAGAAGAAGAGTGATATTAAGGAAAAAAACAACAACAGTTAATTTAAAATGGTGGAATCACTTGACACTGATAGTTGTTGATAATTTAAAAAAAAAAGATTTATTTTATGTGTTACTTTCACCATTTTTATGCGTTGATCTATAAACACATGTTGCTTTTATATATTATCGACATTTTTATCACTTGTAAATTTGATATGAATAATTTTCTTAATGGACAGTTGGAGACATGATAATAACTGTTGAGATCGAAAGTTGTGGAGAGACATAATCACCTACGCCAGCAGGCCCGGGTACTTGATGATGATGATTTATGTGATATTACAATTTCACAAATTTGTTTTCCCATTTTATAATTGGATGACTCAACACATGAGGATAGAAAGTATTTCAATGTAGGGTTTCGTAAAGACAAAGAATTAAAGATAAATTTGCAGTCACAATATCAAACAAATAGCAAGTCCTGCAGCAACTACAAAACACAATAAATATAGAAGATCATTGGAAACAGGTAAACATATATGGAAAGAGACATGTGAAGGAACCGTGGGGAAAAGCGAACGCCAGAATGAAGCATGGATGACAGCAGAGACCCTGAAGAAAATTAACTTTTTCCGTACGTTCCGCCGCATGGTGCGTCACGCTAAATTTTATTAGTGTGAACGCCTTCAAACCATATTCGTTTTACATGTCCTGTATCATCTGAATATTGGTGAAATCTAATCCCTTGTTCAATTATCTAAACATCATATATAATATGTTATATGTTAGATAAATATAAATATATAGATTGATTCTTAAAACCATGAACAATTTGTCTCTAAAATCGCTTCCGTTGCGTCGATACAAAGCTTCCGTACGGAAAGAGTTAAAGAAAGAAAAGAAAGCATCATTGCACTCCGGACATGTCCATAGGTGCTCAATCCCATCCTCAGTTATTGAGTTATTTGCAGGTCATCATCATTGCACTCCGGACATGTCCATAGGTGCTCAGATCCCTCCCCAACAAGTCCCGTCCAGTGACTGACGACTCCAGTTCTATGTTGGTTGATACGTCTTCTTATACGCCCACTAGGTTACTTGTTTTTAATCTGTGCCCATCTTAACATATAAATATGAAGTATAGCGAGTATTATCTAATTATAATTTTATTTCTGTACCGTTTATTGCTTTCATCCGACAGATAAATGGAAACCTGAACGAGATCTGCCAGGAGTTGGCTAAAGATTTTGAACAATTGCTTACAAGCCAAAGAGGCCACTAGGAAACTTTATCTACGGCGTAAGTTGCTGTCGTGTTAATTCTCTTTGCTTTCACTGGCTGCAAAGGGTGGAGGTCTCAAGGTCAGATTTCTGTCTTGGTCATAAAGATTCCTGGTTTTGAATCTTGCTGAAGGGACATCTACCATCTGACCGCTGTTGTACATCTACTATCTCACTTCTGTTGTACATCTACCATCTCACCTCTGTTGTACATCTACCATCTCACCTCTGGTGTATATCTACCATCTGACGCTGTTGTACATCTACTATCTCACTTCTGTTGTACATCTACCATCTCACCTCTGTTGTATATCTACCATCTCACCGCTGTTGTACATCTACTATCTCACTTCTGTTGTACATCTACCATCTCACCTCTGTTGTACATCTACCATCTGACCGCTGTTGTACATATACTATCTCACTTCTGTTGTACATCCTACCATCTCACCTGTTTGTACATCTACCATCTCACCTCTGTTGTACATTCTACCATCTCACCTCTGTTGTACATCTACCATCTCACCTCTGTTGTAAATCTACCATCTCACCTCTGTTGTACATCTACCATCTCACCTCTGTGTACATCTACCATCTCACCTCTGTTGTACATCTGCCATCTCACCTCTGTTGTACATCTACCATCTCACCTCTGTTGTACATCTACCATCTCACCTCTGTTGTATATCTACCATCTCACCTCTGTTGTACATCTACCATCTCCCTCTGTTGTACATCTACCATCTCACCTCTGTTGTACATCTACCATCTCACCTCTGTTGTACATCTACCATCTCATCTCTGTTGTACAACTACCATCTCACCTCTGTTGTACAACTACCATCTCACCTCTGTTGTACATCTACCATCTCACCTCTTTGTACATCTACCATCTCACCTCTGTTGTACATCTCCATCTCACTCTCTTTGTACATCTACCATCTAACATCTCACCTCTGTTGTACATCTACCATCTCACCTCTGTTGTACATCTACCATCTCACCTCTGTTGTACATCTACCATCTCACCTCTGTTGTACATCTACCATCTCACCTCTGTTGTACATCTACCATCTCACCTCTGTTGTACATCTACCATCTCACCTATGTTGTACATCTACCATCTCCCCTCTGTTGTACATCTACCATCTCACCTCTGTTGTACATCTACCATCTCACCTCTGTTGTACATCTACCATCTCACCTCTGTTGTACATCTACCACTCACCTCTGTTGTACATCTACCATCTCACCTCTGTTGTACATCTACCATCTGACCTCTGTTGTACACCTACCATCTCACTTTGGTTGTACATCTACCATCTCATCTCTGTTGTACATCTACCATCTCACCTCTGTTGACATCTACCATCTCACCTTGCTGTACATCTACCATCTCACCTCTGTTGTACATTACCATCTCACCTCTGTTGTACACCTACCATCTCACCTTGTGTTGTACTCCTACCATCTCATCTCTGTTGTACATCTACCATCTCACCTCTGCTGTACATCTACCATCTCACCTCTGTTGGACATCTACATCTCACCTCTGCTGTACATCTACCATCTCACCTCTGCTGTACATCTACCATCTCACCTCTGCTGTACATCTACCATCTCACCCCTGTTGTACATCTTCTCACCTCTGTTGTACATCTACCATCTCACCTCGTGCTGTACATCTACCATCTCACCCCTGTTGTACATCTACCATCTCACCTCTGCTGTACATCTACCATCTCACCCCTGTTGTACATCAAACAGTTAACATTGTCCCCAGATATTTAAATTCATTACCCTATTTCAATATGACAAGAATCTGTGTGATGATTATGAGGAAAAATATGGGTAGAAAATGTTCAAATCGTCATACGTGTTGGTCTGAATTTATATACGTCATGCCGACATATGGTAATTTTAAAAAATGTATTACATTGCAGCTCAAGAGAAAACAGAGCCAGCAAGGAGGCCACCGCACCTGGAACAGGTGAGATCAAATGTCTGATCCACTTTTTTTTTCTCTTTTCAAATTGGTTTGTTTTGTGCTAGCTTTTGAGTTCTTATATATTGTGGACCCAAATTAGGATCTTTGATTGAAAGTTAGGATCTGTTGATTGATGTTAGGATCTGTTGATTTGATGTTAGGATCTGTTGATTGATGTTAAGATCTGTTGATTTGATGTTAGGATCTGTTGATTTAATGTTAGGATCTGTTGATTTGATGTTAGAATCACTCTGCCTTGTCATGTGACCAAAACCATTTTATCTGTTGTTTCTTTATATATTCTATGGCGGTAATTATTCCTAGCTTTTTTCTCAGTTCTTCATTTCTGATTTATCTCTCAGACTGTTTCCTGTCATTCGTCTAACACATTTCATCTCTGTAGAGGATATTTTTCTTATTGTTCTTGCATCTAGGGTCCAGGACTGGCATTGGTAAACACAACGTTGGGATGAAGATTGTATTGTAGAGTGCCCATTTTACCTCTAGAGTTATTTCCTTGTTGGACAATAGTGGTGATAACTGTCCAATGATTTGACAAGCTTTGTTGCATCTTGAGTCTAGGGTCCAGGTCTGGCATTGGTACAACGTTGGGATGAAGATTGTATTGTAGAGTGCCCATTTTACCTCTAGAGTTATTTCCTTGTTGGACAATAGTGGTGATAACTGTCCAATGATTTGACAAGCTTTGTTGCATCTTGAGTCTAGGGTCCAGGTCTGGTATTGGTAGCACAATGTTGGGATGAAGATTGTATTGTAGAGTGCCCGTTTTACCTCTAGAGTTATTTCCTTGTTGGACAGTAGTGGTTGTAGCTGTCCAATGATTTGAGAAGCTTTGTTGCATCTTGAGTCTAGGGTTCAGGTCTGGCATTGGTAGCACAACGTTGGGATGAAGATTGTATTGTAGAGTGCCCGTTTTACCTCTAGAGTTATTTCCTTGTTGGACAATAGTGGTGATAGCTGTTCAATGATTTGACAAGCTTTGTTGTATCTTGAGTCTAAGGTCCAGGTCCGGCATTGGTAGCACAACGTTGGGATGAAGATTGTATTGTAGAGTGCCCGTTTTGCCTCTAGAGTTATTTCCTTGTTGGACAATAGTGGTGATAGCTGTTCAATGATTTGACAAGCTTTGTTGTATCTTGAGTCTAAGGTCCAGGTCTGGCATTGGTAGCACAACGTTGGGATGAAGATTGTATTGTAGAGTGCCCGTTTTGCCTCTAGAGTTATTTCCTTGTTGGACAATAGTGGTGATAGCTGTCCAATGATTTGACAAGCTTTGTTGTATCTTGAGTCTAAGGTCCAGGTCTGGCATTGGTAGCACAACGTTGGATGAAGATTGTATTGTAGAGTGCCCGTTTTGGCCTCTAGAGTTATTTCCTTGTTGGACAATAGTGGTGATAGCTGTCCATGATTTGACAAGCTTTGTTGCATCTTGAGTCTAGAGTCCAGGACTGGCATTGGTAGCACAACGTTGGGATGAAGATTGTATTGTAGAGTGTCCGTTTTGCCTCTAGAGTTATTTCCTTGTTGGACAATAGTGGTGATAGCTGTCCAATGATTTGACAAGCTTTGTGCATCTGAGTCTAGAGTCCAGGACTGGCATTGGTAGCACAACGTTGGGATGAAGATTGTATTGTAGAGTGTCCGTTTTGCCTCTAGAGTTATTTCCTTGTTGGACAATAGTGGTGATAGCTGTCCAATGATTTGGCAAGCTTTGATGCATCTTGAGTCTATCTCTGCTGTTTATGAATTGTCGTTTGTCACTAGACTTCCTAAGTATTTAATTCCTCTACTTGTTTTAGTTTCTGCCTTCTATAGTTATGTCATTATTCTCTCTTTTGCGACATTCATGACTTCTGTTTTGTTGAAGTTGATTTTCCCAGTCCATTCTAGTCTTAAAAAGTCTGAAATTTGCAAGTGTTCAGTGTTGATTTCTTTGTTTACTCTGAATTAACAGAGTCAGAGAACAAGGAGGAGACAGAGAACAAGGCTGAGTCAGAAAACAAAGAGTATTTGTTGTGTGGGAAGTCGTCTGTTCTGTTTGTTGTTTCTTTATCTTTATTTGCATTCTAGCTGAGGTAAACGCCTAATAGCAACAGAGCTTGAAACTAGCACTGACTCATAGCTGATAACTTGCACCAGAATCTAACAGCAACAGAGCTTGAAACTAGCACTGACTCATAGCTGATAGTTTGCACCAGAATCATTAACCCTAAATTATGATACCGTAGTAAAAATTGCAGCAACAAAACAAAACACACATTTTTTCAAAATTTGACACTTTTCTGTGATCAGACATTCCCCACTCTGTTTACCTCCCTAATTACACTTATGGTGACCTCTAATTATTTCTATTGTTATTACACCCCCCCCCCCCCCCCCCCCGGACGCCAGATTTCATGAGATACGATCTCATATAATATGGAAACAAAAATGCCAGTTTTCAAGAAAGTGACTTCTTTTTTTTATTTGTTTGTGAGCAAGAAATTTCCTTGGTCATTGGCGGACATCAAACAGCTCCGCTGTGAACTGGTAAACGCAGTGAATAACGCTACGAGGTGGCCAACATACTGGCGGACATACAATGTCCGTACTGATAGACATTGTACATATGCGACCCGTGAGATCAAAATCAGGTCATAAATCAACCTGATCCAGGGAATCAAAGTCCCCATGTCTCTCCTAGTGTTAACACCCAGCTGTGTGTCAAAAGTTCAAAGAAAATACTATTTTTAGAGTTCCTAATGTTACAATTAAGTGGTTGTAATTTTTACTGTGGTATCGTAAGCAAGTGAGTCACAGATTTACATCGTGATCTATGGTTAAGAAATAACCATCCAGACCCACTCCACCTCTTTGTGGTTCCTCTAGTAACAGAGTCAAGTTTGGAGAGGCAACTAGAAAACACTAGGAAACATAACAGTAGGAGAGGTCAACAGAAGAGCAAAAGATGGATTGATGGAATATTAGAAACACTAGGAAACGTAACAGCAGGAGAGGTCAACAGAAGAACAAAGATGAATTGATGGAATATTAGAACACTAGGAAACATAACAGCAGGAGAGACCAACAGAAGAGCAAAAGATGGATTGATGGAATATTAGAAACACTAGGAAACATAACATCAGGAGAGGCCAACAGAAGAACAAAAGATGATTGATGGAATATTAGAAACACTAGGAAACATAACAGCAGGAGAGGCCAACAGAAGAGCAAAAGATGGATTGATGGAATATTAGAAACACTAGGAAACATAACAGCAGGAGAGGTCAACAGAAGAGCAAAAGATGGATTGATGGAATATTAGAAACACTAGGAAACATAACAGCAGGAGAGGTCAACAGAAGAGCAAAAGATGGATTGATGGAATATTAGAAACACTAGGAAAACATAACAGCAGGAGAGGTCAACAGAAGAACAAAAGAATGCAAATCTAGACACTGACTGTCAAAGGAGGAAATAACAAAGAAGAGGAAGTTGTTGAGTGAGATGTGTGTGTGTATATATACTAAGACTGTATGTGGGTACAAGGGTGGTGTGAATGAGTGTTGTGACAGGCCAACAATTATAAAACTTGCTCCCCCCCCCCCCACACACACACACAAGCAGTCACCATGCAACTGTTGACTCTGTAATACCTGTCCACCAACAGACACCACAAGACACAGATGCTCAGGCAGCTGAGAGCAATGGCAAGGACTCAGAAGGAGCGTAGTATATTTTGTGCTGTTGTGAAGTTGTTCTTTGATTTCTGACAGATCACTTCCTTGTCTTCCCTTTTCTTTCCTTTCCTTCTTCCTCTCCTCTTCCTTCTTCTGCTTTTCCTCCTGTTCTCTTTTCCTCCCTGTTCTCTTTCCTCCCTGTTCTCTTTTCCTCCCTGTTCTCTTTTCCTCCCTGTTCTCTTTTCCTCCCTGTTCTCTTTTTCTCCCCTTTTTTATTCGTCTGTTTCTCTTCCTCCTCTTTACTTCCACTTCTACCTCTTCCTCTTAACATGAAAGTTTCTGTCAAAGTTTCTTCACTGCCAGATTTTTCTGTTGAGAAATGTTTTATTATAAAAGTTTCTTCACTGACAGATTTTTCTGTTGAGAAATGTTTATATATAAAGTTTCTTCACTGCCAGATTTTTCTGTTGAGAAATGTTTATATATAAAAGTTTCTTCACTGCCAGATTTTTCTGTTGAGAAATGTTTATATATAAAAGTTTCTTCACTGCCAGATTTTTCTGTTGAGAAATGTTTAATATATAAAAGTTTCTTCACTGACAGATTTTTCTGTTGAGAAATGTTTATATATAAAAGTTTCTTCACTGCCAGATTTTTCTGTTGAGAAATGTTTATATATAAAAGTTTCTCACTGCCAGATTTTTCTGTTGAGAAGTGTTTATATATAAAAGTTTCTTCACTGCCAGATTTTTTTCTGTTGAGAAAAGTTTATATATAAAAGTTTCTTCACTGCCACAGATTTTCGGTTGTGAAAAGTTTACATATAAAAGTTTCTTCACTGCCAGATTTTTCTGTTGTGAAAAGTTTACATATAAAGTTTCTTCACTGCCAGATTTTTTCTGTTGTGAAAAGTTTACATATAAAGTTTCTTCACTGTCAGATTTTTCTGTTGTGAAAAGTTTACATATAAATGTTTCTTCACTGTCAGATTTTTAATGTTGAGGAAAGTTTATATATAAAAGTTTCTTCACTGTCAGATTTTTGTGTTGAGAAAAGTTTCTGTCAAAGTTTCTTCACTGTCAGATTTTTATTTGAGAAAAGTTTCTGTCAAAGTTTCTTCACTGCCAGATTTTTGTTGAGAAAAGTTTCCTCACTGTCCAGATTTTCTGTTGAGAAAAGTTTCTGTCAAAGTTTCTTCACTGTCAGATTTTATATTGAGGAAAGTTTATATATAAAAGTTTCTTCACTGTCAGATTTTTCTTTGAGAAAAGTTTCTGTCAAAGTTTCTTCACTGTCATTTTTATGTTGAGAAAAGTTTCTGTCAAAGTTTCTTCACTGCCAGATTTTTTGTTGAGAAAAGTTTCCTCACGTCAGATTTTTCTGTTGAGAAAGTTCCTCCTCACTGTCAGATTTTTTGTTGAGAAAAGTTTCCTCACTGTCAGATTTTATATGTTGAGAAAGTTTCTGTCAAAGTTTCTTCACTGCCAGATTTTTTGTTGAGAAAAGTTTCTGTCAAAGTTTCTTCACTGCCAGATTTTTCTGTTGAGAAAAGTTTCTGTCAAAGTTTCTTCACTGCTAGATTTTTTGTTGAGAAAAGTTCCCTCACTGCCAGATTTTTTGTTGAGAAAAGTTTCCTCACTGCCAGATTTTTTGTTGAGAAAAAGTTTCCTCACTGCCAGATTTTTTGTTGAGAAAAGTTTCCTCACTGCCAGATTTTTTGTTGAGCAGTTCCTCACTGCCAGATTTTTCTGTTGAGAAAAGTTTCTGTCAAAGTTTCCTCACTGCCAGATTTTTTGTTGAGAAAAGTTTCCTCACTGCCAGATTTTTTGTTGAGAAAAGTTTCCTCACTGCCAGATTTTTGTTGAGAAAAGTTTCCTCACTGCCAGATTTTTCTGTTGAGAAAAGTTTCTGTCAAAGTTTCCTCACTGCCAGATTTTTATGTTGAGAAAAGTTTCGAGTTTCTGTGTTTAAATCTTCACTGCTCTTCATTCTCAAACCCACAGAACTGATGCCAAGAAAAATCAGGTTGCAGAAGTGATGGCGAAGATGAAGTGGATGAAAGTTGTACAAGAGGAAGCAACTAACTGGAAAGCGCCCGTTAATGAACAGTTATCAACCCACCTCCAAACTGTTTGTCAAGGTCAGTGTTAACTATCATACCTTTAATAGAACGTTAACATTTTAGTATTTGGTAGCAGCAGCTAATAGATTGTTAATATTTTGGTACTTGGTAGCAATAACTAATAGATTGTTAATATTTTGGTACTTGGTAGCAATAACTAATAGATTGTTAATATTTTGGTACTTGGCAGCAATAACTAATAGATTGTTAATATTTTGGTACTTGGTAGCAATAACTAATAGATTGTTAATATTTAGAGTACTTGGCAGCAATAACTAATAGATTGTTAATATTTTGGTACTTGGTAGCATAACTAATAGATTGTTAATATTTTGGTACTTGGTAGCAATAACTAATAGATTGTTAATATTTTTGGTACTTGGCAGCAATAACTAATGATTGTTAATATTTTGGTACTTGGTAGCAATAACTAATAGATTGTTAATATTTTGGTACTTTTGTAGCTAACTAATAGATTGTTAATATTTTAGTACTTGGTAGCAATAACTAATAGATTGTTAATATTTTAGTACTTGGTAGCAATAACTAATAGATTGTTAACATTTTGGTACTTGGTAGCAATAACTAATAGATTGTTAATATTTTAGTACTTGGTAGCAATAACTAATAGATTGTTTAAACATTTTGGTACTTGGTAGCAATAACTAATAGATTGTTAACATTTGGTACTTGGTAGCAATAACTAATAGATTGTTAACATTTTGGTACTTGGTAGCAATACTAATAGATTGTTAATATTTTGGTACTTGGTAGCAATAACTAATAGAATGTTAACATTTTGTACTTGGTAGCAATAACTAATAGAATGTTAACATTTTGCTCCTTATTAGCAACGTGTCATTTTCTTTCAAAATGTTTCCTCTTAGACTAGAGCTATAGCTAGGGCTCTCGTGATGTCAGATAAGGAGCTCCGAGCTGTGAGATCATGGAGTTTGTTTTCACCACCTCGATTTCATTTATATTCTTGCCGCCCATCACAGTGCATGCATGGTTTATGTAAAAGTGAAAAGTTTAAGGTTATTGAGTTATTTGTGGGTCATCATCATTGCACTCCGAACATGTCCATAGGTGCTCAGATCCCCTCCTCAGTTATTAAGTTATTTGTGGGTCATCATCATTGCACTCCGAACATGCCCATAGGTGCTCAGATCCCCTCCTCAGTTATTAAGTTATTGTGGGTCATCATCATTGCACTCCGAACATGTCCATAGGTGCTCAGATCCCCTCCTCAGTTATTAAGTTATTTGCGTGTCATCATCATTGCACTCCGAACATGCCCATAGGTGCTCAGATCCCCTCCTCAGTTATTGAGTTATTAACGGGTCATCATCATTGCACTCTGAACATGCCCATAGTGCTCAGATCCCCTCCTCGTTATTGAGTTATTTGTGGGTCATCATCATTGCACTCCGAACATGCCATAGGTGCTCAGATCCCCTACTCAGTTATTGAGTTATTTGCGGGTCATCATCATTGCACTCCGAACATGTCCATATGTGCTCAAATCCCCTCCTCAGTTATTAAGTTATTTGCGGGTCATCATCATTGCACTCCGAACATGTCCATAGGTGCTCAGATCCCCTCCTCAGCTATTAAGTTATTTGCGGGTCATCATCATTACACTCCGAACATGTCTGTAGGTGCTCAGATCCCCCTCAGCAAGTCCCATCCAGCGACTGATGACTCCATCCAGTTCTGTGTTGGTTGATAAGTTGTTGTTGTTGTTGACGGATTGCCACGAGTTAATGCGAGCATGTTGCCCTTTGACTCATAGATGTGGTAGGTCGTAATGGCTTTCTTGACATCCCCGGCTCTTACTGGAGAGGTTGGAGTTCGTCTGTCCCAGGCTATGCTGGGAAACTACTAGTCCAGCCCATAGGTACTGCAATACTAGGTCCTCTATATCAGTAACAGCCACCACTACAGGGAACATGGCGATCCTAGCTTCTGTTAGCCAGTCTGGTTTGATGCAGACTGTTTCCAGGGGAGACCACGATGAGGTAGAACTGCTAGGTCTAGGTCGGCTGATGGTGTGCCGACTCTGCTATTGCGACCACAGGTCGCAGGCGCTTCTGCTCCCCCTGGTTGATAAGTCTTCTTACAACGCCCTAAGTTTCTCATTTCTGGCTGTGCCCATCTTAACTCCCATCTCTTCATTCGAAGGAGTGATGTGGACTCGTGGTTGTCAAAGTCCTGTGTCCTTCCCACATCTCAGAGGGCATTGATGATGTCCGCCCATTCCATTGATTGGTCGTTCACAACAACAATGCAGCTAGCCAACCTGCCTGCTCTTTCATTTCCCCGTACTCCTGCATGTCCAGGGACGTAGACAAAGGTGACCTTTTTAATTATTTTTGACTTCTGCAATGACAGAACATCCGGACTTGGAATATGAGGAAACTGCAACAAGGAACACTTTTCATACATAGCCTTCAATGGTTCCTGCCGCCTATCCTTCATATTGACCGGAAGTTCACATCCTCTATAAACTAAACACACAGAACACTCTGTTTTCACATCCTCTATAAACTAAACACACAGAACACTCTGTTTTCACATCCTCTATAAACTAAACACACAGAACACTCTGTTTTCACATCCTCTATAAACTAAACACACAGAACACTCTGGTATACCGGCGTACTTTTTGACTGATTGACTTTTCGAGTTGATGTTCCTGTGTGTATAATAGAAATATGTTATTGAGTTATTTGTGGGTCATCATCATTGCACTCTGAACATGTCTATAGAATCATCATCATGTGCGGAGGCGAAGGCGCGCCTCCCAGTACCAGAGCTGGAAGTTGTCAGCGATCCACAGCTGATGGCTTGTGCCAGGATCGGTGAACCAGCACCATCCAGACCCTGCTCCACCTCTCCGTGGTGCCTCTAGTAACAGACTAACCTGTCTAGTCTGGCCAAGCGTGCAAGGATCGAAGAGGGAAGACAACCTGGTACTCAAAAATGTCGTGCTAAAGTCGGATGTGTTGGGCCAAAAGGCGCAAATATCACAGTTATACTGTAAACCACAACACAACGCAGACACGCCCACTTAGCGTCCTTTTAAGGGCGGATGATGACGAGGTACACTCCTTAAGTTATAGGGCGAACGCAAGCAAGCATCATCATGTGCCATACCGGTTGGCATAGGTGATCATGTCCTTCCACAATCTTCTATCTACAGTGCATCGTATGAGTTCTGTTGTTGACTGTTTTCCATGCCATGACACCAAGCTATCCAGTATTTTCTCTCTTTGTCGTCCACGATCTCTCCTTCCTTTTATTTCGCCAGTTTTAACCAAGTATTCCATCTTTCCTCTTCTCATGGTGTGCCCGAAAAATGTTGATTGTTTCTTTCTGATGTTTTTAGGAGCTCCCTTTTGTGTTGCCTATAGAATAGAGAATAGAATAGAGAATAGAATAGAGAATAGAATAGAGAATAGAATAGAGACTAGAATAGAGAATAGAATAGAGAATATATGTACTTGTCTATTGTGTCTTTTGTTTGGAAAGACATAATAAGCAAAGCGACTAAAGTATCAGTGAGAAACAACTGTGACATTGTTTGACTGCAGGTTATGTCAACACACTGCTACAAGAGCGTCGATTTGGACGAGCTTGAGTTTGAAGTAGGGAGGTCATCTATGTTATACCTTTTGCTAACCCCGAAGAACAGGTGAGGGTCTGGTATTTCTAATAATATTGTCATCATTTTTGTCATTATCATTAGCGTCATCATTATCATCACCAGCATCATTATCATCATTATTGTGATCATCACCAGCATCATCATAATTATTATTATCATCATCACTTGCATCATTATAATCATTATCATCATCAGCATTATTATAATTAGTATCATCAGCACCATCATCATTATCATCATCACCAGCACCATCATCATTATCATCATCACCAGCATCATTATCATCATCATCATCATCACCAGCATCATTATCATCATCATCATCACCAGCACCATCATCATTATCATCATCACCAGCATCATCATTATCATCATCACCAGCACCATCATCATTATCATCATCACCAGCATCATTATCATCATCATCACCAGCACCATCATCATTATCATCATCACCAGCATCATCATTATCATCATCACCAGCACCATCATCATTATCATCATCACCAGCATCATTATCATCATCATCAGCACCAGCATCATCATTATCATCATCACCAGCATCATCATTATCATCATCATTATCATCATCACCAGCATCATTATCATCATCATCACCATCATCATTATCATCATCACCAGCATCATCATCATCATCACCAGCATCATTATCATCATTATCATAATCACCAGCATCATCATCATCATCACCAGCATCATTATCATCATTATCATAATCACCAGCATCATCATTGTCATCATCACCAGCATCATTATCATAATCACCAGCATCATCATTATCATCATCACCAGCATCATTATCATCATCACCAGCATCATTATCATAATCACCAGCATCATCATTATCATCATCACCAGCATCATCATCACCAGCATCATCATCATCATTATCATCATCACCAGCATCATTATCATCATCACCAGCATCATTATCATCATCACCAGCATCATTATCATCATCACCAGCATCATTATCATCATTATCATCATCACCAGCATCATTATCATCACCAGCATCATTATCATCATCACCATCATTATTATAATCATCATCATTTCATTATAATTATTATCATCATCATCAACTTCCTTGTGTGCTAATGTAAGTGACCATGTCACTGCACAACTTTATTTCTTATACTGTTTCTTAACTATGTTATACTCTTCACTACTTTATTCCTTTAACTCTTTCCTTTAACTCTTCCTTTTACTCTTTCCTTTTACTCTTTCCTTAACTCTTTCCTTTAACTCTTTCCTTTAACTCTTTCCTTTAACTCTTTCCTTTAACTCTTTCCTTTAACTCTTTCCTTTAACTCTTTCCTTTAACTCTTTCCTTTTACTCTTTCCGTACATTTCGCCACGTAGTGCGCCACGCTTAATTTGATTAGTGTGAACGCCATCAAACCATATTCTATTTACATGTCTTGTATCATCTTGGTATTGGTGAAACCTAATCCCTTGTTCAATTATCTAAACATTCATATATAATTGTTATATGTAGATAAACATAAATATGTAGATTGATTCTTAAAACCATGACAATTGTTGTCTCTGAAATCTCATTGTTTGCATCGATAGAAAGCTTCCGTGCGGAAAGAGTTAATTACCAGGCTCCTCTTTCACTCTCATACATCCTGCTTATCTCCCCTCTTGCCACCTTTGCTCTTTTTTCTACCTTGCTCCAGTGATTGTCTTGTCTGTTATCCTAATGTCCATGATTCACATCCATATGTTAAGACTGGCTCTGCATAAAATTTAACAACTCTATTTCTTTTTTCTATTGTCAAAAATGGATTGCACAGTATCTTCCTCATTTTTTGGAAGCTGCTATTGATTAAGCCATTCTGCATCTCACCTCTGTTGTACTTCTACCATCTCACCTCTGTTGTACTTCTACCATCTCACCTCTGTTATACTTCTACCATCTCACCTCTGTTGTACTTCTACTACATCTCACCTCTGTTATACTTCTACCATCTCACCTCTGTTGTACTTCTACCATCTCACCTCTGTTATACATCTACCATCTCACCTCTGTTGTACTTCTACCATCTCACCTCTGTTATACTTCTACCATTTCACCTCTGTTGTACATCTACCATCTCACCTCTGTTGTACATCTACCATCTCACCTCTGTTGTACATCTACCATCTCATCTCTGTTGTACTTGTGCCATCTCACCTCTGTTGTACATCTACCATCTCACCTCTGTTGTACATCTACCATCTCATCTCTGTTGTACTTGTGCCATCTCACCTCTGTTGTACATCTACCATCTCACCTCTGTTGTACATCTACCATCTCATCTCTGTTGTACTTCTACCATCTCACCTCTGTTGTACATCTACCATCTCACCTCAGTTGTACATCTACCATCACACCTCTGTTGTACATCTACCATCTCATCTCTGTTGTACTTGTACCATCTCACCTCTGTTGTACATCTACCATCTCACCTCTGTTGTACATCTACCATCTCATCTCTGTTGTACTTGTACCATCTCACCTCTGTTGTACATCTACCATCTCACCTCTGTTGTACATCTACCATCTTACCTCTGTTGTTCATCTACCATCTCACCTCTGTTGTACATCTACCATCTCACCTCTGTTGTACATCTACCATCTTACCTCTGTTGTACATCTACCATCTTACCTCTGTTGTACATCTACCATCTCACCTCTGTTGTACATCTACCATCTCACCTCTGTTGTACATCTACCATCTCACCTCTGTTGTACATCTACCATCTCACCTCTGTTGTACATCTACCATCTCATCTCTGTTGTACTTGTGCCATCTCACCTCTGTTGTACATCTACCATCTCATCTCTGTTGTACTTGTGCCATCTCACCTCTGTTGTACATCTACCATCTCACCTCTGTTGTACATCTACCATCTCATCTCTGTTGTACTTCTACCATCTCACCTCTGTTGTACATCTACCATCTCACCTCAGTTGTACATCTACCATCACACCTCTGTTGTACATCTACCATCTCATCTCTGTTGTACTTGTACCATCTCACCTCTGTTGTACATCTACCATCTCACCTCTGTTGTACATCTACCATCTCATCTCTGTTGTACTTGTACCATCTCACCTCTGTTGTACATCTACCATCTCACCTCTGTTGTACATCTACCATCTTACCTCTGTTGTTCATCTACCATCTCACCTCTGTTGTACATCTACCATCTCACCTCTGTTGTACATCTACCATCTTACCTCTGTTGTACATCTACCATCTTACCTCTGTTGTACATCTACCATCTCACCTCTGTTGTACATCTACCATCTCACCTCTGTTGTACATCTACCATCTCACCTCTGTTGTACATCTACCATCTCACCTCTGTTGTACATCTACCATCTCACCTCTGTTGTACATCTACCATCTCACCTCTGTTGTACATCTACCATCTCACCTCTGTTGTACATCTACCATCTCACCTCTGTTGTACATCTACCATCTCACCTCTGTTGTACATCTACCATCTCACCTCTGTTGTACATCTACCATCTCACCTCTGTTGTACACCTACCATCTCACCTCTGTTGTACACCTACCATCTCACCTCTGTTTACACCTACCATCTCACCTCTGTTGTACACCTACCATCTCACCTCTGTTGTACATCTACCATCTCACCTCTGTTGTACATCTACCATCTCACCTCTGTTGTACATCTACCATCTCACCTCTGTTGTACACCTACCATCTCACCTCTGTTGTACACCTACCATCTCACCTCTGTTGTACATCTACCATCTCACCTCTGTTGTACATCTACCATCTCACCTCTGTTGTACATCTACCATCTCACCTCTGTTGTACATCTACCATCTCACCTCTGTTGTACATCTACCATCTCACCTCTGTCGTACATCTACCATCTCACCGCTGTTGTACTTGTACCATCTGAGATTAACATTGTTCCCAGATATTGAAATTGTGAATTTACCTGTTACAATATTGTTCCACTTGTCTTTATTGTGCATTGCGATGATGTGATGTGTTTTCTTTGTTGTTACCATTACTTCTGTTTATTTGCTATTAAGGCTGAAACTTTTATTTTTGATTTCCATCTCAATACAATCTCTGTATAGGTATTGTCTTTTTTCAGTGTATTTTCTTGTATTTTGACAAATTTCTGCTGGAAAAAAAATTTTGCAGGATGAAGGCTGGCAAATGGGTCTCAAGGCATCCAACGGCATCCAAGGTGTCTTCCCTGAGAACTTCACTCAAAGAATCTAGGAGGTGAAGAGCCAACGAAAGGCAAGATATCACTACTGAAGTGTTTACTGGGGTGACTGGTCATTTGTCAGCGGAAAGAATTATCGATTATGAATTAGTATCGTGCCATTGTGTTTGTCAGTGTTTGTATCATGCGTTGTGTTTGTCAGTGAATGAGTTTGTATGTTTGGGGTGTTTAGAAATATTAAATTGCTTTTTTGTGGAATTTTTATTGGGTGTTTTTGTATATAGTGTTTTCTGAGAACTGGGAGATTTTAATGAATAAAACGTTCAAGGGACAGGTGTTTTTATGGGCAGCTTGCGGACATGAACACGAGCAAACTTTGCTTCCTATTTGTTTTATTTCTCTCTCTCCCATTTAATCTCTCACCTGCTCTCTCTATCTCTCGCTCTGTCTCTTTTGTTCTCTCATCTTATCAGTTTATTGTTTGTACTTTCAAGCTTTTTCTTCAGCTCTTATAAAAGGAAAGAAGTAAGTACCCCCCATCACGCCAAGAGGCGTATAGGGAATATGGTGTTAGTGACCATATATTTTACAAACCTTCAGCACATTTTTGGGGTCATGTGGTCGGTATTACGCCCGTGCCGCTTCACTTTCCCTGAAAAAAAATCAGGTACCCATTAAAGGCTGGTGAACCGGAAGCCGTCGGTTGGGATCAAACTCGATCTCTTGTCTTCTGTAGCCCAGTTCACTAACCACTGAGCTATTGCGGCTCCCACTTTTACTTAGAATTAAAATGCTACTCTGAGATGAAAAACAACAGCTGTGTAGGAAATCGAATACTGATCTTTCTCTTCTTTGTTCTTTCTGGTGATCTGTCTTCAAAGTGTTTTGATAAAAACACCTGTTTGTTTTTTATTGATTTTACTGTGGTTATCTGGGGTGTTAGTTCTTCTTGTCCTCCCTCTTAGTTGATGTTTATTGAACATAGCTCAATCATTTTTGATGTTTATTGACGTTAGTACAGTATTTATGATGTTTATTGAATTTAACACAGTATTGATTCTGCTTGGTAAAGGTAGCTGTATAGTGAGTTTGCTGTTTGTTGAAGATTAGATCAGTGTGTTTGCTGTTTACTGAAGATTACATCAGTGTGTTTGATGTTTGTTGAAAAATAGTGCAGTTGTTCAGCTGTTTATTGAAAAATATTGCAATTTGTTAACTATTTATTGAAATATTGTGGTTTGTCAGCTGTTTATTGAAAAATAGTGCAGTTTGTCAGCTGTTTATTGGAGAATAGTGCAGTTTGTCAGCTGTTTATTGAAGAATAGTGCAGTTTGTAGCTGTTTATTGAAAATAGTGTAGTTTGTCAGCTGTTTATTTATTGCAGATAGTCAAGTTTATAAAATGCTTATAGAAAATACTTAGTGGTGTCCTCAGTGAAACTAATTTATTATCAGGTGTTTTTTGAAGATAGCAGCACGTGTGTGACATGTTTGGTGATGATTGAATCACGTATTAACTATTTATTAAAGCTTTATGTGTTAACTTAATATGTTAACTGCTCTTTGGTGTCTGTTTAGGTTGAGTTACGAAACAAAATTTACTTATATTGCATGCTTATTATATTGCATATTTAATGCTTCCTGTGTGTTTTTTTGTTTACTAAATTTTTGTTTAATTAAACCAATTATTGACTTATGGGACAATGATGTTTATATTGAGAGACTGAGGAGTCTAAAGGTGGAAAAGGGATCTGGTCGATCCGGAGTGTTCAGTGGGGAAAACAGATGTATCTTCGATCCGGAGTGTTTAGTGGGGAAAACAGATGTATCTATATAATCAACACCTTAGAGGGACAATCAGCCTGCACATGCTTTGAAAATGCTGGGACTGTGGAGTGGATATGGGAATGCCCCGACTGCAATGAAGCTGATTCCGTGATTAGAATAGAATAATAGTTGATATTCTTTGTTTGTTAATACTACATGCTTGTTCATGCTAGTGCCTTATGTTTCTTGACATTTATAGCTTCTGGCCTGCTGTTTTTTGATGTTTCTACTTTCTGTTTATCAGAACCATTTGTTAATGTTAATAACTTATGATTCTTGATGTTTGTACTTTCTGGTTATCAGGACCATTTGTTTATGTTAATAACTTATGATTCTTGATGTTTCTACTTTCTGTTTATCAGGACCATTTGTTTACGTTAATAACTTATGTTTCTTGATGTTTCTACTTTCTGTTTATCAGGACCATTTGTTTATGTTAATAACTTATGATTCTTGATGTTTGTACTTTCTGGTTATCAAGACCATTTGTTTATGTTAATAACTTATGATACTTGATGAGTGTACTTTCTGTTTATCAGAACCATTTGATTCTCGATACCTATATCTTTTTTCTATGTTTATGTTTATCAACCGTTTTTAAAAAAATGCAAATGTCACTGTTCTTTTATGCATTATTTATTGTTTATTATAAGTTGTATGTTGTTGATATGTTTATACGTTAACATTTTGCTTTTTTTACGTTAACATTTTGCTTGTTGCGTAGTTGATACTTAAAGGTAATTATGGACAATATATTTATTTCTTAAAATACCAATTTTTTTTTTGCGATTATTTTTGCTCATAATTTTGCATGTAATGAGATTAATCCAGTCAGAGTTGGTGTGTTTTTGCCATTACTATCATGTTGATTGATATTATTAATCTGGGTCGCGGGACCAAAACAAATTAAGTTGGCGCCAGACTTGAGATGATCGTGTTTCCGTTTAATCTATATGGTGGACTTATGTCATTAACGCTTCAACTTCTGAATTATTTTGCTGCTTCTGAACATGAAATGGTAAGCTACTTCTGATGATCAGATTTTCTCCTACTGCAGAGCTCTGTATAGGAAGTTTCCTATCAGCAGATGTGATACACTTGTAAACCACATTTCAATGATGTCTTTGAAACCTTGCAGTGCCTTACCACCATCATAATTTATCTACATGTTTTAAATCCCATTTTCTATGTCTGTTTCCTTCTGTTTTCTACATTTTTCTTTCTGTTTTCTAGTAAGTTTTTTTTCATTTTCGCAGCCGTTTCCCTGATGTATTTTAACGTGTGCATGTTTCTTGTATACACTTACATCTTCATTGTACTTGGGCAGTATCTGAAAGTACTTTGATCTTCTGCCTGATGCTACAGAATGATTTCAGCACAGAGCATGCTCTCCATAACACCTTTGAGGATGACTTCCGGTCATACGGCGGATAGACAGCAGGAACCATTAATGCTCAGTCTGAAAAGTGTTCCTTGTTGCAGTTTCCTCATATTCCAAGTCCAACTTGTTGCTGGAGCTACTGAGTTTAGTGTTCTGTGTACACCGTGAGATGTGTATTCATCATCATCAAGTACCGGGCCTGCTGGCGTAGGTGATCATGTCTCTCCACAACTTTCGATCTCGACAGTTATTTATCATTTCTGTTGTTGACCTTCTGCCAAGCCGTTCTCTTAAGCTGTCTAGTATTTTTTCTTTCTCTTTGCTTCCCGCTATCTCTTCGTCCCTCAATTTTTCCAGTTGTTACAATATATTCCAGCTGTTCCCTTCTCATTACATGACCAAAAAATGATGATTGTTTCTTCCTAATATTGGAAATTAGCTCTCTTTTTACTTTGGCCTCTTTCAGAACATTTTCATTACTCTTCTTAGCTGTCCATGGTATTCTCAACATTTTTCTGTAAAACCATATTTCTACAGACTCCAGTGATTTTCTTGTCTGTTGTCCTATTGTCCATGATTCACATCCATCAATCAAGGATGCCTATATCTTTGTTTATCAATGATGATGATGATGTTGGTCTCTCCTGCTGTTATGTTTCCTAGTGTTTCTAATATTCCATCAATCCATCTTTTGCTCTTCTGTTGACCTCTCCTACTGTTATGTTTCCTAGTGTTTCTAATATTCCATCAATCCATCTTTTGCTCTTCTGTTGGCCTCTCCTGCTGTTATGTTTCCTAGTGTTTCTATATTCCATCAATCCATCTTTTGCTCTTCTGTTGACCTCTCCTGCTGTTATGTTTCCTAGTGTTTCTAATATTCCATCAATCCATCTTTTGCTCTTCTGTTGACCTCTCCTGCTGTTATGTTTCCTTGTGTTTCTAATATTCCATCAATCCAAAATGTGAGATGTAGCTTTGTGACAACTGACTAGTATTATAAATATTTATGATTATTCCATTATTTGTATCCAAGTGTGTACTTGTGAGTTGATGCGACTGTCAGACGATCAACTATCTAGATTTGCTTTCTGATCATTTTTTTTCATTTGGGGTACTCTAAGCATTTATTTGGAATTTAAGAATGTATGATATGATTAATGTATCTACTTATATCACATCTTAGATAATATATCTTCAGTTTTTTTTGGTCACAGTGTGACCAGTTATAGCTGATATTTAGTTTGTGTGGATGATTTTAGGATGAATTCTGCTATTTTGTTGATGTACAATTGTCTTTGTTACTCATTTCACAAATAATTACTGTATCTGATTCTTTGATGGTACTTCCAAGTTGAGTAGAAGAAGTTAGTGCAGTTTTACCTTTCCATCCTAGAGATATTTTCGTTGCCTTGTTTTGTTATCCATTCAGGTAATCTGGTAGAAGAAGTTAGTCCAGTTTTGTGTTGATAAGAAAGTAAGTTAACTCTTTCCGTACGATCCGCCGCATGGTGCGTCATTTCGGTTGCGTACGTTCCGCCGCATGCACGCCAAATTTTATTAGTGTGAACGCCATCAAACCATATTCGTTTTACATGTCTTGTATCATCTTGATATTGTTGAAATCTAATCCCTTGTTCAATTATCTAAACATTCATAAACAATGTGTTATATGTTAGATAAATATAAATATGTAGATTGATTCTTAAAACCATGAATAATTTTGTCTCTAAAATCTCTTCCGTTGCGTCGATAAAAAGCTTCCGTACGGAAAGAGTTAAGTACCCCCGTCACGCCAAGTGGTGGCGTATAGGGAATATGGTGTTAGTGACCATCAATTTTGCAGACCTTCGGCACATGCTTTTTAGGGTAATGTGGTCATTATTACGCCCGTGCCACTTTACTTTCCCAGAAAAAAATCCGGTACCCATTTAAGGCTGGGTGAGCCTGGAAGCTATTGGTTGGGATCGAACCCTACCCCTTGTCCTTTGTAGTCCAGTTCACTAACCACTGAGCTATCGCGGTTCCCAAATGCAACATAAGTGGACGCTAATGTGCAAGACCGTCTCAGTTGCTCCAGTTTTGTGTTGATATTGTCTTGTTTTGTTATCCGTTCAGGTAATCTGGTAGAAGTTAGTGTCAGCGATTTCAAGATGATTGCGAGAAGTTAGTGTCAACGATTTCAAGATGATTGCGAGAAGTTAGTGTCAACGATTTCAAGATGATTGCGAGAAGTTAGTGTCAACAATTTCAAGATGATTGCGAGAAGTTAGTGTCAACATAAGTTGTGATGATGTAACAGAATGTCTGGAGTTAGAATTGAGACATAAGTTGTGATGATGTAACAGAATGTCTGGAGTTAGAATTGAGACATAAGTTGTGATGATTGTGTCAATGTTGAGGGTAACACAGAAATCTTCCACTGCCTGGAGCTTGTGGTCACACTCCTAGGGACCATGTGGGGGGGGGGTGATGAATGATATATGTAGCAGATGTATGAGGAGTGGGGTGTGATCAATGATATATGTAGCAGATGTATGAGGAGTGGGGTGCACTGAGCGATATATGCAGCAGACAGACGAAGGAGGGGCGGAGGGGTGTGCGAGCAGATAAATGAGGAGGGAGATGCTATGAACCCTGTTTCGGCTACAGTATTTTGGAGCGTAGCGTCCCGCATTGACATGACAGTTCTGGTTCCAGTCCTGGGTGGGCAGAAAATCTACAGACTCCCCTCCCCAGCATAGAAAGTACAACATATATTGCAATAAGTCAAAAAAGAAACCTCTATAATCTGCTGAACCAGTAGCCAACCACATAACATGTAGCAAGTATCAAAGCTCCAATCGCCCCATTCTCTACAACCAGTCTTGGCTGTACTTCCGATTGGTGGCCATGCTTCTTGAACCCAAAGTAATTTGTGGAGCGATGGAAGAGCTTGTCAGTTTGACAACAATATTGATTATAGTTAAATAGCTGTGTAAATAATGCCATGTTATAAGTGAGAGAATAATATAAAGGACTTGAAAATAAACTTTCCATTATGTCAAATTGTGAAGAATAGTATACGCAAATATATGTATGTATGTAACTACTTAATAGTCGGATTTGTGAACTGTGGATGTGTAAACCTGTGATAATGCCAGCCATTTTGTCCCTCGGAAAAGTGTTAAATCAACTTTAACTTATCCTAGAGTTTGTAACGAGCAGGGATGTAGGTCCAGAATTAAATTTTACTTATCCTAGAGTTTGTAACGGGCAGGGATGTAGGTCCAGAATTAAATTTTACTTATCCTAGAGTTTGTAAAGGGCAGGGATGTGGTCCAGAATTAAATTTTACTTATCCTAGAGTTTGTAACGAGCAGGATGTAGGTCCAGAATTAAATTTTACTTATCCTAGAGTTTGTAACGGGCAGGGATGTAGGTCCAGAATTAAATTTTACTTATCCTAGAGTTTGTAACGGGCAGGGATGTAGGTCCAGAATTAAATTTTACTTATCCTAGAGTTTGTAAAGGGCAGGGATGTAGGTCCAGAATTAAATTTTACTTATCCTAGAGTTTGTAACGGGCAGGGATGTAGGTCCAGAATTAAATTTTACTTATCCTAGAGTTTGTAACGAGCAGGGATGTAGGTCCAGAATCAAATGTTATTTATCCTAGAGTTTGTAAAGTGCAGAGATGTGGGTCCAGCACAAGGTCTGATAACAAATATCGTCAGACATGGAGAGTAGATATTCTGCCTTAATCTTCGGCTCAAAATGACGATAGACAAATAGAAAGTCAAGCAAGTCTCACTGGCCATGTTTCCAGCTACAGGTTTGAGGGGTTTGGGTTCAGTTCCATGGTGGGACACATTTGTTTGGGAACAACTTGACTTGGGGGTTCACCCAAACATTAAAATGGGATCCCAGAGATTTTATTTATCAGTGGAAAGTTCTTGCTACTCCAGGATATGTCTTGTAGGATATGTTCTAGAGTTTGTCTGGATGCTCCTGTGTTGAGAGTGCTACAGTCCTGTAGGATATGTTCTAGAGTTTGTCTGGATACTCCTGTGTTGAGAGTGCTGCAGTCCTGTAGGATATGTTCTGGAGTTTGTCTGGATGCTCCTGTGTTGAGAGTGCTGCAGTCCTGTAGGATATGTTCTAGAGTTTGTCTGGATGCTCCTGTGTTGAGAGTGCTACAGTCCTGTAGGATATGTTCTGGAGTTTGTCTGGATGCTCCTGTGTTGAGAGTGCTACAGTCCTGTAGGATATGTTCTGGAGTTTGTCTGGATACTCCTGTGTTGAGAGTGCTGCAGTCCTGTAGGATATGTTCCGGAGTTTGTCTGGATGCTCCTGTGTTGAGAGTGCTACAGTCCTGTAGGATATGTTCTGGAGTTTGTCTGGATGCTCCTGTGTTGAGAGTGCTGCAGTCCTGTAGGATATGTTCTAGAGTTTGTCTGGATGCTCCTGTGTTGAGAGTGCTACAGTCCTGTAGGATATGTTCTGGAGTTTGTCTGGATACTTCTGTGTTGAGAGTGCTGCAGTCCTGTAGGATATGTTCCGGAGTTTGTCTGGATGCTCCTGTGTTGAGAGTGCTACAGTCCTGTAGGATATGTTCTGGAGTTTGTCTGGATGCTCCTGTGTTGAGAGTGCTGCAGTCCTGTAGGATATGTTCTAGAGTTTGTCTGGATGCTCCTGTGTTGAGAGTGTTGCAGTCCTGTAGGATATGTTCTGGAGTTTGTCTGGATGCTCCTGTGTTGAGAGTGCTGCAGTCCTGTAGGATATGTTCTAGAGTTTGTCTGGATGCTCCTGTGTTGAGAGTGTTGCAGTCCTGTAGGATATGTTCTGGAGTTTGTTTGGATGCTCCTGTGTTGAGAGTGTTGCAGTCCTGTAGGATATGTTCTGGAGTTTGTTTGGATGCTCCTGTGTTGAGAGTGTTGCAGTCCTGTAGGATATGTTCTGGAGTTTGTCTGGATGCTCCTGTGTTGAGAGTGCTACAGTCCTGTAGGATATGTTCTGGAGTTTGTCTGGATGCTCCTGTGTTGAGAGTGCTACAGTCCTGTAGGATATGTTCTAGAGTTTGTCTGGATGCTCCTGTGTTGAGAGTGCTACAGTCCTGTAGGATATGTTCTAGAGTTTGTCTGGATGCTCCTGTGTTGAGAGTGCTACAGTCCTGTAGGATATGTTCTAGAGCTTGTCTGGATGCTCCTGTGTTGAGAGTGCTGCAGTCCTGTAGGATATGTTCTAGAGTTTGTCTGGATGCTCCTGTGTTGAGAGTGCTACAGTCCTGTAGGATATGTTCTAGAGTTTGTCTGGATGCTCCTGTGTTGAGAGTGCTACAGTCCTGTAGGATATGTTCTGGAGTTTGTCTGGATGCTCCTGTGTTGAGAGTGTTACAGTCCTGTAGGATATGTTCTAGAGTTTGTCTGGATGCTCCTGTGTTGAGAGTGTTACAGTCCTGTAGGATATGTTCTAGAGTTTGTCTGGATGCTCCTGTGTTGATAGTGCTACAGTCCTGTAGGATATGTTCTGGAGTTTGTCTGGATGCTCCTGTGTTGAGAGTGTTACAGTCCTGTAGGATATGTTCTAGAGTTTGTCTGGATGCTCCTGTGTTGAGAGTGTTACAGTCCTGTAGGATATGTTCTAGAGTTTGTCTGGATGCTCCTGTGTTGAGAGTGCTACAGTCCTGTTGGATATGTTCTGGAGTTTGTCTGGATGCTCCTGTGTTGAGAGTGTTACAGTCCTGTAGGATATGTTCTAGAGTTTGTCTGGATGCTCCTGTGTTGAGAGTGCTACAGTCCTGTAGGATATGTTCTGGAGTTTGTCTGGATACTCCTGTGTTGAGAGTGCTACAGTCCTGTAGGATATTGTTCTGGAGTTTGTCTGGATGCTCCTGTGTTGAGAGTGCTACAGTCCTGTAGGATATGTTCTGGAGTTTGTCTGGATGCTCCTGTGTTGAGAGTGCTACAGTCCTGTAGGATATGTTCTGGAGTTTGTCTGGATGCTCCTGTGTTGAGAGTGCTACAGTCCTGTAGGATATGTTCTGGAGTTTGTCTGGATGCTCCTGTGTTGAGAGTGCTACAGTCCTGTAGGATATGTTCTGGAGTTTGTCTGGATGCTCCTGTGTTGAGAGTGTTACAGTCCTGTAGGATATGTTCTAGAGTTTGTCTGGATGCTCCTGTGTTGAGAGTGCTACAGTCCTGTAGGATATGTTCTGGAGTTTGTCTGGATACTCCTGTGTTTGAGAGTGCTACAGTCCTGTAGGATATGTTCTGGAGTTTGTCTGGATGCTCCTGTGTTGAGAGTGCTACAGTCCTGTAGGATATGTTCTAGAGTTTGTCTGGATGCTCCTGTGTTGAGAGTGCTACAGTCCTGTAGGATATGTTCTAGAGTTTGTCTGGATGCTCCTGTGTTGAGAGTGCTACAGTCCTGTAGGATATGTTCTAGAGTTTGTCTGGATGCTCCTGTGTTGAGAGTGCTACAGTCCTGTAGGATATGTTCTAGAGTTTGTCTGGATGCTCCTGTGTTGAGAGTGCTACAGTCCTGTAGGATATGTTCTAGAGTTTGTCTGGATGCTCCTGTGTTGAGAGTGCTACAGTCCTGTAGGATATGTTCTAGAGTTTGTCTGGATGTTCCTGTGTTGAGAGTGCTACAGTCCTGTAGGATATGTTCTGGAGTTTGTCTGGATGCTCCTGTGTTGAGAGTGCTACAGTCCTGTAGGATATGTTCTGGAGTTTGCCTGGATGCTCCTGTGTTGAGAGTGCTACAGTCCTGTAGGATATGTTCTGGAGTTTGTCTGGATGCTCCTGTGTTGAGAGTGCTACAGTCCTGTAGGATATGTTCTAGAGTTTGTCTGGATGCTCCTGTGTTGAGAGTGCTTCAGTCCTGTAGGATATGTTCTGGAGTTTGTCTGGATGCTCCTGTGTTGAGAGTGTTGTAGTCCTGTAGGATATGTTCTAGAGTTTGTCTGGATACTCCTGTGTTGAGAGTGTTGCAGTCCTGTAGGATATGTTCTAGAGTTTGTCTGGATACTCCTGTGTTGAGAGTGCTACAGTCCTGTAGGATATGTTCTGGAGTTTGTCTGGATGCTCCTGTGTTGAGAGTGCTGCAGTCCTGTAGGATATGTTCTGGAGTTTGTCTGGATGCTCCTGTGTTTGAGAGTGCTACAGTCCTGTAGGATATGTTCTAGAGTTTGTCTGGATGCTCCTGTGTTGAGAGTGCTACAGTCCTGTAGGATATGTTCTGGAGTTTGTCTGGATCCTCCTGTGTTGAGAGTGCTACAGTCCTGTAGGATATGTTCTAGAGTTTGTCTGGATGCTCCTGTGTTGAGAGTGCTGCAGTCCTGTAGGATATGTTCTAGAGTTTGTCTGGATGCTCCTGTGTTGAGAGTGCTACAGTCCTGTAGGATATGTTCTGGAGTTTGTCTGGATGCTCCTGTGTTGAGAGTGCTACAGTCCTGTAGGATATGTTCTAGAGTTTGTCTGGATGCTCCTGTGTTGAGAGTGCTACAGTCCTGTAGGATATGTTCTGGAGTTTGTCTGGATGCTCCTGTGTTGAGAGTGCTGCAGTCCTGTAGGATATGTTCTGGAGTTTGTCTGGATGTTCCTGTGTTGAGAGTGCTGCAGTCCTGTAGGATATGTTCTGGAGTTTGTCTGGATGTTCCTGTGTTGAGAGTGCTGCAGTCCTGTAGGATATGTTCTGGAGTTTGTCTGGATGCTCCTGTGTTGAGAGTGCTGCAGTCCTGTAGGATATGTTCTGGAGTTTGTCTGGATGTTCCTGTGTTGAGAGTGCTGCAGTCCTGTAGGATATGTTCTGGAGTTTGTCTGGATGCTCCTGTGTTGAGAGTGTTACAGTCCTGTAGGATATGTTCTGGAGTTTGTCTGGATGCTCCTGTGTTGAGAGTGTTACAGTCCTGTAGGATATGTTCTGGAGTTTGACTGGATGCCCATGTGTTGAGAGTGCTGCAGTCCTGTAGGATATGTTCTAGAGTTTGTCTGGATACTCCTGTGTTGAGAGTGTTACAGTCCTGTAGGATATGTTCTGGAGTTTGTCTGGATGCTCCTGTGTTGAGAGTGCTGCAGTCCTGTGGGATATGTTCTAGAGTTTGTCTGGATGCTCCTGTGTTGAGAGTGCTGCAGTCCTGTAGGATATGTTCTGGAGTTTGTCTGGATGCTCCTGTGTTGAGAGTGCTACAGTCCTGTAGGATATGTTCTGGAGTTTGTCTGGATGCTCCTGTGTTGAGAGTGCTGCAGTCCTGTAGGATATGTTCTAGAGTTTGTCTGGATACTCCTGTGTTGAGAGTGCTGCAGTCCTGTAGGATATGTTCTGGAGTTTGTCTGGATGTTCCTGTGTTGAGAGTGTTGCAGTCCTGTAGGATATGTTCTGGAGTTTGTCTGGATGCTCCTGTGTTGAGAGTGCTACAGTCCTGTAGGATATGTTCTGGAGTTTGTCTGGATGCTCCTGTGTTGAGAGTGCTACAGTCCTGTAGGATATGTTCTGGAGTTTGTCTGGATGCTCCTGTGTTGAGAGTGCTGCAGTCCTGTAGGATATGTTCTGGAGTTTGTCTGGATGTTCCTGTGTTGAGAGTGTTGCAGTCCTGTAGGATATGTTCTGGAGTTTGTCTGGATGCTCCTGTGTTGAGAGTGCTACAGTCCTGTAGGATATGTTCTGGAGTTTGTCTGGATGCTCCTGTGTTGAGAGTGCTGCAGTCTTGTAGGATATGTTCTAGAGTTTGTCTGGATGCTCCTGTGTTGAGAGTGCTGCAGTCCTGTAGGATATGTTCTAGAGTTTGTCTGGATGCTCCTGTGTTGAGAGTGCTACAGTCCTGTAGGATATGTTCTGGAGTTTGTCTGGATGCTCCTGTGTTGAGAGTGTTGCAGTCCTGTAGGATATGTTCTGGAGTTTGTCTGGATGCTCCTGTGTTGAGAGTGCTACAGTCCTGTAGGATATGTTCTGGAGTTTGTCTGGATGCTCCTGTGTTGAGAGTGCTGCAGTCCTGTAGGATATGTTCTGGAGTTTGTCTGGATGCTCCTGTGTTGAGAGTGCTGCAGTCCTGTAGGATATGCTCTGGGATTTGTCTGGATGCTCCTGGCTTGTTTCCTGGATTATTTCTTTGAGGCTTTGGGGTTGGTTGGACTGTTTAATGTTGCCACCAGCTTTTGTGAATTTATCAGCTTTCTCCCTCCCAGAGCTACCAGAGTAGGCCTAGTTGTGTCGTTTCTGACAGCAAACATTTGTTGTTCTTTATTCTCTGGAGTTTTCTAGTGACTCCGATCCGTCTTCTTACCGTTCATCCGTTAAGTGGATGTGGATGCATTGTGTTGCTAGTTTATGGCATAGCCGTGATATCTGCACCTTTCGGCCTGACACATCCATCTTTGGCATGCAGGGGTAGATTTGCTTCACAATTTTGTTCGGACAGCGGCTTATTTTGGTCTACTTTTTCCTTCAAGGTCTCTTTAACATGTGCGAGTGGACCACACTCGCCATTTTCTGAGAGTGCTAGACATCGGATCTCACTACCCAGAGAGGGCTAGACATCGGATCTCACTACCCAGAGAGGGCTAGACATCGGATCTCACTGTCCAGAGAGTGCTAGACATCGGATCTCACTACCCAGAGAGGCTAGACATCGGATCTCACTACCCAGAGAGGGCTAGACATCGGATCTCACTACCCAGAGACAAGGGGAGGGTAAAACCATGAAGACATCACGGATTCAATTTTTGAAAAATTCCCACCAATCGAACATGGGACTCGCCTGTTCAGAAGCCGACGTCTTACCCGTGTTCCACCAAGGTCCACACTCCAATTCATTTTGTCCATCTTTTTCTGGGTTGCTGCCTCACGTATAAATTCATACATATTTATATGTGTATTGGGTCTTATTCTAGTCAAGTTATCACACTTTCAAATGGTACTTCCGTAAACATAGGTCAAAGGTTGGTGATATCACATTTTTACACTATTTTCAGATCCTATCCAAAACAAAGTCACTGGCTGTGCCCTGTTTCATAAAATCTTCAGAAATTATATTTTTCTAGTTACCACGTATAACCGCATCATTAATCCACTTGTATATGTGCTCACATATGTTATATTTGTTTGCGTTGAAGTATTACGGTATCCAACATTCCTGAGTTTGCTTATAATTTGATATTATTTAATTGTGTATGTCTGCTTAACTGTATAGATCATTTTTCTATTTATGATTGCAATTTGAAACATTTGGAACTTAAGGGGGTCTTGATGTTTATATTTCAGGCCGTGGTAATAATAATAATAACGATAACCAGTATTTTGTTTTTGTCTGTAATTATATGTGATGAATTTTTTTGGGCGAGTCCTCGATATTTTATATTGAATTTGTGTTTTTCATAATTGGATACACTCGTGTATTAACTTTTTCTGTGCGTTTCAAGGCAATGCATGTCGTGTGTGTTAAGCCGCAGAGTGTGTAACTCTCAATTTGATTATTGTGAACCGCCATCAAACCATATTCTTTTTACATGTCTTGTATCATCTTGGTATTGGTGAAATGTATAAACCTTGTTCAATTATCTAAACATTCATATATAATATGTTATATGTTAGATAAACATAAACATGTAGATTTATATTGAAAACTCTGACCACATTTTGTCTCTAAAATCTATTTGCAATGTTAAACACTTTTGTACTAAAAGAGATAAAAAGAAGAGATGGTAGAAGAGCAAGAAGCAGAGAAGGAAGGACAGACATGCAACGAAAATATCAAAGACATGCAACGACAACAACATCAAAGACATGCAACGACAATATCAAAGACATGCAACAACAACAACATCAAAGACATGCAACGACAATATCAAAGACATGCAACAACAACAACATCAAAGACATGCAACGACAATATCAAAGACATGCAACAACAACATCAAAGACATGCAACAACAACAACACCAAAGACATGCAACGAAAATATCAAAGACATGCAACAACAACAACATCAAAGACATGCAACGAAAATATCAAAGACATGCAACAACAACATCAAAGACATGCACCAACAACAACATCAAAGACATCAACGACAATATCAAAGACATGCAACAACAACATCAAAGACATGCACCAACAACAACATCAAAGACATCAACGACAATATCAAAGACATGCACAACAACATCAAAGACATGCACCAACAACAACATCAAAGACATCAACGACAATATCAAAGACATGCAACAACAACATCAAAGACATGCAACGAAATATCAAAGACATGCAACAACAACAACATCAAAGACATGCAACAACAACATCAAAGACATGCAACGAAAATATCAAAGACATGCAACAACAACAACATCAAAGACATGCAACAACAACAACATCAAAGACATGCAACAACAACAACATCAAAGACATGCAACAACAACAACATCAAAGACATGCAACAACAACAACATCAAAGACATGCAACAACAACAACATCAAAGACATGCAACAACAACAACATCAAAGACATGCAACAACAAGATCGAGTCACCAAGAGGGCTAGATCCAGAGCTTTGTATCTCCCTCGACAACGGACAGGAGCCAGAAGTGAAGAAAGAGACAAGAAAGATGAGATAATAACTCTAAAGTGTAGCAACTGTTTAGGAAGATTAAACTGGTTGCTTGTGAAACAGATGGGGCAGTATGACTCCTCACAGGAAATATTAAATACCAGAACTAGAAGGGGGGGGGGGGGGAGTGAAATAAATCTCAGAGCTTAAGATCTCGTGGATACTGCACTGGACAAGTGGCCTTTATTCTCAGGGTCAGTGTGACCCCAGTCATGGGAAAGTGCCAGAAGATAGACAATAATTGAGTCAATGAAAACTGTTTTCTGGAGCAGAATTTGTGATCAAATTACTGAACATCTGTGACATCATTGTGAATTTGTGATCAAATTACTGAACAACTGTGTGATCATTGTGAATTTGTGATCAAATTACTGAACAACTGTGTGATCATTGTGAATTTGTGATCAAATTACTGAACAACTGTGTGATCATTGTGAATTTGTGATCAAATTACTGAACAACTGTGTGATCATTGTGAATTTGTGATCAAATTACTGAACAACTGTGTGATCATTGTGAATTTGTGATCAAATTACTGAACAACTGTGTGATCATTGTGAATTTTGTGATCAAATTACTGAACATCTGTGTGATCATTGTGAATTTGTGATCAATTACTGAACAACTGTGTTATCGTGAATTTGAGATCAAATTACTAAATAACTGTTATCATCGTGAATTGTGATCAAATTACTGAACAACTGTGTTATCATCGTGAATGTATGGAGAGAACACACTATTTCTTGTTGAATGAAACAAATCTTTCTGGTTCTATCCAGGCCATTGGTTGCATTACTCATGGACACAGCCTTGCTAGGGGAGGTGCTAGGCATGGGGTCTGAGCATTGTGGAGTTGTCCGGTGTGCAGTAAGATGTTCTGATGGTTTAGTCCAAAGATCGTCTTAAATATGAGTACCTCCAAAGACAGAGTTATCTGCCTGTACGGCAAGGGACCCTCTGTGCACACGGCTGCCAGGGGAAAAAATGGATTAACACGTAAAATTCAGTTCCTATTCTCTAGGGACTTCGTCAGGGGTAAAAGCTGGTGAACGCAAAAAAAAAAAAAATACACGATGGACAACTCCATATTGCTGAGATCCCCTCCTCAGCACATTCCCCGAGACATGCCTGCCACACACTAGTGAAAACACTGAAGATGGCTTCAGCACATATGCACAAACTCTATAGCACAGGCAAAGACCTAAGTCTCCTTAAACCTCCCTAGTTGCTTCTTATGACAGGTGTTCAGTGGTTTTATCCTTGTCTTGGACAGGACAGGTCACCGTGGCGACAGGTATCAGTGGTTCTATTCTTGTCTCGGACAGGACAGGTCACCGTGGCGATAGGTATCAGTGGTTTTATTCTTGTCTCAGATGGGACAGGTCACCGTGGCGACAGGTATCAGTGGTTCTATTCTTGTCTTGGACAGGACAGGTCACCGTGGCGACAGGCATCAGTGGTTCTATTCTTGTCTCGGACAGGACAGGTCACCGTGGCGACAGGTATCAGTGGTTCTATTCTTGTCTATGACAGGACAGGTCACCGTGGCGACAGGTATCAGTGGTTCTATTCTTGTCTCGGACAGGACAGGTCACCGTGGCGACAAGTGACAGTGGTTCAAACCTCCCCTAACTATAGTCAGGGCTCTATAGCCTCACAGCCAGACCTGTCAACTAATCAGTGCCTTGTCAAACAATTCATTTAACATTTGTTCACTTGCATCAAAAGTACAATTGACAACAAAGAGATATAAATGTAGGCTACAAGCATCTTGTGATAGCCTGTTTGACTCGTCCCACGACCTGGGACCAATGATAAGAAGTCTGTGAATAAATCATCACAGGACGAACAGAAAGCAGTTTGTTGCAACAATTTGATAATTCTTTGGTCATAATATTTGTTGATTGGTTTTGTAAACCTTGTTTGATTGCATAATAGAATAGGTGATTGTTGAAACAGATTGAAGTGATTGCTGAAACAGAACCTGTTGAAACAGATTGAAGTGATTGCTGAAACAGAACCTGTTGAAACAGATTGAAGTGATTGCTGAAACAGAACCAAGCAGCTGTTGAAACAGATTGAAGTCTTTGCTGAAATAGACTTGAGTGATTGTTGAAACAGATTGAGGTCTTTGCTGAAATAGACTTGAGTGATTGTTGAAACAGATTGAAGTCTTTGCTGAAATAGACTTGAGTGATTGTTGAAACAGATTGAGGTCTTTGCTGAAATAGACTTGAGTGATTGTTGAAACAGATTGAAGTCTTTGCTGAAATAGACTTGAGTGATTGTTGAAACAGATTGAAGTCTTTGCTGAAATAGACTTGAGTGATTGTTGAAACAGATTGAAGGCATTGCTGAAATAGACTTGAGTGATTGCTGAAACAGACTTAAGTGATTGCTGAAATAGACTTGAGTGATTGTTGAAACAGATTGAAGTCATTGCTGAAATAGACTTGAGTGATTGCTGAAACAGATTGAAGTCATTGCTGAAATAGACTTGAGTGATTGCTGAAACAGACTTAAGTGATTGCTGAAATAGACTTGAGTGATTGTTGAAACAGATTGAGGTCTTTGCTGAAATAGACTTGAGTGATTGTTGAAACAGATTGAGGTCTTTGCTGAAATAGACTTGAGTGATTGCTGAAACAGACTTAAGTGATTGCTGAAATAGACTTGAGTGATTGTTGAAACAGATTGAGGTCTTTGCTGAAATAGACTTGAGTGATTGTTGAAACAGATTGAGGTCTTTGCTGAAATAGACTTGAGTGATTGTTGAAACAGATTGAAGGCATTGCTGAAATAGACTTGAGTGATTGCTGAAACAGACTTAAGTGATTGCTGAAATAGACTTGAGTGATTGTTGAAACAGATTGAAGTCATTGCTGAAATAGACTTGAGTGATTGTTGAAACAGATTGAAGTCATTGCTGAAATAGACTTGAGTGATTGCTGAAACAGACTTAAGTGATTGCTGAAATAGACTTGAGTGATTGCTGAAACAGACTTAAGTGATTGCTGAAATAGACTTGAGTGATTGTTGAAACAGATTGAAGTCATTGCTGAAATAGACTTGAGTGATTGCTGAAACAGACTTAAGTGATTGCTGAAATAGACTTGAGTGATTGTTGAAACAGATTGAAGTCATTGCTGAAATAGACTTGAGTGATTGTTGAAACAGATTGAAGTCATTGCTCAAATAGACTTGAGTGATTGTTGAAACAGATTGAAGTCATTGCTGAAATAGACTTGAGTGATTGCTGAAACAGACTTAAGTGATTGCTGAAATAGACTTGAGTGATTGTTGAAACAGATTGAAGTCTTTGCTGAAATAGACTTAAGTGATTGCAGAAACAGACTTGAGTGATTGCTGAAACAGATTGAAGTCTTTGCTGAAATAGACTTGAGTGATTGCTGAAATAGATTGAAGTCTTTGCTGAAATAGACTTTTAACGATTCCTGAAATAAATTCAGATTC
Organism: Megaustenia siamemsis; assembly: GCA_032433765.1. NCBI lineage: Eukaryota > Metazoa > Mollusca > Gastropoda > Stylommatophora > Ariophantidae > Megaustenia > Megaustenia siamemsis. The sequence continues at coordinate 11,182,993 of JAVIAB010000105.1, forward strand.
CTAAATTGGTGTTAGTGAAGACAGAAATATATCCATCTCTGAATGCTTCTGTAAACGTGGGCTGTTCTAGCGGTTGACGGAAGTATTCATACGTTCTCTACCACAGCCAGCGAGAGCAGACATAGACTCATAGAACATTTGATGTGAGTTGTTAGAATTCAGATTTTATTCATGAAATTATGTTGCAAACAAGCAAAAGTGAATATGTGTTTTTTGGAACATGCATTCCTAATTTGATTGAAAATGTTAACAATTTCCAACAACAATCATGCACTTATATGGCAAAAGAAAACATTTTTGTTTACCATTTCTCCAAATATTGTTCCTTTGTTTACCATTCCTGAATTTGTATTATACCCAAAATTATACTTTGTATTCCATTCCTGAAATTCACGTATATTATCCAAATATTTTTGTTTTCCTTTATGAGATTCACGTATATTATCCCAAATATTTTTGTTTGCATTCCTGACATTCACGTATATATAAAAAAAAAATTTCAATTTCTGAAAGTCACGTATATTATCCCAAATATTTTTGTTTGCATTCCTGACATTCACGTATATATAAAAAAAAATTTCAATTTCTGAAAGTCACGTATATTATCCCAAATATTTTGTTAGCATTCCTAAAATTCACGTATATTATCCAAAATATTTTTGTTTTCGTTTATGAAATTCACGTATATTACCCCAAATATTTTTATTTGCATTCCTAAAATTCACATATATTACCCAAATACTTGTTTCTTCTTCTCTACTCACAGAGGAAGATTCAAAATGACAATTTATCGAACATACAAGAAAATGAATATATTTTACATTATATATTTTACAAAAATATAATGTATAATCTGATATACTACCTGCTGTAAAATTCTTATTTTGGGTACTATCATATGTTGTCAGGTGCCTTGTGTTCGAACCAATGTTCTTAATGGATTACTGTAAAACCTTTCTTATGTTACCATATTTCTTAATCATATATTTATATGACGTATATATTTATATATATATAGTCTTTAGAGGCAAAACAGGCACACTACAATACAATCTTTATCCCAACGTTGTGCTACCAATGCCAGTCCTGGACTCTAGACTTTAGATACAATAAAGCTTGTCAAATCATTGGACAGCTATCACCACTATTGTCCAACAAGGAAATAACTCTAGAGGCAAAACGGGCACTCTACAATACAATCTTCATCCCAACGTTGTGCTACAATGCCAGTCCTGGACTCTAGACTTAAGATACAATAAAGCTTGTCAAATCATTGGACAGCTATCACCACTATTGTCCAACAAGGAAATAACTCTAGAGGCAAAACGGGCACTCTACAATACAATCTTCATCCCAACGTTGTGCTACCAATGCCAGACCTGGACCCTAGACTCAAGATACAACAAAGCTTGTCAAATCATTGGACAGCTATCACCACTATTGTCCAACAAGGAAATAACTCTAGAGGCAAAACGGGCACTCTACAATACAATCTTCATCCCAACGTTGTGCTACCAATGCCAGTCCTGGACCCTAGACTCAAGATACAACAAAGCTTGTCAAATCATTGGACAGCTATCACCACTATTGTCCAACAAGGAAATAACTCTAGAGACAAAACGGGCACTCTACAATACAATCTTCATCCCAACGTTGTGCTACCAATGCCAGTCCTGGACCCTAGATGCAAGAACAATAGAAAAATAACCTCTACAGAGATGAAATGTGTTAGACGAACGACAGGGAAACAGTCTGAGAGATAAGATCAGAAATGAAGAACTGAGAAAAAAGTTAAGCATAGCCCCCGCCATAGAGTATATAAAGAAACAAAAGATAAAATGGTTTGGCCACGTGACAAAGCAGAAAGATCAAAACACTACACTACGAGTCTTTAATATACGTTATGAGAACACCAGACCCAAGAGCTGACCACATAAAAGATGGATTGTTGTATTATTAGAAACAATAGGAAACATAACAGGAGAGTGCAAAAACAGCAAATTATTTCTCTCCTCAACGCTGAAAGGCAAGTAAGGAAGGAAAGGCAGTATGGAATGATTTCAAGACTAGTGGAGAAATAAGAGAAATGACAAAGCTTTCAAAAGAAGGTGGTTATATGTTGGCCATGTGATGAGAAGAGACAACAAGAGAAGGTGGTCATATGTTGGTCATGTGATGAGAAGAGACAACAAGAGAAGGTGGTCATATGTTGGTCATGTGATGAGAAGAGACAACAAGGGAAGGTGGTCATATGTTGGTCATGTGATGAGAAGAGACAACAAGAGAAGGTGGTCATATGTTGGTCATGTGATGAGAAGAGACAACAAGGGAAGGTGGTCATATGTTGGTCATGTGATGAGAAGAGACAACAAGGGAAGGTGGTCATATGTTGGTCATGTGATGAGAAGAGACAACAAGGGAAGGTGGTCATATGTTGGTCATGTGATGAGAAGAGACAACAAGGGAAGGTGGTCATATGTTGGTCATGTGATGAGAAGAGACAACAAGGGAAGGTGGTCATATGTTGGTCATGTGATGAGAAGAGACAACAAGAGAGGTGGTCATATGTTGGTCATGTGATGAGAAGAGACAACAAGAGAAGGTGGTCATATGTTGGTCATGTGATGAGAAGAGACAACAAGGGAAGGTGGTCATATGTTGGCCATGTGATGAGAAGAGACAACAAGAGAAGGTGGTCATATGTTGGTCATGTGATGAGAAGAGACAACAGAGAAGGTGGTCATATGTTGGCCATGTGATGAGAAGAGACAACAAGAGAAGAAGGTGGTCATATGTTGGTCATGTGATGAGAAGAGACAACAAGAGAAGAAGGTGGTCATATGTTGGTCATGTGATGAGAAGAGACAACAAGAGAAGAAGGTGGTCATATGTTGGTCATGTGATGAGAAGAGACAACAAGAGAAGAAGGTGGTCATATGTTGGTCATGTGATGAGAAGAGACAACAAGAGAAGAAGGTGGTCATATGTTGGTCATGTGATGAGAAGAGACAACAAGAGAAGAAGGTGGTCATATGTTGGTCATGTGATGTGAAGAGACAACAAGAGAAGGTGGTCATATATTGGCCATGTGATGAGAAGAGACAACAAGAGAAGAAGGTGGTCATATGTTGGTCATGTGATGAGAAGAGACAACAAGAGAAGAAGGCGGTCATATGTTGGTCATGTGATGAGAAGAGACAACAAGAGAAGAAGGTGGTCATATGTTGGTCATGTGATGAGAAGAGACAACAAGAGAAGAAGGCGGTCATATGTTGGTCATGTGATGAGAAGAGACAACAAGAGAAGAAGGTGGTCATATGTTGGTCATGTGATGAGAAGAGACAACAAGAGAAGAAGGTGGTCATATGTTGGTCATGTGATGAGAAGAGACAACAAGAGAAGAAGGCGGTTATATGTTGGTCATGTGATGAGAAGAGACAACAAGAGTAGAAGGTGGTCATATGTTGGTCATGTGATGAGAAGAGACAACAAGAGAAGAAGGCGGTTATATGTTGGTCATGTGATGAGAAGAGACAACAAGAGAAAAAGGTGGTCATATGTTGAACATGTGATGAGAAGAGACAACAAGAGAAGAAGGCGGTCATATGTTGGTCATGTGATGAGAAGAGACAACAAGAGAAGAAGGTGGTCATATGTTGAACATGTGATGAGAAGAGACAACAAGAGAAGAAGGTGGTCATATGTTGGTCATGTGATGAGAAGAGACAACAAGAGAAGAAGGTGGTTATATGTTGGTCATGTGATGAGAAGAGACAACAAGAGAAGAAGGTGGTCATATGTTGAACATGTGATGAGAAGAGACAACAAGAGAAGAAGGTGGTCATATGTTGGTCATGTGATGAGAAGAGACAACAAGAGAAGAAGGTGGTCATATGTTGGTCATGTGATGTGAAGAGACAACAAGAGAAGGTGGTCATATATTGGCCATGTGATGAGAAGAGACAACAAGAGAAGAAGGTGGTTATATGTTGGTCATGTGATGAGAAGAGACAACAAGAGAAGAAGGCGGTCATATGTTGAGAAGAGACAACAAGAGAAGAAGGTGGTCATATGTTGGTCATGTGATGAGAAGAGACAACAAGAGAAGAAGGCGGTCATATGTTGGTCATGTGATGAGAAGAGACAACAAGAGAAGAAGGTGGTCATATGTTGGTCATGTGATGAGAAGAGACAACAAGAGAAGAAGGTGGTCATATGTTGGTCATGTGATGAGAAGAGACAACAAGAGAAGAAGGCGGTTATATGTTGGTCATGTGATGAGAAGAGACAACAAGAGTAGAAGGTGGTCATATGTTGGTCATGTGATGAGAAGAGACAACAAGAGAAGAAGGCGGTTATATGTTGGTCATGTGATGAGAAGAGACAACAAGAGAAGAAGGTGGTCATATGTTGAACATGTGATGAGAAGAGACAACAAGAGAAGAAGGCGGTCATATGTTGGTCATGTGATGAGAAGAGACAACAAGAGAAGAAGGTGGTCATATGTTGAACATGTGATGAGAAGAGACAACAAGAGAAGAAGGTGGTCATATGTTGGTCATGTGATGAGAAGAGACAACAAGAGAAGAAGGTGGTTATATGTTGGTCATGTGATGAGAAGAGACAACAAGAGAAGAAGGTGGTCATATGTTGAACATGTGATGAGAAGAGACAACAAGAGAAGAAGGTGGTCATATGTTGGTCATGTGATGAGAAGAGACAACAAGAGAAGAAGGTGGTCATATGTTGGTCATGTGATGAGAAGAGACAACAAGAGAAGAAGGTGGTCATATGTTGAACATGTGATGAGAAGAGACAACAAGAGAAGAAGGTGATCATATGTTGGTCATGTGATGAGAAGAGACAACAAGAGAATCTCAAAGCAGGTCCTCAAATGGGAACCAGAGCAGAGGGTAAAAGAAAGATTGACGTACCTAAAGAAACACTAAATTAACAATGAGGTGAGAAGCAAAAACAGGAGGCATCAGCCCCCTCACCAAGATTGAACTTCTCACACAAAACAAGAGAGATACACACAGGTCCTGAACAATGTCTGACCTTGGTGACCAAGATTGTTGGATATAGAGTCTAGAATTTCTCCCCAATGTGCTATCTACAGCTCAAAGGTAGAGTAGATAGGTGAAACAAGATCTTATCTGTAGAGTAGATAGATGAAACAAGATCTTATGCGTAGAGTAGATAGGTGAAACAAGATCTTATGTGTAGAGTAGATAGGTGAAACAAGATCTTATGTGTAGAGTAGATAGATGAACAAGATCTTATGTGTAGAGTAGATAGATGAAAACAAGATCTTATGTGTAGAGTAGATAGATGAAACAAGATCTTATGTGTAGAGTAGATAGGTGAAACAAGATCTTATGTGTAGAGTAGATAGATGAAACAAGATCTTATGTGTAGAGTAGATAGATGAAACAAGATCTTATCTGTAGAGTAGATAGGTGAAACAAGATCTTATGTGTAGAGTAGATAGATGAAACAAGATCTTATCTGTAGAGTAGATAGGTGAAACAAGATCTTATCTGTAGAGTAGATAGATGAAACAAGATCTTATGTGTAGAGTAGATAGATGAAACAAGATCTTATGTGTAGAGTAGATAGATAAAACAAGATCTTATGTGTAGAGTAGATAGGTGAAACAAGATCTTATGTGTAGAGTAGATAGGTGAAACAAGATCTTATGTGTAGAGTAGATAGATGAAACAAGATCTTATCTGTAGAGTAGATAGGTGAAACAAGATCTTATGTGTAGAGTAGATAGATGAAACAAGATCTTATCTGTAGAGTAGATAGGTGAAACAAGATCTTATCTGTAGAGTAGATAGATGAAACAAGATCTTATCTGTAGAGTAGATAGGTGAAACAAGATCTTATCTGTAGAGTAGATAGGTGAAACAAGATCTTATCTGTAGAGTAGATAGGTGAAACAAGATCTTATGTGTAGAGTAGATAGATGAAACAAGATCTTATGTGTAGAGTAGATAGATGAAACAAGATCTTATGTGTAGAGTAGATAGATGAAACAAGATCTTATGTGTAGAGTAGATAGATGAAACAAGATCTTATGTGTAGAGTAGATAGATGAAACAAGATCTTATGTGTAGAGTAGATAGATGAAACAAGATCTTATGTGTAGAGTAGATAGATGAAACAAGATCTTATCTGTAGAGTAGATAGGTGAAACAAGATCTTATGTGTAGAGTAGATAGATGAAACAAGATCTATCTGTAGAGTAGATAGATGAAACAAGATCTTATGTGTAGAGTAGATAGATGAAACAAGATCTTATGTGTAGAGTAGATAGATGAAACAAGATCTTATGTGTAGAGTAGATAGATGAAACAAGATCTTATGTGTAGAGTAGATAGATGAAACAAGCTCTTATGGTAGAGTAGATAGATGAAACAAGATCTTATCTGTAGAGTAGATAGGTGAAACAAGATCTTATGTGTAGAGTAGATAGATGAAACAAGATCTTATGTGTAGAGTAGATAGATGAAACAAGATCTTATGTGTAGAGTAGATAGATGAAACAAGATCTTATCTGTAGAGTAGATAGATGAAACAAGATCTTATGTGTAGAGTAGATAGATGAAACAAGATCTTATCAACAAATCTATTTGATTTACATGCAAACAAAACCTGCTATTGTAATGCCTTAAAAATGTTCATTCAGTTGTTTCTGCTATACTATCATGATCAGCTATAGTTGTTTCTGCTATACTATCATGATCAGCTATAGTTGTTTCTGCTATACTATCATGATCAGCTATACAGACAGCTTATTTTGTTCATGGAAATATATCAATTGGGTTGAAAGCATTTCTAAAGTGTGCCGTCTACTGTTGTTATTATATTTTTGTTTTAAAAATCACACTGTAATCCTTTCTTTTCTATTTTTGTATGTGTATAACAGAGGTCTATGTTTCATTAACAAAATACATATGCATGTGAGAGCTGGAAAACAACAAGAGATATAGAAACAAAGTTGAACGCATTCGAAAATAATTGTCTAAGGAAAATACTTGGTATAGCGTGGAACGAATTCAAAACAAACGAGGAAATTAGAGAAATCGCCAATCAACCACTAATATCTTCAGTAATAAAGAAAAGACGATGGTCATATGTTGGACATGTGATGAGAAGAGATAATAACCGAATAGCAAAGCAAGCCCTCATATGGGAAACAACAGGTAAGAGGAAAAGAGGAAGACACAGGGAGACACTGAGAAGAACATTGATGAGAGTGGCAAAAGCAGCAGGAATCGGCTCCCTCAATGAGATAGAGCTGCTTGCACAGAACAGAGACAAATTACGAGATTTGATAAAAGATCTTTAGAAGGATTGAAAACTGCTAGAACAAAAATTTAGATAAGAGAAGGAGTATCTGGGTCTATGCCCTATGGGCTGGCTACGGCTCGAAAGGTCAATAGATAGATAAGAGAGGTGGGTAACCTATGGCCTGCAGGCCAGAACTGGCCCACTAAGCTACTTTGACCGGCCCATGTGCTTGATTTCAAATGACTATACACTCCATTCCCTAAGATTTGTACATTACAATCGCTGTGAGTTCAATTAGGTCATTTTTAGTGTTGGCTTCATTAGGTGATGGTATCTGGCCCTCCGTATCTTGATGGTTATCAGATCTGGCCCTCAGAAAATAAAGGGTTGTCCGCCCCTGATGTATAATATTTAAATTAGTATATGTTCTGTATTTAACATATGTCATATGTGGATATACATAGCGTGACCCAGAAAAACAAAATTCATATTTAGATTGTTTTGTTCATCTTGAGGCACGGGTTCGTCAAAGAGGGAGACAAATTGTTATGTCAAATCTGACTGTTAACATTAAAATAAATGGTGTGACTACACTGGGCATGCTGCCTTCATTCCTCAACCCCTGAGTTAACAGCAGACCCTACAAGTGTGGACCAAAGGGCAGTAGCTCACAGGCTGCTGGGGTCCATAACTACAACTCTATAAATAAGATAAATTATGTAAGAATATATTTCAATATTGAGATTGGACTAGTCGTTTCCTCCCTCACATTCTAGTAGATTAGTCTTAGGCTATAACAAAAGACCAGGTTTCGATTCCCAGGAGTGGCAAATATCTTTCAGACTGACAAGACTCCGTGGTTCACCCAGCCTCTAAAAATGGGTACCAGAGATTTTTCTGGGAAGTAAAATCGGCCTGGTGTGATACCGACCACATCACCTAAAGTATGTACGGTGGTCATGGAAAAGTTGGCTGTGTTCACTTTCTGTGCGGTTTCACCTTATGTCTTTTGGCGTGTGCTGAGACTGCTACGATGGGGACTACAGTTACTACCTTTCTTTGTTTGGGAGATGAGATATTAATTCGGATGATTACGCTGGCACGGGCGGTTGAGCAATTATGGATTTTAATTTGTTTGCAGTGATACCGGGGCCTTCCATAACCAAATACATGAACAACATATTCTCCATACGCCTAGCAAGGTGTAAAGGGAGGCAACCTTGCCATATAAGGTACTTTACAAACAAGAGTTTTAACTCTGAAGTTAGCTGATGATGTATTTGCTAGAATTGAGGTCAATGTTTTCATATGTAGCTTTTGTCATGTTCTCATTGGCCTGGTATATAGGTTTGGGGTTGCAGAGGTTCACTGTACAGAAATAATGAACAATTTCAACCATCTTTGTATTATTTTTATTTGCAAGAGTAGTTTGCCCCTCTCCTATGTTTTCAAACATTAAAAAGAAAGGACAGCCAATGTTTGTCTTTCCTACGTAGCTTTATTTTCCGGTGGTGGTCGGTTGGTGAAGAACAGTTTACGATAATAAATGTGGATGATATATTTTGATTATTGGTAATATAAATAAAAGTTTATCATATACTGTCATGTTTGTTGTTTGTATGGTAGTGTGTGTATGTTTGCATGTTTGTTGTTTGTATGGTATGGTAGTGTGTGTATGTTTGCATATTTGTTGTTTGTATGGTAGTGTTTGTTGTTTGCATGTTTGTTGTTTGTATGGTAGTGTTTGTATGTTTGTTGTTTGTATGGTAGTGTTTGTATGTTTGTTGTTTGTATGGTAGTGTTTGTATGTTTGTTGTTTGTATGGTAGTGTTTGTTGTTTGTATGGTAGTGTTTGTTGTTTGTATGTTTGTTGTTTGTATGGTAGTGTTTGTTGTTTGTATGGTAGTGTTTGTTATTTGCATATTTGTTGTTTTTATGGTAGTGTTTGTGTTTGTTGTTTGCATGTTTGTATGGAAGTGTTTGTATGTTTGCATGTTTGTATGGTAGTGTTTGTAGTTTGCATGTTAGTGTTTGTATGTTTCTTGTTTGCATGTTTGTATGTTAGTGTTTGTAGTTTGCATGTTTGTTGTTTGCATGTGTTTGTAGTTTGCATGTTTGTATGTTAGTGTTTGTATGGTAGTGTTTGCATATTAGTGTTTGTATGTTTGTAGTTTGCATGTTTGTATGGTAGTGTTTGTCATTGGAGAGGCTGGCTAGTCTAGAGGTATGACGTCTGTCTCAGGACAGAAAGAAGTTCAAAATCCTCTAGAAGCGGCTTTATGATTTGTCTAAAATATGCAAATAATATTTTGTGGTTTGTTTATGACATTAGCCGCCCCTGATCTCGTCAGGAAACAGTCTGAGAGACAAGATCAGAAATGAAGAACTGAGAAAAAAAACTAGGAATAGCCTTCACCATAGAATATATAAAGAACAGATACAATGGTTTGGCCACGTGACAAGGCAGAAAGATCAAAACACAACGAGCCTTCAATAAATGTTTGCGAGAACACCAGACCTAAAGGCCGACCATGAAAAAAGATACATTGATAGAATACTGGAAACACTAGGAAACATAACAGCAGGAGAGGTCAACAGAAGAGTAAAGATGGATTGATGGAATATTAGAAACACTAGGAAACATAACAGCAGGAGAGGTCAACAGAAAAGCAAAAGATGGATTGATGGAATATTAGAAACACTAGGAAACATAACAGTAGGAGAGGTCAACAGAAGAGCAAAAGATGGATTGATGGAATATTAGAAACACTAGGAAACATAACAGCAGGAGAGGTCAACAGAAGAGCAAAAGATGGATTGATGGTATATTAGAAACACTAGGAAACATAACAGCAGGAGAGGCCAACAGAAGAGCAAAGGATGGATTGATGGAATATTAGAAACACTAGGAAACATAACAGCAGGAGAGGCCAACAGAAGAGCAAAAGATGGATTGATGGAATATTAGAAACATAACAGCAGGAGAGGTCAACAGAAGAGCAAAAGATGGATTGATGGAATATTAGAAACACTAGGAAACATAACAGCAGGAGAGGTCAACAGAAGAGCAAAAGATGGATTGATGGAATATTAGAAACACTAGGAAACATAACAGTAGGAGAGGTCAACAGAAGAACAAAAGATGGATTGATGGAATATTAGAAACATAACAGCAGGAGAGGTCAACAGAAGAGCAAAAGATGGATTGATGGAATATTAGAAACACTAGGAAACATAACAGCAGGAGAGGTCAACAGAAGAGCAAAAGATGGATTGATGGAATATTAGAAACATAACAGCAGGAGAGGTCAACAGAAGAGCAAAAGATGGATTGATGGAATATTAGAAACATAACAGCAGGAGAGGTCAACAGAAGAGCAAAAGATGGATTGATGGAATATTAGAAACACTAGGAAACATAACAGCAGGAGAGGCCAACAGAAGAGCAAAAGATGGATTGATGGAATATTAGAAAACATAACAGCAGGAGAGGTCAACAGAAGAGCAAAAGATGGATTGATGGAATATTAGAAACACTAGGAAACATAACAGCAGGAGAGGCCAACAGAAGAGCAAAAGATGGATTGATGGAATATTAGAAACACTAGGAAATATAACAGCAGGAGAGGCCAACAGAAGAGCAAAAGATGGATTGATGGAATATTAGAAACACTAGGAAAACATAACAGCAGGAGAGGCCAATAGAAGAACAAAAGATGGATTGATGGAATATTAGAAACACTAGGAAACATAACAGCAGGAGAGGCCAACAGAAGAGCAAAAGACCGCAAATTATATCTCCCCTCGACGCTGAAAGGCAGATGAGGAAGGAAGAAGATTCAAAGAAAAGACAACTCTAAGGATATATCTCCTGTCGAACAAGAAGAAGATAAGCACCGACCGATGTCTGGATATTATTTCTGTCACAGTGGACACTGGCTACATCCAACACAAACTTCGTGACCAATCAAAGACAAGAGCTAGTAGAACATTGCCAGTGTTTTTCTTCAACATGGTGTAGTAGATGGTTTAACAATTGATCAAGAAAGAGTCATCATCAGCAAGTCAGATTTCTTTCTCTCATAATGTGTTAATCTCTCCGATAATGTTGACTTTTCTGTCCTTGTATTTTTTGGAGATTTCATCTTCTATCTGAAATATCAAAATAAAATGAAATAGAGATTTCATTCTTCAATTAAACTAGAAAATAATTGAAATAGAGATTTCATTCTTCAATTTAAATGGCAAAATAAATAAAATAGAGATTTCATTCTTCAATTTAAACTAGAAAATATAAAGAAATAGAGATTTCATTATCCAATTTAAACTAGAAAATAAAATGAAATAGAGATTTCATTATCCAATTTAAATGGCAAAATAAATAAAATAGAGATTTCATTCTTCAATTTAAACTAGAAAATATAAAGAAATAGAGATTTCATTATCCAATTTAAACTAGAAAATAAAATGAAATAGAGATTTCATTCTTCAATTTAAATGGCAAAATACAAAGAAATCGAGATTTCATTCTCTAATTGAAACATCAAAAATAAAAAGAAATAGAGATTTCATTCTCTAATTGAAGCATCAAAAATAAAAAGTAATAGAGATTTCATTCTCTAATTGAAACATCAAAAATAAAAAGAAATAGAGATTTCATTCTCTAATTGAAGCATCAAAAAGAAATAGAGATTTCATTCTCTAATTGAAACATCAAAAATAAAAAGAAATAGAGATTTCATTCTCTAATTGAAACATCAAAAATAAAAAGAAACTGGTGAAATCACTTTCCTAACTACTCACCTGATAACTAACCGACCTGATAACTAACTGACCTGATAACTAACCTACCTGATAACTAACCGACTGATAACTAACCAACCTGATAACTAACCGACCTGATAACTAACCTACCTGATAACTAACCGACCTGATAACTAACCGACCTGATAACCTACCGACCTGATAACTAACCGACCTGATAACTAACCTACCTGATAACTAACCTGCGTGCCAAACTACCCACCTGATAACTAACCTACCTGATAAACCTACTCACCTGATAACTAACCTACCTGATAACCTATCCACCTGATAATTAACCTGTGTGCCAAACTACCCACCTGATAACTAACCTACCTGATAACCTACTTACCTGATAACTAACTGACCTGATAACCTACTCACCTGATAAATAACCTACCTGATAACCTACCCACCTGATAATTAACCTACCTGATAACATACTCACCTGATAACATCTATTCTATCTATTGACCTTTCGAGCCGTAACCGGCCCATAGGGCGTTAGACCAAGATACACCTCTCCTATATGATTTTTGTTCTAGCAGTTTTCTTTTAAAGATATTTTATCAAATCTCGCCATCTGTCTCTGTTCTGTGCAAGCAGTTCTATCTCATTGAGGGAGCCGATTCCTGCTGCTCTTGCCTCTCTCATCAATGTTCTTCTCAGTGTCTCCCTGGGTCTTCCTCTTTTTCTTTTACCTGTTGTTTCCCATATGAGGGCTTGCTTTGCTATTCGATTATTATCTCTTCTCATCACATGTCCAACGTATGACCATCGTCTTTTCTTATTACTGAAGATATTAGTGGTTGATTGGCGATTTCTCTAATTTCCTCGTTTGTTTTGAATTCGTTCCATTCTATACCAAGTATTTTCCTTAGACATTTATTTTCGAATGCGTTCAACTTTGTTTCTATATCTCTTGTTGTTTTCCAGCTTTCACACGCATACGTAAGGGTTGATAGTACATTTGATTTGAATAGCCTAAGTTTTGTGTTTGTGCTAATGAGTTTTGATTTCCACAACTTTTCAAGGCTTCTGAAAGACATTGCTGCTTTAGCCAGTCTGATTCTAATTTCTTTGCTCGTATCCCCTTCTCGATCAATGTGACTTCCAAGATAGATGAAGTGATCGATCTCTTCTACTGGTTTGTTTTTCCATGTATATTTTGTCACTTGTTGGAATTAAACTTTTCATGACTTTAGTCTTTTCATGATTGACCTCAAGCCCAATTTTGCTGGCTATTGATGATAGTTCATTTGTGTTTTCCTGCATCGTTTTTATCTGGCTGCTGATGAGAACTATGTCATCAGCAAAGTCCAGGTCCTCCAAATGGTCTCCTTGTATCCATTCGATGCCTTTATTACCAGTGCAGCATTTCTTCATTATGAAGTCCATAACAATTCCAAATAACAAGGGCGATAAAATACATCCTTGTTTAACCCCACCTGATAACATACTCACCTGATAATTAACCTACCTGATAACCTACTCACCTGATAACTAACCTACCTGATAACCTATTCACCTGATAACTAACCTGTGTGATGACCCACCCACCTGTTTCTTAATGACCCTGGTCTGTTTCCTCAGAATATCAAGCTGAGGTTCCAATTCCTTCTCCTCCTCCTCAGCCTCCAGCCTCATCCCAGCCATCTCCTTCCCACTCAGGACCATCTTATCAGCCAACACCAGTTTCTGTCTCAGAGTGTCTCGAAGACGATCTACATATCTAACAGAAATGGGAACAAGAATTCAGTCTTAAGTTAGATCAACTACAAAAGATATCTAAAGTTGTTTGAACAAATGTGAAATCTAAATTAGATAAACTCCAAAAAATATCTAATAAGTGTATATGGGGAGCATGCCGATGAAGCTTGCTCCCCCCCCCCCCCACCCCAGTATTTCTCATTGTTATTTAAACATATTTTTTTTAACTAAAAAAAAACCTGCACTGCCACAGTGTATTAAACCACTCGCTAGAAAATGTGTTGTGGGGGTGGGGATTGTGAAACATGGAAGTGTGTAAGTGGAATAGAGAAAGGCCCATTTGGGAATCAAACCCAAACCACCCGCTAGACAAATGTGTTAGTTGGGAATAGAGAAAGGCCCATTTGGGAATCGAACCCAAACCACCCGCTAGACAAATGTGTTAGTTGGGAAATAAAGAGAGGACCGTTTGAGAATCGAACCCAAACCACCCGCTAGACAAATGTCTTAGTTGGGAAATAAAGAGAGGCCCGTTTGAGAATCGAACCCAAACCACCCGCTAGACAAATGTGTAGTTGGGAAATAAAGAGAGGCCCGTTTGAGAATCGAACCAAACCACCCGCTAGACAAATGTCTTAGTTGGGAAATAAGAGAGGCCCGTTTGAGAATCGAACCCAGAATTACTTGAAGAGCAAACAAACCCATCAAGCACTTCCCTGCTGTGGCTTCCTGGATCAATGTTTGGAGACCCAATTCATATTTCTAAATTAGCATGAATATAAAGTAAATTTGCTCAGCCTTATTGCAAAAAGACAGAAGTAATGTAAGCAATAAGAAAAGGACTTCACCGCAATACACAATAAAGATAAATCTCTCTCTCTCTCTCTCTCTCTGCGATCAAGACTCAATCAGAGTAGGATTCCAGACTCTGTCATGAAGTCAGCTGTCTGTTTAAGCGAATCGATTGCCCCATATAGTTTCTCTTCCAGGGAGGTGGGTGTGGACCACATTGCTCTTCTCAGGTCTATGTACTGGGGGCAATCCTGTAGAACATGTTTTGTAGTCATATTGTCCAGTGTACAGTGGCATAGGCTGATTGTACCTATTTTGAATTTGGTGAACATGTGATTTCTCATTCTATTGTGGCCAGTTTGTAGGCGAAGTATGATGACTTGATCCCTCCTTGATAGTTGGATGGTATCCGTCACTCTCGTTATACTTTGGGTGTTCTCGTTTCCATTTTTTATGGAACTGACCCATGAGGATGGATTTGACTTCATCATAACTGAGCGGATTGTTCTCTTGTGGTGATCTCCCTCCCTCTTTAGCTAATTTGTCTGTGCGTTCGTTCCCGTGTATATTACAGTGTGATGGTATCCAATGACTGACTACTCTCTGTGAAGTTATTGCATAGTGGTCCAGGGTTGTTCTCAAGTCATCTAGTTCATTGTTCTTGTGACTTTTTAGAGCTGATAGTACTGACAGTGCATCAGTCAGAATCACCAATTTATTGTGCATGTTATTTTTGTGTTGAGTAGCCAGTGTGCAGCATCTCTGATGGCCTCAGTTTCTGATTTATAGTTGTTTGAGAATTATCCAGTAGCTATTGACTTGGTGATCTCATCCTGGTTATTCAGCATCAAGAACCTCAGATGGTAGATGTACAACAGAGGTGAGATGCAGAATGGCTCAGGCAAAGTAGCTTTACAAAAAATGAGGAAGATACTGTGCAATCCATTTTTGACAATAGAAACAAGAAAAAGAGTTCTTAAATGTTATCTAGAGCCAGCCTTAACATATATGCGAATCATAGACAATAGGACACAGACAAGAAAATCACTGTAGAAATGTGGTTTTACAGAAGAATGTTGAGATACCAAGGACAGCTAAGAAGAGTAATGAAAACGTTCTGAAAGAGGCCAAAGAAAAAATAGAGCTAATTTCCAATATTAGAAGAAACAATCATCATTTTTTTGGGCATGTCATAAGAAAGGAACAGCTGGAATATATTTAAACAACTGGAAAAATTGAGAGGACAAAAAGATGAAGCAAAGAGAAAAGATACCAGACAGCTTATGAGAATGGATTGACAGAAGGTCAACACAGAAATGATAAATAACTGTCGAGGTCAAAAGTTGTGGAGAGACATGATCATCTACTCCAGCAGGCATGCACTTGATGATGATCATGAACTAAATTCAACATAAATGTAAAATATCTGAATAAAAAAATGGCAAAAATATTAAAACAAACAAAAAGAACATTTGTAAAGATAAAATCTAAATATCTATACAAAATATTAACAAAGGCCAAATCTAAAAAAAAAAATGAAGAAAGATAAAAATATATTCAAAGAAATATCTAAAAATACCAAAAGAACAAATGAATACATCTAAAATCTATCTATCTATTGTCCTTTTCGAGCCGAAGACGGCACATAGGGCAGAAACCACAATCTCAAAAACAGAAACCTTGTGTGCCAAAATGGCACATATTGCAGAGATCACTGCTTCTAAAAATATGGCTCTGTTTCCATAACAATACTTTTACAATGAAGCTTGTCAAGCCATCGATCAACCTCTTAGTCGCCTCTTACGACATGCCTGGAAGGTCACAGTGTCACTATTCTTTACCTCCCTCATAATGAGGCCCCGGTAACACACGGCACATCTAAAATACTATACATAAAAAATATTATATATATATATATATATGGAGACAGAATAGAAAATTGAAGCCTTTGAAATGTGGATTTATAGAAGAATGTAGAATTGGATGGAAAGAAAAGAAAACAAACGATGAAGTTTTTAAAACAACTAAAATGAAAAGAGAACTACTAAATACAATTAGAGCAAGACAAATGAGATTTTTTGGGCATGTTAAAAGACACAAAAAGTAATACTAAACTAAAAGTAATCTTTTACTAGTAATAACCTACTAAAAGTAATCTTTTACTAGTAATAACCTACTAAAAGTAATCTTTTACTAGTAATAACCTACTAAAAGTAATCTTTTACTAGTAATAACCTACTAAAAGTAATCTTTTACTAGTAATAACCTACTAAAAGTAATCTTGGAAGGGAAATACAGGTAAAGAGGTAGACCAAGACTAACGTGGATGAGTAACATCAAAGATAGACAAGTCAGCCTATGACAACCTGCACCATCAAAGCAAGAGACAGAGCGGAATGGCGCTCCATGGTAGCCAACCTTCGATGCGGAGATGGCACTCGATGATGATGGTGATATATATATATATAAATACGATTTGATATCGTATTCCTAAGGACAGTCCAGCTGCGTTCACTTCAGTGCTGCTTGGCCTTATGTCTTTTGGCGAGTGCTGTAGCTGCTATGATGGGGACTGCAGCTGCCTTTCTTTGTTTCGATCCTTCAACGAGATGAATTTTAATTCGTATGATTCCACTGGCATGGGAGGTTGAGCAATTATGGATTTTAATTTGTTTGCAGTGATACCGGAGCCTTCGAATAACCATAAAACAAAAAAAATAAGGCTACCAATGTGTTTTTAAAAATTAAATTTTAAAAATTTGAAGAAATAAAGATGGATTTCCATGAAAAGAAAATATAAACTAATCCTGCAATGACCAACCTTGAGAATCTCTAATTAACATAAGATGTTCCATTCGAACTGAGGTCATTTTGTCTAAGATGTCCTTCACCTTGGCCAGCATTGCGGCAACTGTTGCAAGGTTAAGATGAATCTCACTAGGGGCAGATGACATATGGCTGCCTTCCCCACTCTCGTGAGAGAGCTCGTTCACTCGCTGTCGCAGAAATGCTTGCAGCTGTGGAGAATAAAACAAGTGATGTCAAAAATGTGCTGATTTTATTACAAATTTTTCGCTGAGGTGGCTGAGTGATTAGAGAAGTCGGGAGACAGGGTGGTCTAGAGGTATGACGTCAGCCTCTGGATTCTGGAAGGTTCCAGATTCGAATACCACCACAAGTGGTTTGAATATTTTTTCCCTTCTAATGTGTACTTTTAAATTTTTTTTTTGTGTTTGCCAGCTTGCACATCTGATGAAGTCCCTAGAGACTAAGAACCAAATTTTGCGTATTAATCTGTTTTTCCCTTGCAGTCATGTGTGCAGAGATCCTTCGCTGCGCAAGCAGATAACTCTGCTTCGAAGGTGCTCATATTTTTTCCATTGATGAGTAAATGATGTTTCAAGCTGAGCCTTGCTGCTGGAACCAGGGATGTATGCCGTAGAGAGACAGCATATAAAAATCCTAACCCGTGGAGCTGGTATTTCATCTCACAATGAGAATGGGGTGAGAATATGTAACAATAACAACGTGAGTGAGTTGGGAAAATATGGACAATTTATGAGGAGACAATGGGAATTCAGTTCAGGGAATTCTCAGGAATATCGAGAGAGATCAGTAGAAGGGGTTAGATGGAAGAAGGGTGCTGATTGGCTGAAAATGAAAGTACAAAGTTTTCACCATTTTTCTTATTGCAGGGAGGCAGCCAATTGGATAATCTATCGCAACCAAGGAGAAGGTCTTTAGGGGAGCAGGCGCATGAAGTCATCATTCAACAAAACGCATCTACGAAGGTTGGTAAGCCAGCGGGCTACCGCCTTCCGGTGACCTCTCTGGTCTACTGTCTGAATAATTCTCTCTCTCCCTAAACTTGTCATTCACATACATCTTTCGTTTTCAGCCAATCAGTGCCCTTCTTCCATCTCACCCCTTCTACTGAACTCTCTTGAAATCCCGAGAATTCTTGAATCCCCTGAACTGAATTCCCCATTCTCTCCTCGTGAATTGTTCATGTTTTTCCCCAACTCACTCACATTGTTATTGTTACATATTCTCACCCCATTCTCACTGTTACATAACCTCTGTCTCAAGACCAGCATTCTGTCTCAAAACCAACCAATTCCCCCAGCCAACATATGACCACCTTCTTCTCTTGAAGGTACTCATATTTTCTCATTCTACAAAGGACATGCAACCTGATGATGATGAATATAACATTCTACAAAGGACATGTGACCTGATGATGATGAATATAACATTCTACAAAGGACATGCAACCTGATGATGATGAATATAACATTCTACAAAGGACATGCGACCTGATGATGATGAATATAACATTCTACAAAGGACATGCGACCTGATGATGATGAATATAACATTCTACAAAGGACATGCGACCTGATGATGATGGTGAATATAACATTCTACAAAGGACATGCGACCTGATGATGATGAATATAACATTCTAACAAAGGACATGTGACCTGATGATGATGAATATAACATTCTACAAAGGACATGCGACCTGATGATGATGGTGAATATAACATTCTACAAAGGACATGCGACAAGCTGATAATTTTGGAAGCTTCGTCATTTCTCTTATTCCTGCTCTAGTCTTGAATTCATTTCATGGTATACAAAGAATGTTTCTGACATTGGTCTTCAAATGCATCCAATTTATTTTCTATTTATTGTGCTGTTTTTCCAGCTCTTGCATGCCATAGGTAAAGCTGGATAACACATTTGATATGATAATCTTGACAGCTAAGAAGAGTAATCAAGCGGTTCTGAGAGAGGTCAAAGCAAAAAAGAGCTAATTTCCAATATTAGGAAGAAACAATCATCATTTTTTGGCCATGTAATGAGAAGGGAACAGCTGGAATATATTGTAACAACTGGGAAAATTGAGGGACGAAGAGATAGAGGGAAGCAAAGAGAAAAAATACCAGACAGCTTAAGAGAATGGCTTGGCAGAAGGTCAACAACAGAAATGATAAATAGGTGCCGAGATCAAAAGTTGTGGAGAGACATGATCACCTACGCCACTAGGCCTGGTACTTGATGATGATGATGATAATCTTGAGCTTTATTCCTGAAAAACACAAAAAAAACAAAAATATTCTTGGATCAAATAACTAAAAAGACAAACACTCACTTCCAAAAGATCGTCCACAAATAAGTTCCTTGTATCTGGGTTGTCGATGAGACTCAAGGCATCCTTGCCAGAGGCAGTGTCAGTTTCCTCATGGCTGGTTCGGGTCCAGAAAGCTGCCGCCACGTCATCAATTACCTCCCAGTCGATAACATCAATATCTGGGTTCTCTAAACAACCTGAGATGAAAATGTGCACTTGACTATTAATATGATGAATATTAATTCTCTTTCTGGCATGTTCAAGACTTTTGATAATGCATATTTAACACATTCCTTACCTGATACAAGCTAGGAAAACAGAATGGAGGGAGTTATATGGGAATATGAGACAGAACATGACAACTTAAACAAGTTAGGAAAACAGAATGGAGGGAGTTATATGGGAAATATGAGACAGAACATGACAGCTTAAACAAGTTAGGAAAACAGAATGGAGAGAGTTATATGGGAAATATGAGACAGAACATGACAGCTTAACAAGTTAGGAAAACAGAATGGAGAGAGTTATATGGGAAATATGAGCCAGAACATGACAGTTTAAACAAGTTAGGAAAACAGAATGGAGAGAGTTATATGGGAAATATGAGCCAGAACATGACAGCTTAAACAAGTTAGGAAAACAGAATGGAGAGAGTTATATGGGAAATATGAGCCAGAACATGACAGCTTAAACAAGTTAGGAAAACAGAATGGAGGAGTTATATGGGAAATATGAGACAGAACATGACAGCTTAAACAAGTTAGGAAACAGAATGGAGAGAGTTATATGGGAAATATGAGCCAGAACATGACAACTTAAACAAGTTAGGAAAACAGAATGGAGGGAGTTATATGGGAAATATGAGACAGAACATGACAGCTTAAACAAGTTAGGAAAACAGAATGGAGGGAGTTATATGGGAAATATGAGACAGAACATGACAACTTAAACAAGTTAGGAAAACAGAATGGAGGGAGTTATATGGGAAATATGAGACAGAACATGACAACTTAACAAGTTAGGAAAACAGAATGGAGAGAGTTATATGGGAAATATGAGACAGAACATGACAACTTAAACAAGTTAGGAAAACAGAATGGAGAGAGTTATATGGGAAATATGAGACAGAACATGACAACTTAAACAAGTTAGGAAAACAGAATGGAGGGAGTTATATGGGAAATATGAGACAGAACATGACAGCTTAAACAAGTTAGGAAAACAGAATGGAGAGAGTTATATGGGAAATATGAGACAGAACATGACAGCTTAAACAAGTTAGGAAAACATAATGGAGGGATTATATGGGAATATAAGCCAGGACATGACAGTTTTAAACAAGTTAGGAAAACAGAATGGAGGGATTATTTGGGAAAATATAAGCCAGAACATGACAGCTTAAACAAGTTAGGAAAACAGAATGGAGGGAGTTATATGGGAAATATGAGACAGAACATGACAGCTTAAACAAGTTAGGAAACAGAATGGAGAGAGTTATATGGGAAATATGAGACAGAACATGACAGCTTAAACAAGTTAGGAAAACAGAATGGAGAGAGTTATATGGGAAATATGAGACAGAACATGACAGTTTAAACAAGTTAGGAAACAGAATGGAGAGAGTTATATGGGAAATATGAGCCAGAAAATGACAGCTTAAACAAGTTAGGAAAACAGAATGGAGGGAGTTATATGGGAAATATGAGACAGAACATGACAGCTTAAACATGTTAGGAAAACAGAATGGAGGGAGTTATATGGGAAATATGAGACAGAACATGACAGCTTAAACAAGTTAGGAAAACAGAATGCAGGGAGTTATATGGGAAATATGAGACAGAACATGACAGCTTAAACAAGTTAGGAAAACAGAATAGAGAGAGTTATATGGGAAATATGAGCCAGAACATGACAGCTTAAACAAGTTAGGAAAACAGAATGGAGAGAGTTATATGGGAAATATGAGCCAGAACATGACAGCTTAAACAAGTTAGGAAAACAGAATGGAGAGAGTTATATGGGAAATATGAGCCAGAACATGACAACTTAAACAAGTTAGGAAAACAGAATGGAGGGAGTTATATGGAAAATATGAGCCAGAACATGACAGCTTAAACAAGTTAGGAAAACAGAATGGAGAGAGTTATATGGGAAATATGAGCCAGAACATGACAGCTTAAACAAGTTAGGAAAACAGAATGGGGAGTTATATGGGAAATATGAGACAGAACATGACAGCTTAAACATGTTAGGAAAACAGAATGGAGGGAGTTATATGGGAAATATGAGACAGAACATGACAGCTTAAACAAGTTAGGAAAACAGAATGGAGGAGTTATATGGGAAATATGAGACAGAACATGACAGCTTAAACAAGTTAGGAAAACAGAATAGAGAGAGTTATATGGGAAATATGAGCCAGAACATGACAGCTTAAACAAGTTAGGAAAACAGAATGGAGAGAGTTATATGGGAAATATGAGCCAGAACATGACAGCTTAAACAAGTTAGGAAAACAGAATGGAGAGAGTTATATGGGAAATATGAGCCAGAACATGACAGCTTAAACAAGTTAGGAAAACAGAATGGAGGGAGTTATATGGAAAATATGAGCCAGAACATGACAGCTTAAACAAGTTAGGAAAACAGAATGGAGAGAGTTATATGGGAAATATGAGCCAGAACATGACAGCTTAAACAAGTTAGGAAAACAGAATGGGGAGTTATATGGGAAATATGAGACAGAACATGACAGCTTAAACAAGTTAGGAAAACAGAATGGAGGGAGTTATATGGGAAATATGAGACAGAACTTGACAGCTTAAACAAGTTAGGAAAACAGAATGGAGGGAGTTATATGGGAAATATGAGACAGAACATGACAGCTTAAACATGTTAGGAAAACATAATGGAGGGAGTTATATGGGAAATATGAGACAGAACATGACAGCTTAAACAAGTTTAGGAAAACATAATGGAGGGATTATATGGGAAATATAAGCCAGGACATGACAGTTTTAAACAAGTTAGGAAAACAGAATGGAGGGATTATTTGGGAAATATAAGCCAGAACATGACAGCTTAAACAAGTTAGGAAAACAGAATGGAGGGAGTTATATGGGAAATATGAGACAGAACATGACAGCTTAAACAAGTTAGGAAAACAGAATGGAGAGAGTTATATGGGAAATATGAGACAGAACATGACAGCTTAAACAAGTTAGGAAAACAGAATGGAGAGAGTTATATGGGAAATATGAGACAGAACATGACAGTTTAAACAAGTTAGGAAAACAGAATGGAGAGAGTTATATGGGAAATATGAGCCAGAAAATGACAGCTTAAACAAGTTAGGAAAACAGAATGGAGGGAGTTATATGGGAAATATGAGACAGAACATGACAGCTAAAACATGTTAGGAAAACAGAATGGAGGGAGTTATATGGGAAATATGAGACAGAACATGACAGCTTAAACAAGTTAGGAAAACAGAATGCAGGGAGTTATATGGGAAATATGAGACAGAACATGACAGCTTAAACAAGTTAGGAAAACAGAATAGAGAGAGTTATATGGGAAATATGAGCCAGAACATGACAGCTTAAACAAGTTAGGAAAACAGAATGGAGAGAGTTATATGGGAAATATGAGCCAGAACATGACAGCTTAAACAAGTTAGGAAAACAGAATGGAGAGAGTTATATGGGAAATATGAGCCAGAACATGACAGCTTAAACAAGTTAGGAAAACAGAATGGAGGGAGTTATATGGAAAATATGAGCCAGAACATGACAGCTTAAACAAGTTAGGAAAACAGAATGGAGAGAGTTATATGGGAAATATGAGCCAGAACATGACAGCTTAAACAAGTTAGGAAAACAGAATGGGGAGTTATATGGGAAATATGAGACAGAACATGACAGCTTAAACATGTTAGGAAAACAGAATGGAGGGAGTTATATGGGAAATATGAGACAGAACATGACAGCTTAAACAAGTTAGGAAAACAGAATGGAGGGAGTTATATGGGAAATATGAGACAGAACATGACAGCTTAAACAAGTTAGGAAAACAGAATAGAGAGAGTTATATGGGAAATATGAGCCAGAACATGACAGCTTAAACAAGTTAGGAAAACAGAATGGAGAGAGTTATATGGGAAATATGAGCCAGAACATGACAGCTTAAACAAGTTAGGAAAACAGAATGGAGAGAGTTATATGGGAAATATGAGCCAGAACATGACAGCTTAAACAAGTTAGGAAAACAGAATGGAGGGAGTTATATGGAAAATATGAGCCAGAACATGACAGCTTAAACAAGTTAGGAAAACAGAATGGAGAGAGTTATATGGGAAATATGAGCCAGAACATGACAGCTTAAACAAGTTAGGAAAACAGAATGGGAGTTATATGGGAAATATGAGACAGAACATGACAGCTTAAACAAGTTAGGAAAACAGAATGGAGGGAGTTATATGGGAAATATGAGACAGAACTTGACAGCTTAAACAAGTTAGGAAAACAGAATGGAGGGAGTTATATGGGAAATATGAGACAGAACATGACAGCTTAAACATGTTAGGAAAACATAATGGAGGGAGTTATATGGGAAATATGAGACAGAACATGACAGCTTAAACAAGTTAGGAAAACAGAATGGAGGGAGTTATATGGGAAATATGAGCCAGAACATGACAGCTTAAACAAGTTAGGAAACAGAATGGAGGGAGTTATATGGGAAATATGAGCCAGAACATGACAGCTTAAACAAGTTAGGAAAACAGAATGGAGGGAGTTATATGGGAAATATGAGACAGAACATGACAGCTTAAACAAGTTAGGAAAACAGAATGGAGAGAGTTATATGGGAAATATGAGCCAGAACATGACAGCTTAAACAAGTTAGGAAAACAGAATGGAGGGAGTTATATAAGAAATATGAGACAGAACATGACAGCTTAAACAAGTTAGGAAAACAGAATGGGGAGTTATATGGGAAATATGAGACAGAACATGACAGCTTAAACAAGTTAGGAAAACAGAATGGTGAGAGTTATATGGGAAATATGAGACAGAACATGACAGCTTAAACAAGTTAGGAAAACAGAATGGAGGGAGTTATATGGGAAATATGAGACAGAACATGACAGCTTAAACAAGTTAGGAAAACAGAATGGAGAGAGTTATATGGGAAATATGAGACAGAACATGACAGCTTAAACAAGTTAGGAAAACAGAATGGGGAGTTATATGGGAAATATGAGACAGAACATGACAGCTTAAACAAGTTAGGAAAACAGAATGGTGAGAGTTATATGGAAATATGAGCCAGGACATGACAGCTTAAACAAGCTAGGAAAACAGAATGGAGAGTTATATGGGAAATATGAGACAGACATGACAGCTTAAACAAGTTAGGAAAACAGAATTGAGAGAGTTATATAGGAAATATGAGACAGAACATGACAGCTTAAACAAGTTAGGGAAACAGAATGGAGAGAGTTATATAGGAAATATGAGACAGGACATGACAGCTTAAACAAGTTAGGAAAACAGAATGGAGAGTTATATGGGAAATATGAGCCAGGACATGACAGCTTAAACAAGTTAGGAAAACAGAATGGAGGGAGTTATATGGGAAATATGAGACAGAACATGACAGCTTAAACAAGTTAGGAAACAGAATGGAGAGTTATATGGGAAATATGAGCCAGGACATGACAGCTTAAACAAGTTAGGAAAACAGAATGGAGAGAGTTATATGGGAAATATGAGACAGAACATGACAGCTTAAACAAGTTAGGAAAACAGAATGGAGAGAGTTATATGGAAATATGAGACAGAACATGACAACTTAAACAAGTTAGGAAAACAGAATGGAGGGAGTTATATGGGAAATATGAGACAGAACATGACAACTTAAACAAGTTAGGAAAACAGAATGGAGAAAGTTATATGGGAAATATGAGCCAGACATGACAGCTTAAACAAGTTAGGAAAACAGAATGGAGAGTTATATGGGAAATATGAGACAGAACATGACAGCTTAAACAAGTTAGGAAAACAGAATGGAGGGAGTTATATGGGAAATATGAGCCAGAACATGTCATCTTAACCCTGGTAAAAGTTACCACATCAAAACAGAAATTATTCAAAATTGGATAGCTTTGGGTATTCAAACATTATTTCCCCTTTGTGTACCTTCCCAATTATGACTCTCTGTGAGCCCTGAGTATTTAATTTGTTTCTATTGAGGTGGGGATATCTTGTTTTCTATTTTGTCAGATACCAACCTATCATAGGAAAAAGATACCTTATAAGAGTTGTCCTATAAGTGATACCTTATAAGAGTTGTGCTATAAGTGATACCTTATAAGAGTTGTCCTATAAGTGATACCTTATAAGAGTTGTCCTATAAGTGATACCTTATAAGAGTTGTCCTATAAGTGATACCTTATAAGAGTTGTCCTATAAGTGATACCTTATAAGAGTTGTCCTATAAGTGATACCTTATAAGAGTTGTCCTATAAGTGATACCTTATAAGAGTTGTCCTATAAGTGATACCTTATAAGAGTTGTCCTATAAGTGATACCTTATAAGAGTTGTCCTATAAATGACACCCTATAAGTGATACCTTATAAGAGTTGTCCTATAAATGACACCCTATAAGTGATACCTTATAAGAGTTGTGCTATAAATGACACCCTATAAGTGATACCTTATAAGAGTTGTGCTATAAATGACACCCTATAAGTGATACCTTATAAGAGTTGTGCTATAAGTGATACCTTATAAGAGTTGTGCTATAAATGACACCCTATAAGTGATACCTTATAAGAGTTGTCCTATAAGTGATACCTTATAAGAGTTGTCCTATAAGTGATACCTTATAAGAGTTGTCCTATAAGTGATACCTTATAAGAGTTGCCCTATAAATGACACCCTATAAGTGATACCTTATAAGAGTTGTCCTATAAATGACACCCTATAAGTGATACCTTATAAGAGTTGCCCTATAAATGACACCCTATAAGTGATACCTTATAAGAGTTGTCCTATAAATGACACCCTATAAGTGATACCTTATAAGAGTTGCCCTATAAATGACACCCTATAAGTGATACCTTATAAGAGTTGTCCTATAAATGACACCCTATAAGTGATACCTTATAAGAGTTGCCCTATAAATGACACCCTATAAGTGATACTTATAAGAGTTGCCCTATAAATGACACCCTATAAGTGATACCTTATAAGAATTGCCCTATAAATGACACCCTATAAGTGATACCTTATAAGAATTGCCCTATAAATGACACCCTATAAGTGATACCTTATAAGAGTTGTCCTATAAATGACACCCTATAAGTGATACCTTATAAGAGTTGTCCTATAAATGACACCCTATAAGTGATACCTTATAAGAGTTGCCCTATAAATGACACCCTATAAGTGATACCTTATAAGAGTTGCCCTATAAATGACACCCTATAAGTGATACCTTATAAGAGTTGTCCTATAAGTGACACCCTATAAGTGATACCTTATAAGAGTGCCCTATAAATGACACCCTATAAGTGATACCTTATAAGAGTTGCCCTATAAATGCCACCCTATAAGTGATACCTTATAAGAGTTGTCCTATAAGTGATACCTTATAAGAGTTGTCCTATAAATGATACCTTATAAGAGTTGTCCTATAAGTGATACCTTATAAGAGTTGTCCTATAAATGATACCTTATAAGAGTTGTCCTATAAATGATACCTTATAAGAGTTGTCCTATAAGTGATACCTTATAAGAGTTGCCCTATAAATGACACCCTATAAGTGATACCTTATAGAGTTGCCCTATAAATGACACCCTATAAGTGATACCTTATAAGAGTTGCCCTATAAATGACACCCTATAAGTGATACCTTATAAGAGTTGTCCTATAAGTGATACTTATAAGAGTTGTCCTATAAGTGATACCCTATAAGAGTTGTCCTATAAGTGATACCTTATAAGAGTTGTCCTATAAGTGATACCCTATAAGTGATACCTTATAAGAGTTGTCCTATAAGTGATACCTTATAAGAGTTGTCCTATAAATGATACCTTATAAGAGTTGTCCTATAAGTGATACCTTATAAGAGTTGTCCTATAAGTGATACCTTATAAGAGTTGTCCTATAAATGATACCTTATAAGAGTTGTCCTATAAGTGATACCTTATAAGAGTTGCCCTATAAATGACACCCTATAAGTGATACCTTATAAGAGTTGCCCTATAAATGACACCCTATAAGTGATACCTTATAAGAGTTGCCCTATAAATGACACCCTATAAGTGATACCTTATAAGAGTTGCCCTATAAATGACACCCTATAAGTGATACCTTATAAGAGTTGTCCTATAAGTGATACCTTATAAGAGTTGTCCTATAAGTGATACCTTATAAGAGTTGTCCTATAAGTGATACCTTATAAGAGTTGTCCTATAAGTGATACCTTATAAGAGTTGTCCTATAAGTGATACCTTATAAGAGTTGTCCTATAAGTGATACCCTATAAGAGTTGTCCTATAAGTGATACCCTATAAGAGTTGCCCTATAAATGACACCCTATAAGTGATACTTATAAGAGTTGTCCTATAAGTGATACCCTATAAGAGTTGTCCTATAAGTGATACCCTATAAGAGTTGTCCTATAAGTGATACCCTATAAGAGTTGTCCTATAAGTGATACCCTATAAGAGTTGCCCTATAAATGACACCCTATAAGTGATACCCTATAAGAGTTGTCCTATAAGTGATACCCTATAAGTGATACCTTATAAGAGTTGTCCTATAAGTGATACCTTATAAGTGATACCTTATAAGAGTTGTCCTATAAGTGATACCCTATAAGTGATACCTTATAAGAGTTACCCTATAAGTGATACCCTATAAGAGTTGTCCTATAAGTGATACCTTATAAGAGTTACCCTATAAGTGATACCTTATAAGAGTTGTCCTATAAGTGATACCCTATAAGTGATACCTTATAAGAGTTACCCTATAAGTGATACCCTATAAGTGATACCTTATAAGAGTGCCCTATAAGTGATACCTTATAAGAGTTGTCCTATAAGTGATACCCTATAAGAGTTGTCCTATAAATGACACCCTATAAGTGATACCTTATAAGAGTTGTCCTATAAGTGATACCCTATAAGAGTTGTCCTATAAGTGATACCCTATAAGAGTTGTCCTATAAGTGATACCCTATAAGAGTTGTCCTATAAGTGATACCCTATAAGAGTTGTCCTATAAGTGATACCCTATAAGAGTTGCCCTATAAATGACACCCTATAAGTGATACCTTATAAGAGTTGTCCTATAAGTGATACCCTATAAGTGATACCTTATAAGAGTTGCCCTATAAGTGATACCCTATAAGTGATACCTTATAAGAGTTGTCCTATAAGTGATACCCTATAAGAGTTGCCCTATAAATGACACCCTATAAGTGATACCCTATAAGAGTTGCCCTATAAGTGATACCCTATAAGTGATACCCTATAAGAGTTGTCCTATAAGTGATACCCTATAAGAGTTGCCCTATAAATGACACCCTATAAGTGATACCTTATAAGAGTTGTCCTATAAGTGATACCCTATAAGTGATACCCTATAAGAGTTGCCCTATAAGTGATACCTTATAAGAGTTGCCCTATAAATGACACCCTATAAGTGATACCTTATAAGAGTTGTCCTATAAGTGATACCCTATAAGTGATACCCTATAAGTGATACCCTATAAGAGTTGCCCTATAAGTGATACCCTATAAGAGTTGCCCTATAAATGACACCCTATAAGTGATACCTTATAAGAGTTGTCCTATAAGTGATACCCTATAAGTGATACCCTATAAGAGTTGCCCTATAAGTGATACCCTATAAGAGTTGCCCTATAAGTGATACCTTATAAGAGTTGTCCTATAAGTGATACCTTATAAGAGTTGTCCTATAAGTGATACCCTATAAGAGTTGTCCTATAAGTGATACCCTATAAGTGATACCCTATAAGAGTTGCCCTATAAGTGATACCCTATAAGAGTTGCCCTATAAATGACACCTATAAGTGATACCTTATAAGAGTTGTCCTATAAGTGATACCCTATAAGTGATACCCTATAAGAGTTGCCCTATAAGTGATACCCTATAAGAGTTGCCCTATAAGTGATACCTTATAAGAGTTGTCCTATAAGTGATACCTTATAAGAGTTGTCCTATAAGTGATACCCTATAAGAGTTGTCCTATAAGTGATACCCTATAAGTGATACCCTATAAGAGTTGTCCTATAAGTGATACCCTATAAGAGTTGTCCTATAAGTGATACCCTATAAGAGTTGTCCTATAAGTGATACCCTATAAGAGTTGTCCTATAAGTGATACCCTATAAGAGTTGTCCTATAAGTGATACCCTATAAGAGTTGCCCTATAAATGACACCCTATAAGTGATACCCTATAAGAGTTGTCCTATAAGTGATACCCTATAAGTGATACCTTATAAGAGTTGTCCTATAAGTGATACCTTATAAGTGATACCTTATAAGAGTTGTCCTATAAGTGATACCCTATAAGTGATACCTTATAAGAGTTACCCTATAAGTGATACCCTATAAGAGTTGTCCTATAAGTGATACCTTATAAGAGTTACCCTATAAGTGATACCCTATAAGTGATACCTTATAAGAGTTACCCTATAAGTGATACCCTATAAGTGATACCTTATAAGAGTTGTCCTATAAGTGATACCCTATAAGTGATACCTTATAAGAGTTGTCCTATAAGTGATACCCTATAAGTGATACCCTATAAGTGATACCTTATAAGAGTTACCCTATAAGTGATACCTTATAAGAGTTGTCCTATAAGTGATACCCTATAAGTGATACCTTATAAGAGTTGCCCTATAAGTGATACCCTATAAGTGATACCTTATAAGAGTTACCCTATAAGTGATACCTTATAAGAGTTGTCCTATAAGTGACACCCTATAAGTGATACCTTATAAGAGTTGCCCTATAAGTGATACCCTATAAGAGTTGTCCTATAAGTGATACCTTATAAGAGTTGCCCTATAAGTGATACCTTATAAGAGTTGTCCTATAAGTGATACCCTATAAGAGTTGTCCTATAAATGACACCCTATAAGAGTTGTCCTATAAGTGATACCCTATAAGAGTTGTCCTATAAGTGATACCCTATAAGAGTTGTCCTATAAGTGATACCCTATAAGAGTTGTCCTATAAGTGATACCCTATAAGAGTTACCCTATAAGTGATACCCTATAAGTGATACCTTATAAGAGTTGTCCTATAAGTGATACCCTATAAGAGTTGTCCTATAAGTGATACCCTATAAGAGTTGTCCTATAAGTGATACCCTATAAGAGTTGTCCTATAAGTGATACCCTATAAGAGTTGTCCTATAAGTGATACCTTATAAGAGTTGTCCTATAAGTGATATCTTATAAGAGTTGTCCTATAAGTGATATCTATAAGAGTTGTCCTATAAGTGATACCCTATAAGAGTTGTGCTATAAGTGATATCTTATAAGAGTTGTCCTATAAGTGATACCCTATAAGAGTTGCCCTATAAGTGATACCCTATAAGAGTTGCCCTATAAGTGATACCTTATAAGAGTTGTCCTATAAATGATATCTTATAAGAGTTGTCCTATAAGTGATACCCTATAAGAGTTGTCCTATAAGTGATACCTTATAAGAGTTGCCCTATAAGTGATACCTTATAAGAGTTGCCCTATAAGTGATACCTTATAAGAGTTGTCCTATAAGTGATATCTTATAAGAGTTGTCCTATAAGTGATACCTTATAAGAGTTGCCCTATAAGTGATACCTTATAAGAGTTGTCCTATAAGTGATACCTTATAAGAGTTGTCCTATAAGTGATATCTTATAAGAGTTGTCCTATAAGTGATACCCTATAAGAGTTGCCCTATAAGTGATACCTTATAAGAGTTGCCCTATAAGTGATACCTTATAAGAGTTGTCCTATAAGTGATATCTTATAAGAGTTGTCCTATAAGTGATACCCTATAAGAGTTGTCCTATAAGTGATACCTTATAAGAGTTGTCCTATAAGTGATATCTTATAAGAGTTGTCCTATAAGTGATATCTTATAAGAGTTGTCCTATAAGTGATATCTTATAAGAGTTGTCCTATAAGTGATACCCTATAAGAGTTGTGCTATAAGTGATACCTTATAAGAGTTGTCCTATAAGTGATACCTTATAAGAGTTGTCCTATAAGTGATACCTTATAAGAGTTGTCCTATAAGTGATACCTTATAAGAGTTGTCCTATAAGTGATACCTTATAAGAGTTGTCCTATAAGTGATACCTTATAAGAGTTGTCCTATAAGTGATACCCTATAAGAGTTGTCCTATAAGTGATACCTTATAAGAGTTGCCCTATAAGTGATACCCTATAAGAGTTGTCCTATAAGTGATACCTTATAAGAGTTGTCCTATAAGTGATACCTTATAAGAGTTGTCCTATAAGTGATACCTTATAAGAGTTGTCCTATAAGTGATACCTTATAAGAGTTGTCCTATGTCCTATAAATGACACCCTATAAGTGATACCTTATAAGAGTTGCCCTATAAATGATGCCCCATAATAGTTGCCCTATAAGAGATGCCCTATAAGTTGCCCTATAAGTTACTTTATAAGTGATGCTCTATAAGAGTTGCCCTATAAATGATGCCCCATAATAGTTGCCCTATAAGAGATTACCATTAGAAGTTGCCCTATAAGTTACTATAAGTGATGCTCTATAATAGTTGCCCTATAAATGATGCCCCATAATAGTTGCCCTATAAGAGATGCCCATAGAAGTTGCCCTATAAATGATGCCCATAATAGTTGCCCTATAAATGATGCCCATAAGAGTTGCCCTATAATAGTTGCCCTATAAAGATGCCCATTAGAAGTTGCCCTATAAGTGATACTTTATAATAGATGCCATAATAGTATAAATGATGCCCCATAAGAGTTGCCCTGTAAGAGTTTGCCCTCCTTGAGCCCTACCTCACCATCCTCAGCCAGGATACCACCACTCTCAACCGTGATGTTCCCAACATCAAAGTCGATGGCCTCCTCCAGGTCAACACCTTCACCCATCTCAGCCGCACCCCAGTCTATATCACCTGCCACACCTGCAATAAGATATACAGACAACATTGACAAAAATACAATGATCCTACGTTTCAGCAAAGATGCCTTCAACAGGGAATTTGAAATTTTTAAAAAATTTCTTTTCATTATTATCATCATAATCATCATCAAAGTGCCATGCCTGCTGGTGTAGGTGATCATGTCTCTCAGTTATTTATCATTTCTGTTGTTGACCTTCTGCAAAGACATTCTCTTAAGCTGTCTGTTATCTCTTTGTCCCTCAATTTTCCTGTTGTTACAATATATTCCAGTTGTTCCCTTCTCATTACATGGCCAAAAAATGATGATTGTTTCTTCCTAATATTGGAAAATATAAAGAAAATACTCAAAACCTACAAGTGGATATCAAAATTGAAGGAATAGACCTGGAGACAGTTCAGAGCTACATCTACCTTGGACATACTATAACCAGTGATGGAATAGACCTGGAGACAGTTCAGAACTACAACTACCTTGGACATACTATAACCAGTGATGGAATAGACCTGGAGACAGTTCAGAGCTACAACTACCTTGGACATACTATAACTAGTGATGGAATAGACCTGGAGACAGTTCAGAGCTACAACTACCTTGGACATACTATAACCAGTGATGGAATAGACCTGGAGACAGTTCAGAGCTACAACTACCTTGGACATACTATAACTAGTGATGGAATAGACCTGGAGACAGTTCAGAGCTACAACTACCTTGGACATACTATAACCAGTGATGGAATAGACCTGGAGACAGTTCAGAGCTACAACTACCTTGGACATACTATAACCAGTGATGGAATAGACCTGGAGACAGTTCAGAACTACAACTACCTTGGACATACTATAACCAGTGATG
Organism: Megaustenia siamemsis; assembly: GCA_032433765.1. NCBI lineage: Eukaryota > Metazoa > Mollusca > Gastropoda > Stylommatophora > Ariophantidae > Megaustenia > Megaustenia siamemsis. The sequence goes on from JAVIAB010000105.1 coordinate 11,216,805, forward strand.
GAATAGACCTGGAGACAGTTCAGAACTACAACTACCTTGGACATACTATAACTAGTGATGGAATAGACCTGGAGACAGTCCAGAGCTACAACTACCTTGGACATACTATAACCAGTGATGGAAAATGTACAACTGAAATAAACAAAAGAATAGGAATGGCAAAAAGTAATTTTAATGTCATGAAAAATATACTAACATCAAAACAAATAACACCAGGGCTAAAATTAAGAATAGCAAAATGTTACATCTTCTCAATATTCTTATATGGTGCACAAACATGGACATTAGACAAGAAAACAGAACAGATAAATGAAGCCTTTGAAATGTGGATATATAGAAGAATAGGTAGAATTGGATGGAATGAAAAGAAAACAAATGATGAAGTCTTAAAACAACTAAAAATGAAAAGAGAACTACTAAACACAATTAGAACAGGACAAATGAGATTTTTGGGGCATGTTAAAAGAAACATAAAGTAATACTAAACTAAAAGTAATCTTTTACTAGTAATAACCTACTAAAAGTAATCTTTTACTAGTAATAACCTACTAAAAGTAATCTTTTACTAGTAATAACCTACTAAAAGTAATCTTTTACTAGTAATAACCTACTAAAAGTAATCTTTTACTAGTAATAACCTACTAAAAGTAATCTTTTACTAGTAATAACCTACTAAATTTTTGGACCATGTTAAAAGACACAACAGCCTACTAAAAGTAATCCTGGAGGGGAAAATACAAGGTAAAAGAGGCAGACCAAGACTAACATGGACGAGTAACATCAAAAGATGGACAAGTCAGCCTATGACAACCTGCACCATCAAAGCAAGAGACAGAGTAGACTGGTGCTCCATGGTAGCCAACCTTTGTTGCGGAGATGGCACCTGATGATGATGACTATTGGAAATTAACTCTCTTTTTGCTTGGCCCATTTCAGAACGTTTTCATTATTCTTCTTAACTGTCCATGGTACTCTCAACATTCTTCGGTAAAACCACATTAATCCAGTGATTTCCTTGTCTGTTGTCCTATTGTCCATGATTTACATCCATATGTTAAGACTGGCTCTACATAACATTTAAGAACTCTTTTTCTTGTTTCTATTGTCAAAAATGGATTGTACAGTATCTTCCTCATTTTTTTGGAAAGCTGCTTTTGCCTGAGCCATTCTGCATCTCACCTCTGTTGTACATCTACCATCTGAGGTTAACAAAGTTCCCAAATATTTAAATTAATTTACCTGTTTTAATATTGTTCCACTTGTCTTTATTTTGCACTCAGGTGATGTCCTTTTCTTTGTTGCTACCATTACTTCTGTCTTTTTGCTATTAAGGCTGAGTCCTTTATTTTTACTTTCCTTCACTATAATGTCCAACATTTCCTGTAACTCATTTTTATTCTTAGCGATTAAGACTGTATCATCAACATACCTCAGTTGGAATTTGTATTTTGATATCTCTCTGCGGCAACCACCCCTGGTCTCAGCAACGAGGCCCGGCTTGAAACGTCAATTACTCATGGACAGAAAAAATATGAGTACCTCCGAAGACAGAGTTATCTGCCTGTGCGGTAAGGGACCCCTGTGCACACAGCTGCCAGGGAAAAATGGATTAACACACAAAATTCAGTTCCTAGTCTCTAGGGACTTTGTCAGAGGTGAAAGCTCAGTATACCGTAGATTATGGAGATAGTGCTCTGCCCAAAACTTGTAGAAGTTACCAGATAGGATAATCTATAGACTAGAGGTTCCCAAAATACTAATAAAGGACTCCTACCATCTGTTAGGTCATCTTGTTCATCAGACAGGTCAATAGTGATGACTCGTTCTTCCACACGGACCGGGACATGCCCAGTTCGCCACTCAAATGTTGTGGTATTGCCTCTGTTGATTATGTGTTTCAACAGGCGAACATTATCACTGGCCGCATCAGTGCTGTGAGAACAGGTATTAGAAAGTCTTAGTGATGAGGCATGTCATGAAAAACATATTATCATCAAAACAAATAACACCAGGACTAAAACTAAGAATAGCAAACTGTTATGTCTTCTCAACATTCCTCTATGGTGCAGAAACATGGACATTAGACAAGAAAACAGAACAGAAAATTGAAGCCTTTGAAATGTGGATTTATAGAAGAATAGGTAGAATTGGATGGAAGGAAAAGAAAACAAACGATTAAGTTTTAAAACAACTAAAAATAAAAAGAGAACTACTAAGCACAATTCAAACAAGACAAATGTGATTTTTGGGGCATGTTAAAAGACACAACAGCCTACTAAAAGTAATCCTGGAGGGGAAAATAGAAGGTAAAAGAGGCAGAGGCAGACCAAGACTAACATGGACGAGTAATATCAAAAGATGGACAAGTCATTCTATGACAAGCTGCACTATCAAAGCAAGAGACAGAGGCAGACCAAGACTAACATGGACGAGTAACATCAAAAGATGAACAAGTCATTCTATGACAAGCTGCACTATCAATGCCAGAGGCAGACCAAGACTAACATGGACAAGTAACATCAATAGATGGACAAATCAGCCATAATGACAACCCGCACCATAAAAGCAAAAGACAGAGGCAGACCAAGACTAACATGAACAAGTAACATCAAAAGATGGACAAGTCAGCCTATGACAACCTGCAACATCAAAGCAAGAGACAGAGGCAGACCAAGACTAACATGGATGAGTAACATCAAAAGATGGACAAGTCAGCCTATGACAACCTGCACCATCAAAGCAAGAGGCAGAGGCAGACCAAGACTAACGTGGACGAATAACATCAAAAGACGGACAAGTTAATCTATGACAACCTGCACCATCAAAGCAAGAGACAGAGGCAGACCAAGACTAATGTGGACGAATAACATCAAAAGATGGACAAGTCAGCCTATGACAACCTGCAGCATCATAGCAAGAGACAGAGGCAGACCAAGACTAACGTGGACGAATAACATCAAAAGACGGACAAGTCAGTCTATGACAACCTGCACCATCAAAGCAAGAGACAGAGACAGACCAAGACTAACATGGACGAGTAACATCAAAAGATGGACAAGTCAGCCTATGACAACCTGCACCATCAAAGCAAGAGACAGAGCAGAATGGCGCTCCATGGTAGCCAACCTTCGTTGTGGAGATGGCACTCGATGATGATGATTATTGAAGCATAACACAAGGACAGAGACAAATACAGATGTACAAAACTTGGGCACCTTATTCTAGAACATACAATAATAATATAAATATGAAATAAATGTGTCAGGTAAATGATGGGATACACAAGAAACCAAACAGGACAATTACAATATATAAAATAAGGAGTCAGACAAGGCTGTGTTCTGTCGCTGGATTTGTTTTCACTTTACAGCGAACATATTACGAGATCAATCATCATCATCATGTGCCATACCAGTTGGCGTAGGCGATCATGTCCTTCCACAATCTTTTATCTACAGTGCATCGTATCAGTTCTGTTGTTGACTGTTTTCCATGCCATGACACTAAGCTATCCAGTATTTTCTCTCTTTGTCGTCCGCGATCTCTCTTTCCTTTTATTTTGCCAGTTGTAACCAAGTATTCCAACATTCCTCTTCTCATGATGTGCCCGAAAAATGTTGATTGTTTCTTTCTGATGTTCTTTAAGAGCTCCCTTTTTGTGTTGGCCTCTTTGAGAACTTCCTCATTGGTCTTTTTAGCTGTCCAGGGAACTTTCAACTTCTCATTTCTATTGACATAGATTTGTTACATAAGATATTTTTCATTTTCTGAAATGCTATTTTGGCCTGAGCTATTCTGCTTTTTATTTCTGTGGTACATCTCCCATCTGATGTTATTATTGTGCCCAAGTATTTGACGCTCTCCACTTGTTTCAGATTTGTTCTGTTTATTTTTATGCTGCATGATGGTGATGATTGTTTCTTCGATATAACCATTACTTCTGTTTTCTTACTATTCAGACTGAGACCTTTCTTGTTGCTTTCTTTTACTATTATGTCTATCATTTCTTGTAGTTCGTTCTCTGTCTTTGCTACTAAGACTGTGTCATCCGCATATCACAAATTATTTTTATTGTGACCGTTGACTTCAATTCCTTTTTTGTCTACTATTGATCCCATAATATATTCGCTGTAAAGTGAAAACAAATCCAGTGACAGAACATGAGATCAATAGTAGACAAAAAAAGGAATTGAAGTCAATGGTCACAACATAAATAATTTGTGATATGCGGATGGCACAGTCATCCTGTGCTTATAGCACAAGTAAAAATATTAGAAGGTATGATCGGCACAAAATCTAACATACCGTGGAATTACAAACTTCGTAAAGTTGTCGTAAAACTGCACAGCATCATCTAGAGACTTGGCAGACTCTGCAAATTTCCGGAGCTCTGACGGCAAGTCCTTGGCAAGTTCTGCCAGCTCGGTCTTGACTTTTTGACCCTGCACAACAACAACAAAAAATCTTGTTCACTGAAACAACACGAGTCTTAACTCCTTCAAGACTTTTAACTTATAGAACGGCTCCACTTATGAAGGCATACCTAACAAAAAACTGACATATCGGCTCGACTGAGTACAGCTGAATATTTTAAAGTAATGCAACAATTCTGTATAACTATTCACCAATACTTGTATTTGATCATCTAGAAGAAGTTTCAGACTATTTTCTTTGTTTTTGTAAATACAATGGTTGTGTTTTCAAAGGATATGCGTGTTTTTCCTCACAAATATCGGCCATGTGGCCACACCATTTCTTGTACCTAATTTCATTAATTGTGGACATAATTTCATTATTTGTGGACATAATTACATTATTTGTGGACATAATTTCATTATTTGTGGACATAATTACATTATTTGTGGACATAATTTCATTATTTGTGGACATAATTACATTATTTGTGGACATAATTTCATTATTTGTGGACATAATTACATTATTTGTGGACATAATTACATTATTTGTGGACATAATTACATTATTTGTGGACATAATTACATTATTTGTGGACATAATTACATTATTTGTGGACATAATTACATTATTTGTGGACATAAATGCATCAAGTCAAGTTTATTTTGAAGAAGTTTGTGTCAAATTTCAAGAAGAATAGATAGCACCATGCTTCTAGTCAGGGAAAATAGAGGTACCTGAAATATAATATTTTGAATAGAAAATTATCTGTCTTTAAATATTTTTACACTATTTATAATAAATAATATATTTTTTTCTTTCAGATATCACCAATATAAAGCTATTTTCATTTTCTTCAACCATTTTCCTTTCCGGTGATGTATAACATGTACCACATTTAATTATTTTATTGTGTGAAATTATCAAATGAAGAAGGGCATGTGATTGAATTTTTATAAATTGTAAATTAATCGGATCCGAACCTAAAGGAGACCTAAAGTCCGCAAAAATTCGGAAAGAATCAACCCTAGATTATGAATGACTTGCAAAAATTCTATTTACTCTATTGTCACTTTGAGCCAAAGACCACACATAGGGCAGAAATTCTAGACTCTTGGGTCTGACGATCTTGTTATCAAATGTAAGACCTTGCACAGGAGGACTGCTTGATCTCAAGGCAGAATGCTGGTCTAAAAGATAGAGAGGTTGTGAGTTCAAATACCGGTTGCATCATTTGCCTGGGGGCCCACGATCATAGGGGCCCCATGCGAATATGCTGTAGGGTTTCGGAAAACCTGTATAAATTTTAGTATTATTTTATAAAAATCTCATAATTGTGTGTTTATATGCGAAAGGGCCCTTTTTGTAAATATCATGTGTAATACTATAAAACATGCAAATAAAATCTCTTTTCTCTGTTTTTCATGTTTAATGTTGATTATAGTTGCAGCTGTTCCCGGAGGGGGGGAGGCAGCACTCTTCCTTTGCCCAGGGGCCCAAAATGGTGTAAAGACGGTTCTGCTTAGAACAACATTGATCAGAGAGGCAAGAGCAGCAGGAATTGGCTCCCTCAATGAGATTGAGTTGCTTGCATAGAACTGAGAAAAATGGCAAAATTTGATAAAAGATATTTACAAGGATTGAAAACTGCTAGAATAAAAATTTAGATAAGAGAAAGAGTATCTGGGTCTATGGCCTATGGGCCGGCTGCGGCTCGAAAGGTCAATAGATAGATATAGGTCGTTTCAAAATATTTTGAAGGTGTTTAAAATTCCATATCTCTGCAACCAATTGATTGATAATGCTGAAATTTTGCATATGGTCTTGTGATTTTTTGGTCCCAAGAAGTACATTCATTTCCTCACCAACAAACGTATAGTTTTAAATATTCTTTATTTGAAGTATACAAATTTAAGGCATTTTGGTCAAACCATATATTTGGAGGAATTACCGCTTCATATGAGTGAGCACCCACGGACTTGTCATCTTGAACGTAATGCGCGCCAATTTCCCTGTTTTAAGCACTAAAAAACACATAAAACGCGTCATAGTTATAATTTTATATCCGGTGCATCCCATTTCCTGTCGTTTTGTTGTGATTTATGTGCAACGGCGTATCCTAATTATTGGGTAATTTCGTTAAATTTGTGATCTGTTAGTCAATGGGTATAAAAGTAAAGTTCCTTACATTGCAATCAGTGGCAATAAAGGTGTATAAATATTTTTGCATAGAAGCTAAGCGTGGAAAACTGTATCGAAGCATCTCAAAGCCAGAAAAGAGAACTATTCACGCATTGGGTATAAGCAAACGCTTTTTCAAACAAGTGCTTCAAGCTAACGGAGTGTCCAGTTCAATCAAGACTAGGACGCTAGGAAGAAAGAAGTAGTAGATAGTTTTGACAAGGAAGTGATTAGAAGAGCAATTTGTAAAATGTTCGATTCCAAAGAAACTGTGACTTTAAGAAAACTGAAAATTCGACTGAGAGCAGAAAATGACATTGTTGTGTCGAAAACAACATTATGGAGAACTGTTAGAAGCATCGGTTTTACGTTTAGAAAGTACGATAGTGGTAGAAATGTCATCTGCGAGAAGCCGCACTTAGTTTCTATGAGGAGTAAATATTTACGTGAAGTACGGGAAATGCGTCACCAAGGTTATGATATTGTATTTTTAGATGAATCTTGGATAAATTCTCACCACACAAGTGCAAAGGAATGGCAGTTATCAGATGGAAGTATTAAAAGATGTGTACCCACTGGAAAAGGACAGCGTATTATAATGGCACATGCAGGCAGCCGAAAAGAAGGGTTGGTGAAAAATGCAGAACTTATATTCACCTCTAATTATACTGACAACAGGGACTATCACACCGAGATGAATGGCCATATATTTAGAGAGTGGATTGAAAATACTCTTCTTCCAATTCTAGACAGACCATCCTGTCTGGTAATGGACAACGCGTCGTACCACAACGCTGTGGCAGAAGAAGACAAAATTCCTACATCTACCAGTACAAAATATGTTATAAAGATTTGGCTAAGAAAGGAAGGAATTCCATTTAACGAGGGATTTTTGAAACCTGAATTACTGTCACTTGTTAAGAAATCGCAAAAGACCAAAGTATTCCAAATAGACAAAATCATTCAACAGCATGGTCATACGTGCTTGAGACTGCCCCCTTATCATCCGCAATTAAACCCCATTGAACTCGTTTGGGCAAAAATTAAAGGGCAGGTGGCAGCTGAGAATACAAGTTTTAAACTATGCGATATAAAAGGACTGACATATGCTGCTCTATCACAGATTGACAAAGATTTTTGGTGCAAATGTGAAGATCATGTCTTAAAAGAAGAAAATGACTATTGGAAAAAAGATGGACTATCGTTCGTTCAGCCCAGATTAGTAATCAATATGTTAGACTCCTCTGATTCAGAATAAATGAAATAATAATGGACGTTTTTATATGTCCGCATGATCAATCTTTAGCTAAAGTTGATAACGTTTTGAAAATGTAAAGATTCTTGATATGTGTACTGCAGGCATGCAAAGAAACTAAATCACTTTCATATGTCTTGTTTACGTAAAATAATGAAAGTCACATGGAAAGACATAAAACGAACAATGTAGCTCTTTACAGTGAAGAGGATCCCGTGCTTACATCGGACTCTTTAGTCACATGCGTACCCATAAACAATAACTTTGCTTGATATGTCATGCTCGTTATCGCTCGCAACGGATAATTAATTTTTTTAAATGTATTCTTTGTTGTATATTGTTTAAATAGTTTTCATTAATGGAACTGTTTATACGCTGATTTGTTTTAGACCGTCTGTAAATGCTATAACATTGACATTCTCATAGTATTTTAAAGAAAGTAAACAATAGAAAGTAAACAGTTGATAAACGCCTCCAACTTTCAAGTTGTGTAGAGACGCCTATGTCGAGAAGCTGATTTCCATTAATGTACGGTAAATTATTTTCTCCAGGAGCAAAAAGATCCGTAAATTCACTGAGATCAAAGGAAAGTGCTGCTTCATGATGAAGCATACTTCCTACATCATTAAATTTTGTGAAATCGGTGGGACCTTGGAAAAACAAGGCCAGATGCAAAAAATCAAGTTTGTAAGTGCAGGGAAAGAGGAGATATTTCATGTTAATCGTGAACATTTAGATTTGAAACGACCAATAGTATTTTTTTTACAATGGAGTACAAGGAAAAAATAATTGCAACATCAAACAAAAAAAATCAAACACTCAGGGGTCACTGTTAGTGATAATTAGGAAGGTATAGGGAGGGTAGGAAGGTGTAGGGAGGGTAGGAAGGTATAGAGAGGGTAGGAAGGTATAGCGAGGGTAGGAAGGTATAGCGAGGGTAGGAAGGTATAGAGAGGGTAGGAAGGTATAGCGAGGGTAGGAAGGTATAGAGAGGGTAGGAAGGTATAGAGAGGGTAGGAAGGTATAGAGAGGGTAGGAAGGTATAGGGAGGGTAGGAAGGTATAGGGAGGGTAGGAAGGTATAGAGAGGGTAGGAAGGTATAGGGAGGGTAGGAAGGTATAGAGAGGGTAGGAAGGTATAGAGAGGGTAGGAAGGTATAGAGAGGGTAGGAAGGTATAGAGAGGGTAGGAAGGTATAGCGAGGGTAGGAAGGTATAGAGAGGGTAGGAAGGTATAGGGAGGGGGGAAATGTTTACCCACAGCAAACTTTCAAATTAAAAAAAAAACAATGTAATTTTTACATTGGCGGTAATTTTTACGATGGTATCGTAATCTAGGGTTAACTTGTTGCACTGCAGTGACCCTCATACACAAGACATACACACATACCTCAATACCCAATTGCTTACAGGACGCTGTGTACTGTCTGCGCAGATCTGCAGAATTTGAAGCAAACTCACTTTCCTTCCTCATGCAGTCCTGGGGAAACAAACCAGATCAAATAGACCTATATTTGCTACAATTTATTCTGTTTTAGTGTCTTATTATCTTAACCTTATCACTATGATGTCTATCTGAGGAGCCATGTTTTTACACTTTCTCCTGCTGTTATGTTTCTAATATTCCATCAATCCATCTTTTGTTCTTCTGTTGGCCTCTCCTGCTGTTATGTTTCTAATATTCCATCAATCCATCTTTTACTCTTCTGTTGACCTCTCCTGCTGTTATGTTTCCTAGTGTTTCTAATATTCCATCAATCCATCTTTTGTTCACTTGTTGGCCTCTCCTATTGTTATGTTTCCTAGTGTTTCTAATATTCCATCAATCCATCTTTTGTTCACTTGTTGGCCTCTCCTACTGTTATGTTTCCTAGTGTTTCTAATATTCCATCAATCCATCTTTTGTTCACTTGTTGGCCTCTCCTGCTGTTATGTTTCCTAGTGTTTCTAATATTCCATCAATCCATCTTTTGTTCACTTGTTGGCCTCTCCTACTGTTATGTTTCCTAGTGTTTCTAATATTCCATCAATCCATCTTTTACTCTTCTGTTGACCTCTCCTGCTGTTATGTTTCCTGGTGTTTCTAATATTCCATCAATCCATCTTTTGCTCTTCTGTTGGCCTCTCCTGCTGTTATGTTTCCTAGAGTTTCTAATATTCCATCAATCCATCTTTTACTCTTCTGTTGACCTCTCCTGCTGTTATGTTTCCCAGTGTTTCTAATATTCCATCAATCCATCTTTTGCTCTTCTGTTGACCTCTCCTGCTGTTATGTTTCCCAGTGTTTCTAATATTCCATCAATCCATATTTTGCTCTTCTGTTGACCTCTCCTGCTGTTATGTTTCCTAGTGTTTCTAATATTCCATCAATCCATCTTTTGTTCTTCTGTTGACCTCTCCTGCTGTTATGTTTCCTAGTGTTTCTAATATTCCATCAATCCATCTTTTGTTCTTCTGTTGGCCTCTCCTGCTGTTATGTTTCCTAGTGTTTCTAATATTCCGTCAATCCATCTTTTGTTCTTCTGTTGACCTCTCCTGCTGTTATGTTTCCTAGTGTTTCTAATATTCCATCAATCCATCTTTACTCTTCTGTTGACCTCTCCTGCTGTTATGTTTCCTAGTGTTTCTAATATTCCATCAATCCATCTTTACTCTTCTGTTGACCTCTCCTGCTGTTATGTTTCCCAGTGTTTCTAATATTCCATCAATCCATCTTTTGCTCTTCTGTTGACCTCTCCTGCTGTTATGTTTCCCAGTGTTTCTAATATTCCATCAATCCATCTTTACTCTTCTGTTGACCTCTCCTGCTGTTATGTTTCCCAGTGTTTCTAATATTCCATCATACATCTTTTTCTTGATCTGCCCTTGAGTCTGGTGTTCTGATAACATTTATTGAAGGCTCATTGTGTTTTGATCTTTCTGCCTTATCACATGGCCAAACTATTTTATCTGTTGTTTCTTTATATATTTTATAGTGGGAATTATTCCTAGCTCTCCCTCAGTTCTTCATTTCTAATCTTGTCTCACAGACTGTTTCCTGACATTCGTCTAACACATTTCATCTCTGTAGAGGTTATTTTTCTTATTGTTCTTGCATCTAGGGTCCAGGACTGGCATTGATAGCACAACGTTGGGATGAAGATTGTATTGTAGAGTGCCCGTTTTGTCTCTAGAGTTATTTCCTTGTTGGACAATAGTGGTGATAGCTGTCCAATGATTTGACAAGCTTTGTTGTATCTTGAGTCTAGGGTCCAGGACTGACATTGGTAGCACAACGTTGGGATGAAGATTGTATTGTAGAGTGCCCGTTTTGCCTCTAGAGTTATTTCCTTGTTGGACAATAGTGGTGATAGCTGTCCAATGATTTGACAAGCTTTGTTGTATCTTGAGTCTATCTCTGATGTTTGAGAATTATCGTTTGCCACTTGACTTTATATATATTTAAAAATCCAATTAAATTATTATAATAATATAATTTAAATATATCTATATATATAATATTTGTGCTGAAGTCAGATGTGTTAGGACAAAAGGCTCAAATATCACAGTTATAAAGTAAACCACAACACATCGCAGACACGCCCACTTAACGTCCTTTTAAGAGCGGATAACGAACTCTTTTAGTCAAAAGGCGAACACAAGCAAGCATATATAATATTTATTACTATATTTAAGTTATGATTTGTGTTAATAAACCTGATATCATCTTTCATCATAAATGGAGATAAACACAAATAGCTGTATTCACTTTCTGTGCGGTTTCATCTTATGTCTTTTGGCATGTGCTGAGACTGTTATGTTAGGTACTGCAGCTACCTTTCTTTGTTTGGGAAAGTAAAAAGTACCCCCGTCACGCCAAGTGGCGTATAGGGAAATATGGTGTTAGTGACCCTATATTTTACAGACCTTCAGCTCATGATTTTTGGGGTAATGTGGTCGGTATTACGCCCGTGCTGCTTTACTTTCCCAAAAAAAAATCCGGTACCCATTTAAGGCTGGGTGAACCCGGAAGCCGTCGGTTCGGATCGAACCCTACCACTTGTCCGTGGTAGTCCAGTTCACTAACCACTGAGCTATCGCGGCTCCCTTTGTTTGGGAGATGAGATATTAATTTGGATGATTCCAATGGCACGGGCGGTTGAGGAATTATGGATTTTAATTCGTTTGCAGTGATATCGGGGCCTTCCATAACCTTAACTATGAACACAAATATCAAAAATAAAAAATATCAAATACTGTGCAGGGCCGCAAGAAGAACGGCAGAGAACATGTAAAATAAACATAAAATGTTTTGGAGCAGCAAAACTAGTAGAAAGACAAGACAAACTGCGGTGTTTCAGCAAAAGTCTTCATTAGGTATAACAAATATACTACACAAATTAAACACATAAATCCATGTCAGAAAACACAACACAGACCCAGGTCCATTTCCAGAGAAGAAAAGTTTCTCCAGTCCTTCTAATCTCTCCTGTCCCTCCAGTCCTTCTAATCTCTCCTGTCCCTCCAGTCCTTCTAATCTCTCCTGTCCCTCCAGTCCTTCTAATCTCTCCTGTCCCTCCAGTCCTTCTAATCTCTCCTGTCCCTCCAGTCCTTCTAATCTCTCCTGTCCCTCCAGTCCTTCTAATCTCTCCTGTCCCTCCAGTCCTTCTAATCTCTCCTGTCCCTCCAGTCCTTCTAATCTCTCCTGTCCCTCCAGTCCTTCTAATCTCTCCTGTCCCTCCAGTCCTTCTAATCTCTCCTGTCCCTCCAGTCCTTCTAATCTCTCCTGTCCCTCCAGTCCTTCTAATCTCTCCTGTCCCTCCAGTCCTTCTAATCTCTCCTGTCCCTCCAGTCCTTCTAATCTCTCCTGTCCCTCCAGTCCTTCTAATCTCTCCTGTCCTTCCAGTCCTTCTAATCTCTCCTGTCCCTCCAGTCCTTCTAATCTCTCCTGTCCCTCCAGTCCTTCTAATCTCTCCTGTCCCTCCAGTCCTTCTAATCTCTCCTGTCCCTCCAGTCCTTCTAATCTCTCCTGTCCCTCCAGTCATTCTAATCTCTCCTGTCCCTCCAGTCCCTCCAGTCCTTCTAATCTCTCCTGTCCTTCCAGTCCTTCTAATCTCTCCTGTCCCTCCAGTCCTTCTAATCTCTCCTGTCCCTCCAGTCCTTCTAATCTCTCCTGTCCCTCCAGTCCTTCTAATCTCTCCTGTCCCTCCAGTCCTTCTATCCCTCTCCAGTCTTTCTATCCCTCTCCAGTCCCTCTAGTCTCTCCTGTCCCTCCAGTCCTTCTAATCTCTCCTGTCCCTCCAGTCCTTCTAGTCTCACAAGTCCCTCTAGTCTCTCCAGTCCCTCTCCTGTCCCTCCAGTCCTTCTATCCCTCTCCTGTCCCTCCAGTCCTTCTATCCCTCTCCTGTCCCTCTCTTCTATCCCTCTCCTGTCCCTCCAGTCCTTCTATCCCTCTCCTGTCCCTCTCTTCTATCCCTCTCCTGTCCCTCTCTTCTATCCCTCTCCTGTCCCTCTCTTCTATCCCTCTCCTGTCCCTCAAGTCCTTCTATCCCTCTCCTGTCCCTCCAGTCCTTCTATCCCTCCAGTCCTTCTATCCCTCTCCTGTCCCTCCAGTCCTTCTATCCCTCTCCTGTCCTTCCAGTCCTTCTAATCTCTCCTGTCCATCCAGTCCTTCTAATCTCTCCTGTCCCTCCAGTCCTTCTAATCTCTCCTGTCCCTCCAGTCCTTCTAATCTCTCCTGTCCATCCAGTCCTTCTAATCTCTCCTGTCCCTCCAGTCCTTCTATCCCTCTCCAGTCCTTCTAGTCTCACAAGTCCCTCTAGTCTCTCCAGACCTTCTATCCCTCTCCTGTCCTTCCAGTCCTTCTAATCTCTCCTGTCCATCCAGTCCTTCTAATCTCTCCTGTCCCTCCAGTCCTTCTAATCTCTCCTGTCCCTCCAGTCCTTCTAATCTCTCCTGTCCCTCCAGTCCTTCTAATCTCTCCTGTCCATCCAGTCCTTCTAATCTCTCCTGTCCTTCCAGTCCTTCTAATCTCTCCTGTCCCTCCAGTCCTTCTAATCTCTCCTGTCCCTCCAGTCCTTCTAATCTCTCCTGTCCCTCCAGTCCTTCTATCCCTCTCCAGTCCTTCTAGTCTCACAAGTCCCTCTAGTCTCTCCAGTCCTTCTATCCCTCTCCTGTCTCTCCAGTCCTTCTATCCCTCTCCTGTCCCTCCAGTCCTTCTATCCCTCTCCTGTCTCTCCAGTCCTTCTATCCCTCTCCTGTCCCTCCAGTCCTTCTATCCCTCTCCTGTCCCTCCAGTCCTTCTATCCCTCTCCTGTCCCTCCAGTCCTTATATCCCTCTCCAGTCCTTCTATCCCTCTCCAGTCCTTCTAGTCTCTCCAGTCCCTCTCCTGTCCCTCCAGTCCTTCTATCCCTCTATCACTCTCCTGTCCCTCCAGTCCTTCTATCCCTACTATCACTCTCCTGTCCCTCCAGTCCTTCTAGTCTAACAAGTCCCTCTAGTCTCCCTAGTCTCTCCAGTCTCCCTGATCTCCCTAGTCTCTCCAGTCTTTCTAGTCCTAGTTTCCCCACATGATTTCCTGCCATCAAGGTACCTTCTGTGTCTGCTGACATTTACTGATCTGTTTCTTGATTGCAGGGATCTCGTAGTTAACATTTCTGATGATCAACTGAGCTGTTTCCCCTGAAAATACATCCAAGCGTAAATTATGACATAATTTATAACAAAAATAACATGTAAATTATGACATAATTTACAACAAAAATAACACGCAAATTATGACATAATTTACCCCAAAAATGGCATGTAAATTATGACATAATTTACAACAAAAATGACATGTAAATTATGACATAATTTACCCCAAAAATGACATGTAAATTATGACATAATTTACAACAAAAATGGCATGTAAATTATGACATAATTTACAACAAAAATAACACGTAAATTATGACATAATTTACAACAAAAATAACACGTAAATTATGACATAATTTACAAAAAAATGACATGTAAATTATGACATAATTTACAACAAAAATGGCATGTAAATTATGACATAATTTACAACAAAAATGACATGTAAATTATGACATAATTTACAACAAAAATGACATGTAAATTATGACATAATTTACCCCCAAAATGGCATGTAAATTATGACATAATTTACAACAAAAATGACAATCACAAAGACACAGACCCTCATTAATGGATGCGGAGAATAAAAGGATGGAAATGGCAGGACTAAATCACTGACACATAAATATGAACCTTATTGTCCGGAGGCTCATGTCTTACCTCTAGACCACCAGTACCCTCATTTTTGTTTTGGTTTCAGAAGGTTGTGTCATTGAAATCAGGACTTTCCCATATCCACTCCACTGATCTTTCCAATTCTCAGCACAAGATCTCTCCATCCATCCATCCTATTATTGGACATTTTTCTCTATTTCTTTAAAGTGCAGGTTAATGTTCCTTCTGACTTTGACTGCATGGATTCAAACTCTCTGTTTCAAGATTCCCTTCCTTTTTCAAGAATGGAGTGATTGATTTTCTTGTCTTTTTTTTTTTTTTTTTTTTTGTAACCTGCGGAATTATTTTATAGGTGACTGGATGTTAACCTGTCCCCTAACTTTCTTATTCATCTTTTACAACATGTGAGGCTGGCCACACAGCACAAGGAACAACGTCTGTAGTCTGTTGTTTTTTTAATTATTACAAACCTGCACAACACAAGGGAAAAATTAAGATTGTCAACTCCAGTGTTAAAGCAGTCTTATTATACGGCTGTGAAACATGGAGAACAACAAAAACGACAATCATGAAGATACAGACCTTCATTAATGGATACTTGGGCAGAATAAATGGATGGAAATGGCAGGACAAAATCACTGACATAGAATTATGGAAATGTACCAGTCAAATACCAGTGGATAAAGAGATACAGCAAAGATGATGGAGCTGGATAGGACACACACTGTGGAAGCCAACTGACAATATTACACAAAATGTCCCTTTCTTTGGAATCCCCAAGGAAAAAGACAAAGAGGAAGGCCAAAATATTCTTAGAGAAGATGAAAGCAGAGATGAAGATGATGGGGAAGGCATGGAATGATCTTAGAAGAATGGCAGGAAACAGCTTGGAAATTGTTTGTTGAAGACCTATGCTCCATGGGGAGTTGAAAGTGTTTGTTGAAGACCTATGCTCCACAGGGAGCTGAAAGTGTTTGTTGAAGATCTATGCTCCACAGGTAGCTGAAAGTGTTTGTTGAAGACCTATGCTCCACGGGGAGCTGAAAGTGTTTGTTGAAGACCTATGCTCCACAGGGAGCTGAAAGTGTTTGTTGAAGACCTATGCTCCACAGGGAGCTGAAAGTGTTTGTTGAAGACCTATGCTCCACAGGGAGCTGAAAGTGTTTGTTGAAGACCTATGCTCCACAGGGAGCTGAAAGTGTTTGTTGAAGACCTATGCTCCACAGGGAGCTGAAAGTGTTTGTTGAAGACCTATGCTCCACAGGGAGCTGAAAGTGTTTGTTGAAGACCTATGCTCCACAGGGAGCTGAAAGTGTTTGTTGAAGACCTATGCTTCACAGGGAGCTGAAAGTGTTTGTTGAAGACCTATGCTCCACAGGGAGCTGAAAGTGTTTGTTGAAGACCTATGCTCCACGGGGAGCTGAAAGTGTTTATTGAAGACCTATGCTCCACGGGGAGCTGAAAGTGTTTGTTGAAGACCTATGCTCCACAGGGAGCTGAAAGTGTTTGTTGAAGACCTATGCTCCACAGGGAGCTGAAAGGTAGAAGAAAGAAGAAACTTCTTATTCAACTCTTACGACATGCGTGGCAGATGACAGTGGCTCTCTTCCTGTCTTCCCTCACTGACCATGGTAGTCGACTGAGTGAAACGACACAATGGTAGTTAATTTAGCTTTCTCTCTCTAACATTCATGCAACAAATACTCAAGGAATCGATAGCCCTCCTTGTCATCCACCCTTGAAAGGGCATTATGTTGGTGTGCTGCATCTTGTTATGGTTTACAGTAAAGTCAAGAGCCTCGTCACGCCAAGTGACGTATAGGGAATATGGTGTTAGTGACCATCATTTTTACAGACCTTCAGCACATGATTTTTGGGGTAATGTGGTCGGTATTAATCCTGTGCTGCTTTAATTCCCCAGAAAATCTGGTACCCATTAAAGACTGAGTGAACCTGGAAGCCGTCAATCAGGATCGAACTTGACCTCTTGTCCTTTGTAGTCCAGTTCACTAACCACTGAGCTATCACAGCTCCCATGGTTTGCAGTAGAACTGTGATATTTCAGCCTTTCAGCCCAACACATCCAACTTTAACACAACATTTTTGAGTACCGGGTTGCCTTTTCTCTTCTATCCCTACTCACTTGGCCAGACTAGATGGGTTAGTCTGTTACTGGAGGCACCACAGAGAGGTGGAGTAGGGTCTAGATGGTCCTGGTTCACTGATTTTGGCGCACGCCATCAGCTGTGAGTCGCCGACAGCTTCCAGCTCTGTTGCTGTCTGGCACCCTGTCTCCATCAGCTATGAGTCGTTGACAGCTTCCAGCTCTGTTGCTGTCTGGCACCCTGTCTCCATCAGCTATGAGTCATTGACAGCTTCCAGCTCTGTTGCTGTCAGGCCTCTGTTTATATATATAAGCAGGCATGGTTCCATGTGTTACTGGGGCCTCATTATGAGATAAGTAATGAACAGTGACACTGTTACCTACCAGGCATGTCGTAAGAGGCGACTAAGGAGGTTGACCGATGGCTTGACAAGCTTTGGTTCTTTGGTTATGGAAGGCCCCGGTATAACTGCAAACGAATTAAAATCCATAATTGCTCAACCGCCCATGCCAGTGGAATCATCCCAATTACTATCTCATCTCCCAAACAAAGAAAGGTAGCCGTAGTCCCCATCGTAGGAGTCTCAGCAAATACCAAAAGTAAACACAACCGTCTGTTCCTTGTCATACGATATCATCATTCATCGTAAACAATTGGAATATCAAAACATGCTCAAAACGGATGAAACACACAGCTCACGGTGTGCACCGAACACCTAACTCAGTAGCTCCTGTAACAAGCCGGACTCGAAATATGAGGAAACTGCAACAAGGAATACTTTCATACATAGCCTTCAATAGTTCCTGCCTCCTATCCACCATATTGACAAGAAGTTCACGTCCTACTGAAACAAGCTGTCATTGTAAAAAGTATTGTTATGGAAAAAGAGCCATAGATTTTAGAAGCAGTGATCTCTGCAGTATGTGCCATTTTGGCACACAAGATTTCTGTTTCTGAGACTGTAGTTCTGCCCGATATGCCGTCTGCAGCTCAAAAGGACAATAGACAGACAGGTATGAGATTAGGCACAATACATGAAGACAAAGGGAGCCGTGATAGCTCAGTGGTTAGTGAACTGGACTACAAAGGACAAGGGGTAGGGTTCGATCCCAACCGACGGCTTCCGGGTTCACCCAGCCTTAAAATGGGTACAGGATTTTTTTTTCTGGGAAAGTAAAGCAGCACGGGCGTAATACCGACCACATTACCCTAAAAATCATGTGCTGAAGGTCTGTAAAATATAGGGTCACTAACACCATATTTCTCTATATGCCACTTGGCGTGACGGGGGTACTTTACTTTCACTTTACATGAAGACAAAATGATATACATAATCTACACACTTGTATATCTACTTACATAAATAAGTGCCATCTTTCTCGTATAATTTTAAAATCTCTGCCCAGCTCTGGAGATTTGAAATAAGAACAAAAACATTACACGTACAGTCTACGCTGGCTATCACAAGATATATGTTATTAATTCAACGTGTGTTCACTGACTACTATTAATCTTTCTCGACTGCCCTTAGCACACTCCACACCACGAGCCATCATAATTACTTAGATCTGGTTGTCAACATCTGGTTGTCAACATCTGGTTGTCAACATCTGGTTGTCAACATCTGGTTGTCAACATCTGGTTGTCAACATGCTAAACCCTGGAGCCTAGTCTTAGTGCCTTCTAATTTATTAATTAATTTCAAAATCATCATCATCATGTGCCATACCGGTTGGCGTAGGTGATCATGTCCTTCCACAATCTTCTATCTACAGTGCATCGTATCAGTTCTGTTGTTGACTGTTTTCCATGCCATGACACCAAGCTATCCAGTATCTTCTCTCTTTGTCGTCCACGATCTCTCTTTCCTTTTATTTTGCCAGTTGTAACCAAGTATTCCAACTTTCCTCTTCTCATGATGTGCCCGAAAAATGTTGATTGCTTCTTTCTGATGTTTTTTAGGAGCTCCCTTTTTGTGTTGGCCTCTTTGAGAACTTCCTCATTGGTCTTTTTAGCTGTCCAGGGAACTTTCAACATTCTTCTGAGAAATCCCATCTCTGTGGCCTCTAATCATCTTTTCATTTGTTTGTCTACTGTCCATGATTCGCTTCCATAGTTCAGAATTGATTCTATATAGCACCGATGAACTCTCTTTCTCATTTCTATTGACATAAATTTCACAATACCTTCCACTTAAAATTTGTAATTCTCTTATCTAACATCTATGACTTCCATTAAAACTTGTAATTCTCCTATCTAACATCTATGACTTCCATTAAAACTTGTAATTCTCTTATCTAACTTCTATGACTTCCATTAAAACTTGTAATTCTCTTATCTAACTTCTATGACTTCCATTAAAACTTGTAATTCTCCTATCTAACTTCTATGACTTCCATTAAAACTTGTAATTCTCTTATCTAACTTCTATGACTTCCATTAAAACTTGTAATTCTCCTATCTAACATCTATGACTTCCATTAAAACTTGTAATTCTCTTATCTAACTTCTATGACTTCCATTAAAACTTGTAAGGTATCATAATCTAGGGTTAATTGAAGTCAGATTTAGATTCTACAAGTATCAATAAAATCAATACCACAAAAATAAAAATGCTTCAGATATTTGATGGGAGCCATCTTGAGGGATTAATTATAAGTGTGGAGCCGAGAAGACTGGGACCCTTCACCTTCAGAGTACATCAAGAAATAATGAAAAATTATGTGTATGTCTGTTTGTACGTGTATATATGTATACACGCATCTGAGTGTATGTATACATGTATTTATGGGCACTTAGATACTTTCAGACATTGTCAGTGTCTTTGCAGTCGAGGTAACCTAGACAACGTTCCCCCCACTCGTGTATTTTTAGAACCCTTCACCTGACCTGAGGGTATAATTACAGCCAAACTCGTGTGACCATTCCTTTTCCATTTTGACCACGGTCCACGACAAAGGGAAGTCGTTTTTCTTTTCTTTAACCAATTTCGATTATTTTTGTTTTGGATGTTTCGTTACTAGTTAGCTATGTAGGATTAGTTTTATTTACTTACATATCTGTGCGTGTGTGTTGTTTGTTTGTTCCTGCTGAAGGCCTATTGAGCCGAAACGTCGTTCAAATCTGTGTGGTCTACTAATCACGTAAAGCTTTTAACATACCATTTTTTCTATTTTTTCTATTTTCCCTTACATCAAGAGATAACATTTTTTCTTCTTCTTCAGCGACCAGCTATTGTTGTGTGTTTAGACCAGCTTCTGTCACAAATAAGGCGGTGTGTTTGAGGTCTTCACTGGTTCCCCATAACTTGTCATGTTGAGTTGTTTCTGTGGGTCATATTTGTGTTCTTAGGGTGTTGAGAGTGCTGCAGTCCTGTAGGATATGTTCTGGAGTTTGTCTGGATGCTCCTGTGTTGAGAGTGTTGCAGTCCTGTAGGATATGTTCTAGAGTTTGTCTGGATGCTCCTGTGTTGAGAGTGTTGCAGTCCTGTAGGATATGTTCTAGAGTTTGTCTGGATGCTCCTGTGTTGAGAGTGTTGCAGTCCTGTAGGATATGTTCTAGAGTTTGTCTGGATGCTCCTGTGTTGAGAGTGTTGCAGTCCTGTAGGATATGTTCTAGAGTTTGTCTGGATGCTCCTGTGTT
Source organism: Megaustenia siamemsis (assembly GCA_032433765.1). Classification (NCBI taxonomy): domain Eukaryota; kingdom Metazoa; phylum Mollusca; class Gastropoda; order Stylommatophora; family Ariophantidae; genus Megaustenia; species Megaustenia siamemsis. Next base: position 11,237,639 of record JAVIAB010000105.1, read on the forward strand.
GAGAGTGCTACAGTCCTGTAGGATATGTTCTAGAGCTTGTCTGGATGCTCCTAAGTTTAGAGTGCTGCAGTCCTGTAGGATATGTTCTGGAGTTTGTCTAGATGCTCCTGTGTTGAGAGTGCTACAGTCCTGTAGGATATGTTCTGGAGTTTGTCTAGATGCTCCTGTGTTGAGAGTGCTACAGTCCTGTAGGATATGTTCTGGAGTTTGTCTGGATGCTCCTGTGTTGAGAGTGCTGCAGTCCTGTAGGATATGTTCTGGAGTTTGTCTAGATGCTCCTGTGTTGAGAGTGCTACAGTCCTGTAGGATATGTTCTAGAGTTTGTCTAGATGCTCCTGTGTTGAGAGTGCTGCAGTCCTGTAGGATATGTTCTAGAGTTTGTCTGGATGCTCCTGTGTTGAGAGTGCTGCAGTCCTGTAGGATATGTTCTAGAGTTTGTCTGGATGCTCCTGTGTTGAGAGTGCTGCAGTCCTGTAGGATATGTTCTAGAGTTTGTCTGGATGCTCCTGTGTTGAGAGTGCTGCAGTCCTCCTTGAAGTAGAAAAACAAATGAGAAAGAAAAAAATAAGATAAAGGAAGTGTACAAGTTGTGCATGCACAATTGTCAGGAGACAGCAACAACACAACCTGAAATAGGTATCAAACATGTAATTACATGAAGAGAGAAGGTTCAGGAAAAACAAAGAAAACTACAAATAAAAATAATCAATAGGATATCATCAAATGAAGAGAGAATCATCAAGTAATCAAGAACTGTGTAATCAAATGAAGAGAGAATAATAAGATAATCAAGAACTGTGTAATCAAATGAAGAGAGAATCATCAAGTAATCAAGAACTGTGTAATCAAATGAAGAGAGAATAATAAGATAATCAAAAACTGTGTAATCAAATGAAGAGAGAATAATCAGATAATCAAGAACTGTGTAATCAAATGAAGAGAGAATAATCAGATAATCAAGAACTGTGTAATCAAATGAAGAGAGAATAATCAGATAATCAAGATTTGTGTAATCAAATGAAGAGAGAATAATCAGATAATCAAGATTTGTGTAATCAAATGAAGAGAGAATAATCAGATAATCAAGAACTGTGTAATCAAATGACAAGAGAATAATCAGATAATCAAGAACTGTGTAATCAAATGACAAGAGAATAATCAGTAAAAAATAATCAAACCATAAATAAAGATGACCAAGATGTGTATAATCAAGGAATCAACTTGCTAAACCAACCTTCATAATTGTTGAAGTGAACTGTCCTATCAGGTTCTTTTTCCCTGTCTCTGTATTCTTCAGCTCTTCAAAGAGAAGTTTCACTTGAAAATAATTCAACTCTGTGGAGACAAGCAAACCCAGAAAGTAAATATAAGTCCTGTACCAAAAAAAACGAGTTTCCGGTTGTTTCCAAAATGGAGGAATTATTTTTCTCCGGCTTGGTATAGAACCGTTGATCAGAGGTTTAACAAGCCGCTATCGTAAAAACGATGTTGTTAATGAAACGTAGACCTGATACAGAATGTGTAAATTAGCAGTAGATAGTAGTGATAGTTTTTTCGGCCCTAAAACAACAACAAAAATAGGATTCTGGAATGTGCGAACAATGGCCGCTCCGACGAAACATGCACAGGTCGCGAGCGAGATGGACAGATACGATCTAGATATTTTAGGATTAAGCGAAATGCGCTGGCCTGGAACAGGTAGGAGATCTATTGATACTAATATCTTCAGTAATAAAGAAAAGACGATGGTCATACGTTGGACATGTGATGAGAAGAGATAATAATCGAATAGCAAAGCAAGCCCTCATATGGGAAACAACAGGTAAAAGAAAAAGAGGAAGACCCAGGGAGACACTGAGAAGAACATTGATGAGAGAAGCAAGAGCAGCAGGAATCGGCTCCCTCAATGAGATAGAACTGCTTGCACAGAACAGAGACAGATGGCGAGATTTGATAAAATTTTTTTTAAAAGAAAACTGCTAGAACAAAAATTCATATAGGAGAAGGTGTATCTTGGTCTACGCCCTATGGGCCGGTTACGGCTCGAAAGGTCAATAGATAGATAGATAGATAGACTAAGGTAGTTTCACTTGAAAATAATTCAACTCTGTGGAGACAAGCAAACGCAGAAAGCAAATATAAGTCCTGTACTAAGGTAGTTTCACTTGAAAATAATTCAACTCTGTGGAGACAAGCAAACCCAGAAAGTAAATATAAGTCCTGTACTAAGGTAGTTTCACTTGAAAATAATTCAACTCTGTGGAGACAAGCAAACCCAGAAAGTAAATATAAGTCCTGTACTAAGGTAGTTTCACTTGAAAATAATTCAACTCTGTGGAGACAAGCAAACCCAGAAAGTAAATATAAGTCCTGTACTAAGGTAGTTTCACTTGAAAATAATTCAACTCTGTGGAGACAAGCAAACCCAGAAAGTAAATATAAGTCCTGTACTAAGGTAGTTTCACTTGAAAATAATTCAACTCTGTGGAGACAAGCAAACCCAGAAAGTAAATATAAGTCCTGTACTAAGGTAGTTTCACTTGAAAATAATTCAACTCTGTGGAGACAAGCAAACCCAGAAAGTAAATATAAGTCCTGTACTAAGGTAGTTTCACTTGAAAATAATTCAACTCTGTGGAGACAAGCAAACCCAGAAAGTAAATATAAGTCCTGTACTAAGGTAGTTTCACTTGAAAATAATTCAACTCTGTGGAGACAAGCAAACCCAGAAAGTAAATATAAGTCCTGTACTAAGGTAGTTTCACTTGAAAATAATTCAACTCTGTGGAGACAAGCAAACCCAGAAAGTAAATATAAGTCCTGTACTAAGGTAGTTTCACTTGAAAATAATTCAACTCTGTGGAGACAAGCAAACCCAGAAAGTAAATATAAGTCCTGTACTAAGGTAGTTTCACTTGAAAATAATTCAACTCTGTGGAGACAAGCAAACCCAGAAAGTAAATATAAGTCCTGTACTGAGAAGTTTCACTTGAAAATAATTCAACTCTGTGGAGAGAAGCAAACCCAGAAAGTAAATATAAATCCTGTACTGAGAAGTTTCACTTGAAAATAATTCAACTCTGTGGAGACAAGCAAACGCAGAAAGTAAATATAAGTCCTGTACTAAGGTAGTTTTCTGCTTTTATTATTTTCTTTTAGAAAAATAACCAGACAGAAATGCTACCAAAACATTTTTAGTATGGAATCGTGGCAACGTGAGTCACAGATCATCATCAAGTACCAGGCTTGCTGGGGTAGGTGAATGTCTCTCCACAACTTTCGATCTCGACAGCTATTTATCATTTCTGATGTTGACCTTCTGCCAAGCCATTCTCTTAAGCTGTCTGGTATCTTTTCTCTTTGCTTCCCTCTATCTCTTCGTCCCTCAATTTTCCCAGTTGTTACAATATATTCCAGCTGTTCTCTTCTCATTACATGGCCAAAAAATGATGATTGTTTCTTCCTAATATTGGAAATTAGCTCTCTTTTTGCTTTGGCCTCTTTCAGAACGTTTTCATTACTCTTCTTAGCTGTCCATGGTACTCTCAACATTCTTCTGTAAAACCACATTTCTACAGCCTTAACTGATTTTCTTGTCTTTTGACCTATTGTCCATGATTCACATCCATATTTTAACTGGTTCTGCATAACATTTAAGAACTCTTTTTCTTGTTTCCATTGTCAAAAAAGTATTGCATAGTATCTTCCTCATTTTCAGGAAAGCAACTTTCGCCTGAGCCATTTTATACCTCACCTCTGTTGTACTTTAAGAAAATAACCGAACAGGAATGCTACCAAAACATGTTTAGTACGGAATCGTGGCAACGTGAGTCACAGATACAACATGAGTCAGTGATACATGAATCATAATCTAAGGTTAAATTCCAGGGTTGGTTGGGCTGTTGAAGGCTTCCACCTAGACTTCATTCAAAAATGAGTAAAAGTAAAGATCCCCATAACATTACGTAGCGTATAGAGAATATGTTGTTAGTGACCAGATTTTATTGTAGACCTTCAGCACATGATATTTGGGGTAATGTGGTTGGTATTACATCCGTGTCAGTTTTCTTTCCTAGAAAAAAATCAGGTACCCATTTAAGGCTAGGTGAACCTAGAAGCCATCGATCATGATTGAACCCAATCTCTTTTCCTTAGTAGTCCAGTTAACTAACCATAGAGCTTCTGCAGCCCCTGCCTTCATTACTGTCTTGATCTTGATCTTTCCAGCATCTCTGGACGTCACATAGGGCTCGTGTTTTATTTCCACCCATCTCTATTCTTGGTGAGATATTCAATCTTATCTAATGAGTCTATGCCTGCCAACTTTGCTTCTCTTGTAAGTGTTCTTTTCATTATCTCTTTAGGTCTTCCTGTGTTTCTGTATCCTGATGTTTCCCATAGAAAAGCCTGTTTGAAAATCTCTTGTTGTCTCTACTCAACACATGTCCGACATATGTACATCTTCTCCTCCTAATTGTAGATGAGATCGTTGGTTGTATGACCATTTATCTTATCTCTATATTAGTCTTGAATTCATTCCATTGTAGATGAGATCATTGGTTGTATGACCATTTATCTTATCTCTATATTAGTCTTGAACTCATTCCATTGTAGATGAGATTGTTGGTTGTATGACCATTTCTCTTATCTCTATATTAGTCTTGAATTCATTCCATTGTAGATGAGATCATTGGTTGTATGACCATTTCTCTTATCTCTATATTAGTCTTGAATTCATTCCATTGTAGATGAGATCATTGGTTGTATGACCATTTCTCTTATCTCTATATTAGTCTTGAATTCATTCCATTGTAGATGAGATTGTTGGTTGTATGGCCATTTCTCTTATCTCTATATTAGTCTTGAATTCATTCCATTGTAGATGAGATTGTTGGTTGTATGACCATTTCTCTTATCTCTATATTAGTCTTGAATTCATTCCATTGTAGATGAGATCATTGGTTGCATGACCATTTCTCTTATCTCTATATTAGTCTTGAATTCATTCCATTGTAGATGAGAACATTGGTTGCATGACCATTTCTCTTATCTCTATATTAGTCTTTAATTCATTACATTGTAGATGAGATCATTGGTTGCATGGCCATTTCTCTTATCTCTATATTAGTCTTGAATTCATTCCATTGTAGATGAGATTGTTGGTTGCATGGCCATTTCTCTTATCTCTATATTAGTCTTGAATTCATTCCATTGTAGATGAGATTGTTAGTTGCATGACCATTTCTCTTATCTCTATATTAGTCTTGAATTCATTCCATTGTAGATGAGATTGTTGGTTGCATGGCCATTTCTCTTATCTCTATATTAGTCTTGAATTCATTCCATTGTAGATGAGATTGTTAGTTGCATGGCCATTTCTCTTATCTCTATATTAGTCTTGAATTCATTCCATTGTAGATGAGATTGTTAGTTGCATGGCCATTTCTCTTATCTCTATATTAGTCTTGAATTCATTCCATTGTAGATGAGATCGCTGGTTGCATGGCCATTTCTCTTATCTCTATATTAGTCTTGAATTCATTCCATTGTAGATGAGATCATTGGTTGCATGGTCATTTCTCTTATCTCTATATTAGTCTTGAATTCATTCCATTGTAGATGAGATCGTTGGTTGTATGGCCATTTCTCTTATCTCTATATTAGTCTTGAATTTATTCCATTGTAGATGAGATCATGGGTTGTATGGCCATTTCTCTTATCTCTATATTAGTCTTGAATTCATTCCATTGTAGATGAGATCGTTGGTTGCATGGCCATTTCTCTTATCTCTATATTAGTCTTGAATTCATTCCATTGTAGATGAGATCATTGGTTACATGACCATTTCTCTTATCTCTATATTAGTCTTGAATTCATTCCATTGTAGATGAGATCGTTGGTTGCATGGCCATTTCTCTTATCTCTATATTAGTCTTGAATTCATTCCATTGTAGATGAGATCATTGGTTGCATGGCCATTTCTCTTATCTCTATATTAGTCTTGAATTCATTCCATTGTAGATGAGATCGCTGGTTGCATGGCCATTTCTCTTATCTCTATATTAGTCTTGAATTCATTCCATTGTAGATGAGATCATTGGTTGTATGGTCATTTCTCTTATCTCTATATTAGTCTTGAATTCATTCCATTGTAGATGAGATCGTTGGTTGTATGACCATTTCTCTTATCTCTATATTAGTCTTGAATTCATTCCATTGTAGATGAGATCATTGGTTGCATGGTCATTTCTCTTATCTCTATATTAGTCTTGAATTCATTCCATTGTAGATGAGATCGTTGGTTGTATGACCATTTCTCTTATCTCTATATTAGTCTTGAATTCATTCCATTGTAGATGAGATCGTTGGTTGTATGACCATTTCTCTTATCTCTATATTAGTCTTGAATTCATTCCATTGTAGATGAGATCATTGGTTGTATGACTATTTCTCTTATCTCTATATTAGTCTTGAATTCATTCCATTGTAGATGAGATCTTTGGTTGCATGACCATTTCTCTTATCTCTATATTAGTCTTGAATTCATTCCATTGTACACAGAGTATCTTTCTTAACCCTTTCCTAAGCTTCGCCACAGTGTGCAACCATGCCGATTTCGGCAACGTACATTTCGCCACATAGTGTCTCACTCTCAATATGATTAGTGTAAACCGTCATCAAACCATATTCTTTCTACAAGTCTTGTATCATCTTCTATCTATTGACCTTTCGAGCCGTAACCGGCCCATAGGGCGTAGACCAAGATACACCTTCTCCTATATGAATTTTTGTTCTAGCAGTTTTCTTTTAAAGATATTTTATCAAATCTCGCCATCTGTCTCTGTTCTGTGCAAGCAGTTCTATCTCATTGAGGGAGCCGATTCCTGCTGCTCTTGCCTCTCTCATCAATGTTCTTCTCAGTGTCTCCCTGGGTCTTCCTCTTTTTCTTTTACCTGTTGTTTCCCATATGAGGGCTTGCTTTGCTATTCGATTATTATCTCTTCTCATCACATGTCCAACGTATGACCATCGTCTTTTCTTTATTACTGAAGATATTAGTGGTTGATTGGCGATTTCTCTAATTTCCTCGTTTGTTTTGAATTCGTTCCATTCTATACCAAGTATTTTCCTTAGACATTTATTTTCGAATGCGTTCAACTTTGTTTCTATATCTCTTGTTGTTTTCCAGCTTTCACACGCATACGTAAGGGTTGATAGTACATTTGATTTGAATAGCCTAAGTTTTGTGTTTGTGCTAATGAGTTTTGATTTCCACAACTTTTCAAGGCTTCTGAAAGATATTGCTGCTTTAGCCAGTCTGATTCTAATTTCTTTGCTCGTATCCCCTTCTCGATCAATGTGACTTCCAAGATAGATGAAGTGATCGATCTCTTCTACTGGTTTGTTTTCCATGTATATTTTGTCACTTGTTGGAATTAAACTTTTCATGACTTTAGTCTTTTCATGATTGACCTCAAGCCCAATTTTGCTGGCTATTGATGATAGTTCATTTGTGTTTTCCTGCATCGTTTTTATCTGATTGCTGATGAGAACTATGTCATCAGCAAAGTCCAGGTCCTCCAAATGGTCTCCTTGTATCCATTCGATGCCTTTATTACCAGTGCAGCATTTCTTCATTATGAAGTCCATAACAATTCCAAATAACAAGGGCGATAAAATACATCCTTGTTTAACCCCAGTTTCTATTGGGAAACATTCGCTCAGTCCTTCCTCTGTTCGAACTGCACATGTGTAACCATCATACATGTCTTTGATAATATTTATGATTTTTGATGGTAAGCCATATTGCTTCAGAATTTTCCACAAAGAATCTCTATGAATACTATCAAATGCTTTTTTGAAGTCGATGAAGTTAAGTACAAAAGGTTTTTGCTTTTCAATGTGTTCCTCCAATATAAGTCGTAGAGTGAAAATGTGGTCAAGACAGCTTCTCCCTTTTCTAAACCCAGCCTGTTCTTCACGCATTACTGTATCTATTGAATCCTTTATTCTATTTAGGATGATTTTACAGAATAATTTTGAGGCAACTGACAAAAGTGTCACGCCTCTCCAATTGTTACAATCTCTAAGATTGCCCTTTTTTGGGATCTTAACAATGATTCCTTTTTTCCATTTATGAGGCGTCTTCTCTGTTTTCCAAATGATGTTGAACATTTTTTGGAGATGTATTAAATTATGGCTATCAATTGCCTTGAGGATCTCAGCTGTTAACTTATCCTCTCCAGCAGCCTTGTTATTGGTCATTAGCTTTAAGGTGGTTTCTATTTCACTCAAGGTGAAGTCATCTAAATTTACATCTAATTCTGCTGCTGGTGTTTCAGCTTCAAAATCTATTAAACTGTGAGGTAGTGGACGGTTAAGAATTTCTTTGAAGTGTTCCGCCCAACGGGCTTTTATGTCTGCGCTTGTTGTTAGCATTAATCCAGATTTGTCTAGAATTGGTGTTCCACTGGATGTATAGGTGTTTGTCAGCATCTTTTGTACAGTATAAAGAGTTCTGCTGTCTCCTGTAATTGCAGCTGTCTCTGCTTTCTCTGCCAAGTTGTCTATATAAGCTCTTGTATCTCTTCTTGCCGAACTTTTCACTTTGTTGTCTAATTCTTTGTATGTTGCTTTTGCCAGAACCTTTCCAAGATCTGTCTTTACATTAGTCATGGCTCTCTTCGCTTCTCTTCTTTCTTTGATGTATTTCCATGTGGTGTCTGAGATCCAAGCTCGTTTTTCCATTTTCTTCAGTCCAGCACTTGCTTCTGCTGCTGTCATTAGTATTTTGCTCTGTGAGTCCCACATTTCATTGATATCTAAGTCTATTTCACCAAGTGCTGAATAACAATTACTTAGCTCTATGTTAAACTTTTCCTTTATTGCTTCATCTTTCAGTTTATGACTATCAATTTTATGTGTAATTGACCTCTTCTGTTGGTTTCTAAATTTTAATCTTATTTTCCCAATGCACAGGTTGTGGTCACTATTAACATCAGCACCTCTGTATGCTCTTACATCTATTAATGATGATCTGAATTGTTGTTTAATACATAGGTGGTCAATTTGATTTGATGTTCTATCATCAGGAGATATCCATGTTGTTTTGTGGATATTTTTATGTATCATCTTGGTATTGGTGAAATCTAATACCTTGTTTAATTATCTAAACATTCATAAATAATATGTTATATGTTAGATAAATATAAATATGTAGATTTATTCTTAAAACCATGAACAATTTTATATCTGAAATCTCTTCTGTTGCATCGATAAAACACTTCCATACGGAAAGAGTTAAGTGTTTGTCTTTAGAAGTGTTTAGTTTTTTATCAATATGCTGCTGTATGTGAGTAAAATAAGCCTTCCCAGAAACACAACTTACGTGGTACATCCAGAAGTTGTTGAATCTTTTTCTCGGTGAGTAATTCAGCCAGTGTATCTTCTTTGGCCCTGGCAGCCTTGTCTCTGATGACTGTTAGGATGGCCTGGCATTGCTGAGTGCAGTGACGTCGATTCACCAGCCAATCTAGGAAAAACATAACACATTTCAATGACAAAAACACTCATATAAATGGGAGACACAACCCTCAAGTAGACCCGAAGTAAAAACTGGTTCATTGTAGCAATTTATCTGACTGTCTGCCCGTCTGCCCATCTGTCCATCCATCCATCTATATAAATCTATCTATCATTCAACTGTTCTATTAGATCCATCCATCCATCTATATCAATCTATCTATCATTCAACTGTTCTATTAGATCCATCCATCCATCTATATCAATCTATCTATCATTCAACTGTTCTATTAGATCCATCCATCCATCTATATCAATCTATCTATCATTCAACTGTTCTATTAGATCCATCCATCCATCTATATCAATCTATCTATCATTCAACTGTTCTATTAAATTCTATCTTTCCAATACAGATAGGTGGATAGATAGGAAGTTCCACTGTTAGGATCTTTGCCGGTGAAGCGGATTACATGCATATGATCTGAAATCCTCTACAGTATGTACAATAGTGTGTTCTGTGTTGATTGCAGTATACGTCATCATTGGAATACTGGTCAATGGTGAACAGGTAGCAGGAACTTTTACGGGCAGTGTCTAAACAGTGTTGAAGAATCATTTAGAGGAAAAGCTATGTTTACAGCACTCTGAAAACATGACATATAATAAACAACAGAAAAAAAAAAAAGAACAATATATGGTCCGAAGCAGGATCGAACCTGTACTCAGTGGCACAGTGCCTTGCCACGAGAAGCCAGGCGCTAGGGAACACTGCGAACTTAGCTAACTAAAATATTAGCCATCATTGGTGATGTCTTCCGCGCAGGTGTTCTCATGACTATAACATACGGCTGCCATCACAGCTCGCGAATAAATTGTGTATCTATATTTTTCCTATTAAGATACTTGTCTTTTAGCTTTATACTTCCAAAGCTGTCAATTGTTCCTGTTCTAGGTAAACCACTCAATCCAAACAGGGAGGTTGATGAATGTCTGCTATCTTTGCCTCTCTTATCAGTGTTCTTAGAGTTTATTTAAGTCAACCTCTTTTCCATTCTCCCAGTTTAGTTTAGTTCAATTTAGTTGACAGATCATGCACATGTCCATAAATGCTTAGATCTCCTCCCCAGTATGTCCCTCAGTGTGATGGAGACTCCAGTTCTGTGTTGATTTGTTATTCTCCTGTGTCTCCCCAAGTAGTGCTCCTTTCTGGCAACTCCAGTCTTGACCTGGTGTTTGTGCAGTCTGGACATGGTTACAGATTCATGAACATTGACTGAGTCATTGCCCTGCCTCTCTGAGAGCAATCAGAATGTTACTGCATGTCCACCATTCTTGTCAGGCTGTCGGCTCGTTCATTCTCCTGTTTCATCCTACATTCTCCTGTTGTATTCCACATTCTCCTGTTTAATCCTACATTCTCCTGTTGTATTCCACATTCTCCTGTTGCATCCCACATTCTCCTGTTGCATCCCACATTCTCCTGTTGCATCCCACATTCTCCTGTTGCATCCCACATTCTCCTATTGTATCCCACATTCTCCTGTTGAATCCCACATTCACCTGTTGTATCCCACATTCTCCTGTTGCATCCCACATTCTCCTATTGTATCCCACATTCTCCTATTGTATCTCACATTCTCCTGTTGTATCCTACATTCACCTGTTGTATCCCACATTCTCCTATTGTATCTCACATTCTCCTGTTGTATCCCACATTCTCCTATTGTATCTCACATTCTCCTGTTGTATCCCACATTCTCCTGTTGTATCCTACATTCTCCTGTTGTATCCCACATTCTCCTGTTGTATCCCACATTCTCCTGTTGTATCCCACATTCTCCTGTTGTATCACAATGAAAGCCTGCTATGTGATTCTCTAGTTATTTTTTTCTCTCCCTTTTAAAAAGTGTTATTACAGATATTATCTCTTGTGTTGTGTACGTTTGTAATTTTAAAAAGTCTTATTACAATGTCCCTTGTGCTGTGTACATTTGTAATTTTAAAAAGTCTTTTTACAATGTCTCTTATGTTGTGTAGATATACAATAAATAACCAACTTACCTCCTAATTTATTGACATGTATATCAATGGGCAAACTCTCCAAAGTCTTCTCAGCCATCTCAAGTCTGCTAAACCTGACGTTAAAAAGATTAAATTGATGAAATATTATTTTACAAACTGAAACGGGGTGCAAAAATCTGATTAAGAAAATATTAACTTTAATCACGTAGCTTACGTTCTTATGTATGTGTTTACTCGATGAATCTTCTCTTCACTACACACTTAAAAGAAGGTGTTAAATGAGCGTAGATGCATGGTGGTGTCATTTACACAAGAGGATGTATAATATTGCATGTTTTGAAAACAACACATCTGTTTTCATCTCCGAAGATGAAGTTATCTGCCTGTGTGGCGAGGGACCACTCTGCACATGGCTGCCAGGGGGGGAAAAACGGATTAACATGTAAATTTCAGTTCCTAGTCTCTAGGGATTTTGTCGGAGGTCAAAGCTGGCGGAAAAAAAAAAAATCTATTTTCGGCATAGCATATTTGAGTAAGAGGGCAAGGCAAAGAAATAAAAATGCGAAGCTGCAAAGAAGATGGTTGTAAAGGAGAAATGACAAAAATATAACAAAAATGGTGTGGTTATAAATTTACGTAATTAATTGATGGCACAAATTTGAACGACGGTTCAGCTCAACAGGCCTTCAGCAGGAACAACAATCAACACACACACACACATATAAAAAGTAAAGAGCCCCGTTAAGCCAAGAGATGTATAGGGAATATGGTGTTAGCGACCATAATTTTTTTTATAAAGCATTGGCACATGATTTTTTGGGGTAATGTGAAAAAATCCAGTAACTCCCTACACAGATATGTAAGTAAATAAAATGACATACATAGCTAACTAATAATGAAGTATCTAAAACAAAATCATTTTAAACTAGAATGAGAAATAAAAATGTCTTCCCTGCGCAATGCACTGTGGCCAGAAGAAAAATGAATGAGGGCTAGTCCGCACAAGATACCCAATGTAGTTGGTTGGTTGGTTATGGAAGGCTCCGGTTCGTTCGTTCGTTCGCTTTCGTCAGCTTTGACCTCTGACGAAGTCCCACCCACTCAATTTTGTGGGACTGAATTTTGCGTGTAAAGTCTGTTTTATCCCATTACAGGATGCCCATCGCCATGCAGGCAGATTTACTCCGACTTCAGAGGTACTAATTTTTAGGGAATTAGTAAAACCCAGGTGTCCTCACCAGGGTACGAACCCCGGCTGTTGCCGTGGTAAGCCAACCGCCTATCGATTGCGCTAACCGGACACCCTATGAAGGCTCCGGTATCGCTGCAAACGAATTAAAATCCATAATTGCTCAACCGCCCATGCTAGTGGAATCATCCGAATTACTAACTCATCTCCCAAAGAAAGAAAGGTAGCTGTAGTCCCCATCATAGCAGTCTCAGCACACACCAAAAGACATAAGGCGAAACCGCACAGAAAGTGAACACAGCAAAATGTTCCCGGCCATAGGATATCATCATTCATTGTAAACAGTTGGAATATCGAAACATGATCAAAACGGATGAAATACACAGCTCACTGTGTGCACAGAGCACCTAACTCTGTAGCTCCTGCAACAAGCCGGACTTGGAATATGAGGAAACTGCAACAAGGAACACTTTCATACATAGCCTTCAATGGACCAAATAATGGGAGGGCCAAAACACAGGTGGAAGGGTTCTATAAATATGTGGGAGGATATTGTATCCTCAACTCATTTTTGAGTAACAATTTGACTTCAGTCTTTGGTCTCTACTCTTTGGCCAGATTGATTATTCTGTTTCAGGGAGGCACTGCAGGGAGATGTGATCCTGATCAGCCGTTGATGTAACAGTCAGCTATGAGTCACTAACCACTTTCAGCACAAATGCTGTTCAGCTTATAGTTTTAAAATGTGACGTTTTATTTTTATTCATTGATTTCTTCAAAAAATACATTTCTTCTTCTTCTTCTACTGCTGTGATCATGAAACTATCATTAACAGGAATCATGAAACTATCATTCATAGAAATCATGAAACTATCATTAAGGAATCATGAAAATATCATTCATAGGAATCATGAAACTATCATTAAGGAATCATGAAAATATCATTCATAGGAATCATGAAACTATCATTCATAGTTATCAATGAAATATCATTCATAGGAACCATGAAACTATCATTCATAGGAATCATGAAAATATCCTTCATAGGAATCATGAAACTATCAATCATAGGAATCATGAAACTATCAATCATAGGAATCATGAAACTATAAATCAAGGGAATCATGAAAATATTATTCTTAGGAATCATTAAACTATCATTCATAGGAATCATGAAAATATCATTCATAGGAATCATGAAACTATCAATCATAGGAATCATGAAACTATCAATCATAGGAATCATGAAAAAAAAGCACACAAACACAAAGAGAAAGCACATAGCAGAAAACACAAAAGTGTCTACCCACAGGACTCCTGGTCTCACAGATATATGGATGGCTCTGCTACAAATGCCACCAGAAATTGAGGAGGAGATGTGTTCTTGAGGCTGAATAACCAGGAAGAGATCACCAAGTCAATAGCTACTGGGAAATTCTCAAACAACTTTAAAGCAGAAACTGAGGCCCTCAAAGATGCTGCAAAACTGGCTATCCAACACAAAAATAACATGCACAAGAAATTTGTGATACTGACTGATGCACTGTCAGTCCTAACAGCTCTAAAAATCCCCAGGAACAGCGAGCTAGATGACTTGAGAACAACCCTAGACCAACTGTGCAATAACTTCCAGAGAGTGGTCATCCAGTGGATACCATCACACTGTAATATACACAGAAATCAAAGCACAGACAGGAGGGAGATTACCACAAGAGAACCATCTGGTCAGCTATGATCAAGCCAAATCCATCATCAAAGGTCAGTACCATGAAAAACGGAAACAAGAATACAAAAGTATAACGAGGGGGATGGATACCTCCAACTATCAAGGAGGGATCAAGTCATCATACTTCGATTACACACTGGCCACAACAGAATGAGAAACCACATGTTTAACAAACTCAAAATAGGAACTACCAGCCAGTGCCACTGTACCCTGGATAACATGACAACAAAACATGTTCTACAGGATTGCCCCCAGTACACTAGCCTGGGGAGGATAATGTGGTCCACACCCACCTCCCTGGATGAGAAACTCTACGGGGCAATCAAATCACTTAAATAGACAGCTGCCTTCATAAGAGAGTCCGGAATCCTTGTCTGAATGAGCCAGGATCACAGAAGACATAAGAGAGTCTGGAATCCTTGTCTGAATGAGCCAGGATCACAGAAGACATAAGAGAGTCCAGAATCCTTGTCTGAATGAGCCAGGATCACAGAAGACATAAGAGAGTCCGGAATCCTTGTCTGAATGAGCCAGGATCACAGAAGACATAAGAGAGTCTGGAATCCTTGTCTGAATGAGCCAGGATCACAGAAGACATAAGAGAGTCCGGAATCCTTGTCTGAATGAGCCAGGATCACAGAAGACATAAGAGAGTCCGGAATCCTTGTCTGAATGAGCCAGGATCACAGAAGACATAAGAGAGTCTGGAATCCTTGTCTGAATGAGCCAGGATCACAGAAGACATAAGAGAGTCTGGAATCCTTGTCTGAATGAGCCAGGATCACAGAAGACATAAGAGAGTCTGGAATCCTTGTCTGAATGAGCCAGGATCACAGAAGACATAAGAGAGTCCGGAATCCTTGTCTGAATGAGCCAGGATCACAGAAGACATAAGAGAGTCTGGAATCCTTGTCTGAATGAGCCAGGATCACAGAAGACATAAGAGAGTCCGGAATCCTTGTCTGAATGAGCCAGGATCACAGAAGACATAAGAGAGTCTGGAATCCTTGTCTGAATGAGCCAGGATCACAGAAGACATAAGAGAGTCCGGAATCCTTGTCTGAATGAGCCAGGATCACAGAAGACATAAGAGAGTCTGGAATCCTTGTCTGAATGAGCCAGGATCACAGAAGACATAAGAGAGTCTGGAATCCTTGTCTGAATGAGCCAGGATCACAGAAGACATAAGAGAGTCTGGAATCCTTGTCTGAATGAGCCAGGATCACAGAAGACATAAGAGAGTCTGGAATCCTTGTCTGAATGAGCCAGGATCACAGAAGACATAAGAGAGTCTGGAATCCTTGTCTGAATGAGCCAGGATCACAGAAGACATAAGAGAGTCTGGAATCCTTGTCTGAATGAGCCAGGATCACAGAAGAAAAAAAAACTATCATTTAGGGAACTGTCAGATGAATGAGAATAAAAGGCAGCCAAAAAAAGATGTCGATTGGTAGCACTAAAGAACACATTGATCTTGATTTAACCCGTATATTTTCTCGCAAGAGAGAGCGAAAACTAAAACATGGGGGAGAATACCTATGTTTGTTGACTGTTATTGAGTTATTTGCGGGTCATCATCATTGCACTCCGAACATGTCCATAGGTGCTCAGATCCCCTCCTCAGCAATTCCCGCAGTGTCCAGCGACTGACGACTCCAGTTCTATGTTGGTTGATAAGTCTTCTTACACGGCCACTAAATTTCTCATTTCTGGCTGTGCCCATCTTAACTCCCATTTCCATCATCCGAAGAAGTGACGTGGATCTGTGTTCATCGAAGTCCTATGCTCTTCCAACATCTCGGAGGGCATTGATGATGTCCGCCTGATCCATTGGTTGTCGGTCCTCAACGACAACACAGCTAGCCAACCTGTCCGCTCTTTCATTTTCCCGTACTCCTGCATGTCCAAGGACATAGACAAAGGTGACCTTACGTATTTTGGATTTCCGCAACAACTCTACCCATTGCATGCGTACAGAGCCTGTCTCCACTTTTTTTATCATGCTTATCGAATCACTCAGTATACATGCGTGGGTGTAGTCTTGTGACTCTAACCATTTGAATGCCCTGGTCACTGCCATCGCCTCCATTGTCATGCTACTCGTGGTCATGACGTATGCACCACTGTCTTCTTTGACTATTCTCCCTGCCGAGCGTGCTGTAAATGCCCATGCACTTCTTTGGTGTCGTCTTACAGATCCGTCTGTATAGATAACTGCATCTTTCTCATCGGTGTTATCGCAGATGAGACCGTTGACCTCAGCATTAACCATGACCAGGTTCTGTTCCCTACTTTTCCTGTCGAGTGTGACAATACACGAGAAAGTCCCCTTGAATGACGTAGGCACTGGTATCCACTCCTCACTAACATTGATATTGGTAAGCCCACAGACCTGTTTGATAACATCTGCTCGGTCCACCCATGATTTGCCTCTTTTAGCCTGGTACCTTTCCCTGTGTTGAGCACGTGGTGCAATAGATGCTCTTTATCTGTACTAATCTTCAGGTATGCTCTTGCTCTCCAGATCTTGATTCTGTCATCCATGGTTGGAAAGTCAAGAAGATACCTCATTGCTACACAGGGAGTGTCCCTTGTACATCCCAGGATAACGCGCATGGCTTCATTTTGTATTTTCTCCAGCCTATCAATTTGAGTCGCACTGACAGTAAGAATTGCCAGGGCATACTCGATTGGCGCGAGGACTAATCCCTGGAACAGAAGAGTAAGTAGCCTCTGCTCGATGTTGGCAGCTGTCATGACCTTCAAGGCGGCTAATCCTTTGCGGGATTTTGTTATGACATGGTCGACGTGGTCCCGAAAACACAGGCTGCGACCAAACTTAACTCCGAGGTATGTCATCAACTTGTCCCTGGTCACCTCATCAGCTCCCATTCGTACTACCGGTGTGGTCGTATTAACGATATGATTGTTAAGGGCGAACCATGAAACTGATGCTTTATTAGGATTAACCAAGGCACCAGAAACCCCACACCAGGAAGAAATGCGATCGAGTTCGTCTTGCATTGTGGAGGCGATTCCCCATCTGTCTCTTCCCTGTCGATATACCAGAATATCATCAGCAAAAGTCATAGTTCTTCCCTCCCAACCAGCTGTTGATCCGTGATCGTTATTGTGTACACGTTAAATAGAACTGGTGACAATGGTGAGCCTTGTGGCAGCCCTGGACAAATGGATGTTGGCTCGTTGACTGTGTTTTTTATTAACAAATTAATAACTCTGAGAAAGTGGTTGGTTGGTTGTATTCGCCCGATGACTAAAGTATTCTAGAGTATCGTGGTAGACTAGAATATTCCTCTTTATCATCCGCCCTTACAAGGACGTAGTGGACGTGTCTGCGTTGTGTTGTGGTTTGCAGTATAACTGTTATATTTGCGCCTTTTGGCCCAACACATCCGACTTCAGCATGACATTTTTGAATACCGGGTTGTCTTCCCTCTTCGATCCCTGCTCGCTTGGCCAGACTAGACAGGTTAGTCTGTAACTGGAGGCACCACGGAGAGGTGGAGCAGGGTCTGGATGATTTTATTTTGATTCACCGATCCTGGCGCAAGCCATCAGCTGTAGGTCGCTGACAACTTGAACTTCCAGCTCTGGTGCTGGGAGGCGCGCCTTCGCCTCCACTCTGAGAAAGTAAGGAATTAATTAATATAGCCTAGGGTGTGGCTGAGCTGTCAGTATGCTTGGTTCCTAAAGAAGAAGAATCAATGTGACTTCCAAGATACAAGATAGATAAGATATCATATATCATCATATTCATATCAGAAGTCCCTACTAACAACAATGTTTACAATGAACAAGTGACACTAGACGTAGACACTAGACACTAGTCTCAGAGTGTATGATGATACTATGAACAGGAGTAGTCCGATGTTCATAAACGTAAATCCACCGACAATTTAAATGAATACCTGTGGACATTGAACATAAATGGTAATTTTAACGCACTTAAAATTCATTCAAAATGGTAGAAAATAAATCAAGATGACAGACCAAACGTTTGTCCGCGAGCAAGTTATGGAGGCCAGCAGACGTCTTCGTTTCTTGTCTTTTCTCGTTGATACTTTTACTGCTACTCGCCACGTTGCCGTTCCTAACTGCCAAAAGGTCTATTTTTACGGACGGGTTGTTTGTGTTTGGATGAAAAGGCTGGGACTAATAATACTACATTTTGTAGTAATCACTGGAGGAATGTGGTTTTACAGAAGAATGCTGAGAATACCATGGACAGCTAAGGAGAGTAATGAAAACGTTCTGAATGAGGTCAAAGCAAAAAGAGAGCTAATTTCCAATATTAGGAAGAAACAATCATAATTTTTGGCCATGTAATGAGAATATTATAGAACCAATTCTGACCTATGGAAGCGAATCATGGACTGTAGACAAACAAATGAAAAGACTATTAGAGGCCACAGAGATGGGATTTCTCAGAAGAATGTTGAAAGTTCCCTGGACAGCTAAAAAGACCAACGACGAAATTCTAAAAGAGGCCAACACAAAAAGGTAGCTCCTAAAAAACATAAAAAAAAAACAATCAACATTTTTCGGGCACATCATGAGAAGAGGAAAGTTGGAATACTTGGTTACAACTGGCAAAATACAGAAAAAGAGACATCACGGACAACAAAGAGAGAAAATACTGGAAAGCTTGATGCTTGACATGAAAAACAATCCTTCTCTCCATATTTATTGAAGTTGATTAGGTAAAGTCCTAGAGTAGCGTAATTAATTATATATGTTCGGAGTAACGCCCCCTTGCATTTTATTCTGTCGTTCTCCAATATGTCATTAGAAGACCCTCATCATCATGTGCCATACCGTGTGACGTAGGCGATCATGTCCCTCCACAATCTTCCATCCACAGTCATCGTATCAGTTCTGTTGTTGACTGTTTTCCGTGCCATGACATCAAGCTATCCAGTATTTTCTCTCTTTGTCATCCACGATCTTTCTTTCCCTGTATTTTGCCAGTTGTAACCAAGTATTCCAACTTTCCTCTTCTCATGATGTGCCCGAAAAATGTTGATTGTTTCTTTCTGATGTTTTTTAAGAGCTCCCTTTTTGTGTTGGCCTCTTTGAGAATTTCCTCATTGGTCTTTTTAGCTGTCCAGGAAACGTTGCACAGTGGATATAAGATTGTGGAAGAACATGATCGCCTACGCCAACCGATAAGGCACATGATGATATGTTGTGTTTTGAGTTGAGAAATGAAAAACTTAGTGGGCGTGTAAGAAAACTTATCAACCAACACAGAACTGGAGTCGTCAATCGCTGGATGGGACTTGCTGGGGAGGGGATCTGAGCACCTATGGACATGTTCGGAGTATAATGATGATGACCCGCAAATAACTCAATAACTGAGGAGGGGATCTGAGCACCTATGGACATATTCGGAGTGCAATGATGATGACCCGCTAATAACTCATTAACTGGGAGGGGATCTGAGCACCTATGGACATGTTCGGAGTGTAATGATGATGACCCGCTAATAACTCAATAACTGAGGAGGGGATCTGAGCACCTATGGACATGTTCGGAGTGTAATGATGATGACCCGCTAATAACTCAATAACTGAGGAGGGGATCTGAGCACCTTTGGACATGTTCGGAGTGTAATGATGATGACCCGCTAATAACTCAATAACTGAGGAGGGGATCTGAGCACCTTTGGACATGTTCGGAGTGTAATGATGATGACCCGTTAATAACTCAATAACTGAGGAGGGGATCTGAGCACCTATGGACATGTTCGGAGTGTAATGATGATGACCCGCTAATAACTCAATAACTGAGGAGGGGATCTGAGCACCTTTGGACATGTTCGGAGTGTAATGATGATATATATATATATGGCCCTTTTCGTCTTGTCAGACGGTCTAGTGGAGGCTATTGCGTATTTTTTTGAGGTATTGTTTTTGCCGAACAGCTTCTCTCGTGGCTAATTCTACCAATGTTTGACAAACACACGCGGTCACATAATGAACAGGTCAGGCTCGCTGGTCCACAGGGTTTACCATCCTTTTTCATGAGTCTCTTCTCTTCTAAGTCCTGTCTTAGAACAGTCTCAAATGTTGTTATACCGTTCCTTATACGTGCTCTCCATGATGTGCGATCACTTGCCAGATGTTGCCAGTCGTTTTCACAGATGGAGAAGTCTTTCAGAGATGATTTGCAGATATCTCTATATCGTAGTTTAGGTCTGCCGATTTGTCGTTTTCCGTGTTTTAGCTCGCCATATAGTATTTGCCTAGGAATGCGTTTTTCTTCCATCCGTTGGACATGCCCCAGCCATCTTAGCCTTCGACTTCTGAGCATCGACATGATTGTTAGGGTCTTAGCACGTTGCAGGACAGTTAAGTTGGTTATTTTGTCCTGCCATTTGATGTGCATTATTTTGCGGAGACATCGCATGTGGAAGACATTTAGTCTTTTTTCCTGGTTTGAGTATGTTGTCCAGGTTTCGGATCCATATAGTAGTGTGCTAAGCACACAAGTTTGATATATTAAGAGTTTAGTCTTTTGAGTTAGTTTCGTGTTGTTCCATGCCCTTTTTGTGAGTTTGCCGAAGGTCGTAGCTGCCTTACCAATTCGACAGTTTATTTCTTCATCAAGAGAGATGGTTTGCGTAACTGTGGATCCAAGATATGTAAATTTCTGTACTGATTCTAGTGGGCAGTCTTTTAGAGTAATAGATATAGGTTTGAAGTCACCTTGATTTAGTATTACTGTCTTCTGAACATTAATTGACAGTGAAAAAAGGTCGCATGCTTTATCCAGGTTGTTGATGAGCGACTGTAGGGTGGCCTCACTATGAGCGACTAGGGCTGCATCGTCAGCAAATAAAAATTCTTTAAGTAGGGCAACATTTGTTTTGGTTTTTGCTCTTAGTCGTG
The DNA here is from genome assembly GCA_032433765.1 of Megaustenia siamemsis. Taxonomy (NCBI): domain Eukaryota; kingdom Metazoa; phylum Mollusca; class Gastropoda; order Stylommatophora; family Ariophantidae; genus Megaustenia; species Megaustenia siamemsis. The sequence goes on from JAVIAB010000105.1 coordinate 11,259,012, forward strand.
CTAGGTTGAACAGTGAGCCATCTGGTCTAGTGCGAATGTAAATATCTCCTGAGCTGTTTTCGAAGGTGTAATTTAGGAGGGCAGCAAAAAATATACCAAAAAGGGTGGGGGCGAGGACACATCCCTGTTTCACTCCTTTGTTGACTTTGAAATTCTCTGATGGACTCCCATCAAAATGGACTTTGCCATTCATGTCTTCATGGAAGGAAATTATCAGCCTAAGTAATTTAGGAGGGCAGCCTATGCCTTCTAACACCTTGTAGAGACCATCTCTGTTTACTGTGTCGAATGCCTTTGTGAGATCCACAAAGGCAATATAGAGCGGCATATTTTGTTCCCGACATTTTTCCTGCAGTTGTCTAAGAGTGAAGATCATATCTATGGTTGATCTCCCGGGTCTGAAACCGCATTGGGACTCGGGAAGCACCCGTTCTGCAAGTCTATGCAGGCGATTAAGTACGACTCTAGCAAAAGCTTTGCCTGTTGTGCTAAGGAGAGAAATGCCTCTGTAATTGTTGCAGTCACCCCTGTCTCCTTTATTCTTGTACAGCGTTATAATCTTGGCATTTCTCATATCATGAGGTATTTCTCCGTTTCTCCAGCATTTAATTAGCAGTTTGTATAGGTGTGGAAGTAGTACGCTTAGGTTGTCCTTTAGTACATCTGTGGGAATGTTGTCATTTCCTGCAGCTTTTCCTCTTGAGAGGGCATTTATAGCGTCAGCAAGTTCGTTCATAGTAGGCTCAACATCCAGTTCAAACATTGTAGGATATTTGGGTATTGATTGTGCTAGAGCTGTGTTTGCTGGTCTGTCGTCACTGTATAGATTAGAGTAGTGTTCAACCCATCTTTGCATTTGTTGTCCCTTGTCAGTAATAGGTTCTCCAAACTTGGATTTTAGGGGGGCTAATTTTGTTATTTTTGGTCCAAGGGCCTTTTTTATATTGTCATGCATGTTTTTTGAGTCGCCCCTGTCTGAGGCTTTCTGTATTTCAGAGCATAGATTGTTCCAGTATTCGTTTGCGCATCTTCTTGCTTCGCGTTGTAGGTGGCTTGCGCATGTTTGAGCTGATCCTTGGTGATTTGATTGGGATTATTATTGAAGTTCAGTAAAGCCTTTTTCTTATTAGCTATTAGTGGGTCTAGTCTTGCTGCATTTTCTTCGACCCAGTCGTTCTTTGAGAACCGTTTCTGGCCGTAGGTAGATAGAGCGCAGTTATAGATGTGTGTTCTCAGGGAGCACCAGTTGTCATCCACACTTGATGCATCTTCTACTTCTTCTACCAGTTCATCAAACTTGGATCTAAAAATATCTTCGGTTGGTGTGGTTTTTGTCGCTGTGATGTTGATCTTGGCTGCTGCAGGCTCTCTTGATTTGTAGATACGACTACTTCTGGCTTTGATCTTACTAATGACTAGAGCGTGGTCTGTGTTGCAGTCTGCACTGTGATATGTTCGTGTTATTCTGATGTTATTTAAAGACTGCCTACGTGTAAGAACTAGGTCTAGTTGGTGCCAGTGACCACTTCTAGCATGACGCCATGTTACTTTATGCTTGTGTTTCACATTAAGCATGTATTTGTTACACATAGGTGGTTATTTGAGCAGAATTCTAGGAGTCGCTGGCCATTTCCGTTGATTTTTCCAATGCCGTGGTGACCTAGACATGTTGGCCAATATTGCTGATCAGATCCTGTGCGTGCATTGAAATCACCGAGTAAGTATAATAGTTCCTCTTTTGGAAGTAAGTCAATGGTCATTTGCAGTTGTTGGTAGAAGTTGTCTTTCTCTTCGTCTGATGCAGCCAACGTTGGTGCATAGGCACTAATGATATTTATTGATCCACTCTTCGTATGTAGCTGGAGTATCATCAAGCGTTCAGACACTCCTTTTGGCGTGGTTATGGAGTTTATGTGTTTGTTATGTACAGCAAAGCCTACTCCATGTATACGTGGTTTTTCGGGGCTTAGGCCTTGCCAAAAAAGGTATAGTTTTCTTCCTTTACAGAACCACAGTCTGAGAGTCTTGTTTCTTGTAGGGCAGCAATATCAACATGTAGCCTATTTAGTTCTTTATCTATGAGTGCTGTTGTTCTAATTTGTCCTTCTTTCAGTGTGCTTGTTTTAGTAAGTCCAGGGCACATGGTCCTTACGTTCCATGTGCCAAGTTTAAACATTGGTGCTTTCTTCCTCATTTCACTTTGCCTACTCTGCCTGGGCACAGGATATGGAGATAGTGCTTTACTAATGATGATGACCCGCTAATACTCAATGCTGAGTTTCAGTTATTCTTTGTTTCTGTATATTTTTCATGAAGAACTTTTTAACAAGCCAGCAACAATTGTTTACAAACATGGCGGACATCGTTCACGGAGGACAGACTCGGGTAGTTACAATCATTAGCTCAGCGGAGATCTGGCCTTCTCTCAAAATGCTGCTTGCTGTCGTAGAATATGTCTAGAATTATGAGAAATACCTTAAATTTTTTTTTATATTTCTTTGCTCGTTTTGTGTTGCAGTTCACATGTTTGATTTATGACTGGTTACGGAAAAAAAGCAAATTCAAAAATAAATTAATGAAAGAAGTAGGGTTGATTTGTTGTTGAAGTCTCTCACAAAAAAACTGCGTGTTCAAACACGAAAAAAAATAAATGAAATTATCATTATTGGGATTTATCAGTGTAGTTATTTATTATTATATGAAATTATCACCATGTTGGTTAGTTATAAAGATTGTTATTAATTAGTACGTCTGTGTTAACTGTTATATATTCTTTTGGTTGGTTCCACATACTTATTTATTATCATCATCCATATCAACAGATAATTTTTAATCATTGGTAAAGTCCAGATTTAGCGTCATCACTTATTTCCACTAAATGAGTTATCTCCCCTTTTTCTTTTTCCTTCCTCATTTGCCTTTCAGTGTTGAGGGGAGATATAATTTGCGGTCTTTTCCTCTTCTGTTTGTCTCTGCTGCTATGTTTCCTAGTGCTTCTAATATTCCGTCAGTCCATGTTTTTCATGGTTGAACCTTGGGTCTGGTGTTCTCGCGACATCTATTGAGGGCTTGTTTTGTTCTTGAGTTATTTGTGGGTCATCATCATTGCACACTGAACATGTCCATAGGTGCTCAGATCCCCCTCATCAGCGAGTCTCGCAGTGACGTTGTGTTATGTTTTGATCATTCTGCCTTGTCCCGTGGCCAAACCATTTTATCTGTTGTTTCTTTATATATTCTATCTTCTTCTTATTCTTTCCTTTCTCATCTGCCTTTCAGCATCGAGGGGAGATATAATTTGAGGTCTTTTGCTCTTGTGTTCGCCTCTGCTGTTGTTATGTTTCCTAGTGCTTCTAATATTCCACCGATCCATCTTTTTCATGGTCGACCCTTGGGTCTGGTGTTCTCACAATGTTTGTTGAAGGCTCGTTGTGTTGTGTTTTTATCTTTCTACCTTGTCATGTGGCCAAACCATTTTATCTGTTGTTTCCTTATATATTCTATGGTGGGGGGGCTATTCCTAGCTTTTTTCTCAGTTCTTTGTTTTCTGAGCTTGTCTCTCAGGCTGTTGCCTGTTCTCCCCTTATTGACAGCACATTATTTAATGTATTAGCTGCTTCTAGCTTTTGTGCATTTAATTTAATTATTTTTCAACAAGGGTTAGATTTGGGTTCGGTCAGTTTAGGGTATCCCAAACCCAGGGATCTTCTAACGACAGATTAGAGAATGATTGAATAAAGTGCAAGGGGATGTTACTCTAAAGAGAAATCATTGATGAAGGTAAACTAGGACCTTACCTAATCATCATCAATAAGGATGGGAGAAGGACTGTTTTCCATGCCATGACACCAAGCTATCCAGTATCTTCTTTCTTTGTTGTCTGTGATGTCTTTTTCCCTGTATTTTGCCAGTTGTAACCAAGTATTCCAACTTTCCTTTTCTCATTATATGCCCAAAAATATTGATTGTTTCTTTCTGATGTTTTTTATGAGCTCCCTTTTTGTGCCTAATTGTCTTTTCATTTGTTAGTTTATGGTCCATGATTCGCTTCCGTAGGTCAGAATTGGCTATATAGCACCGATGAACTCTCTTTCTCACTTTTGTTGACATAGACATGTTACACAAGATATTTTTCATTTTCTGAAATGCTATTTTGACCTGAGCTATTCTACTTTTTATTTCTGTGGTACATCTTCCATCTGATGTTATTATTGTGCCCAAGTATTTGACGCGTTGCAGTTATTTCAGATTTGTCCTGTTTATTTTTATTCTTCATGATGGTGATGATTGTTTCTTCGATATGACCTTTACAACAGTTTTCTTACTATTCAGACTGAGACATTTTTTTATTGCTTTCTTTTATTATTATGTCTATCATTTCTTGTAGTTTATTTTTTGGCTCTTCTACTAAGGCTGTGTCATCCACATATCAAAAATTGTTTATGTTGTGACCGTTGACTTCAATTACTATTATATTTACTATTAATCTCATAATATTTTCGCTGTAAAGTGAGAAGAAATCTGGTGACAGAACACAGCCTTGTTCTGACTCCTTGTTTTATGTATTGGAACTGTCCAGTTTGGTTGTTAATTCATATGGGTTGCTATTTGTTTGGCAATACATATTTGTAATGATTATCTGATCCTTACCTTAACTACGGTAAAAAAAAAACGTGATTCATGAATGGGTAACGTAATGTAGGGTATATATATAATATATATATATATATATATATATATATATATATATATATATATATATGCTAAAGGTAAATTACGAGACTTGAACCGGCGTCTTAGCACACGAGTTTACACCCATATGTGCTCAGCCGCCTATCCAGAAATGTTAGGAAATTTCTGTGTCGCCTCAAGCATCGAAACTCAGATGCGAAGCAACATTCCTCACCTTCCCAGGGTAATACCCTGGTACCCATTTCTGCCAGTGGCTGGGTCGACCGTGGGGGTATATATTTTTTTTTCCAACCACGAGTACAATTCACACTGCTCCCAGCAGGAATCGAACACAGGTTGTCCGAATGTCGGTAGTCCAGTCGGGTGGTTTTCCCAACTCGGCTACCGAGGCCCCCATATATATGCTAATTAACAAGCTCAATAAAATTAATTCACAGGATGAGATTCACGACTGGATGATTGTTAACAGGAAGTTACGCAAGCATGGCTTACCCTCTATTAGAATTCTACCGTTGCAAGATATAAATATGCATTCTGGTAAGATCTTTGCAACTTAAAATTCATTTCTTTTCTCCATTTGTGTGAAATGTCAGTGTTATTAAAGAGCATGTACATTTTTATTTCTTTTCAATACTGGAAGATAAATAATTAACCGGAGACTGGTTGGTCTTGAGGCAAGACGCTGGCCTCGAGACAGAGAGGTTGTGAGTTCGAATCCTGGCTGCACCTGTTGAGATTTTCATTTGTGATTTCTCTCTGCTGCAACCACCCCTGGTTTCAGCAGCGAGGCCCGGCTTGAAACATCAATTACTCATCAATGAAAAAAATATGAGTACCTCAGAAAATGGAGTTATCTGCCTGTGTGGAGAGGGACCCCTGTGCACACGGATTATTCTTCTTCTGTGGAGCATAGGTCTTCAACAAACACTTTCAGCTCCCTGTAGAGCATAGGTCTTCAACAAACATTTTCAGCTCCCTGTGGAGCATAGGTCTTCAACAAACACTTTCAGCTCCCTGTGGAGCATAGGTCTTTAACAAACACTTTCAGCTCCCTGTGGAGCATAGGTCTTCAACAAACACTTTCCAAGCCGTTCTGTTTCTTGCCATTCTTTTAAGATCGTTCCATGTCTTCCCCATCATCTTCATCTCTGCTTCCATCTGTCTTCTCCAAGAATTCCTTGGTCTTCCTCTTTGTCTTTTTCCATGAGATACATTTGGTAATAACCAACAAATAACAGCAGGGCTAAAACTAAGAATAGCAAAATGTTATATCTTCTAAACATTCCTGTATGGTGCAGAAACATGGACATTAGACAAGAAAACAAAACAGAGAATTGAAGCCTTTGAAATTTGAATATATAGAAGAATATAAAGAATTGGATGTAAAAAAAAGAAAACAAACGATGAAGTCTTAAAACAATTAAAAATGAAAAGAGAACTACTAAGTACAATTCAGACAAGAGAAATGAGATTTTTGGGCCATGTTAAAAGACACAACAACCTACTAAAAGTAATCTTGGAAGGGAAAATACAAGGTAAAAGGGGCAGAGGCAGACCAAGACTAACATGGACGAGTAACATAAAAAGATGAACAAGTCAATCTAAGACAACCTGTACCATAAAAATAAAGAGAGAGAGCGGAATGGCACTCCATGGCAGCCAACCTTTGATGCGGAGACGGCACTCAATGATGATGGTAATAGCCAAATAACAATATGAGAAATCCCTCTACTAGACATACAATCTTACATATATTTGGGTAGTAATAGAAACAAAGAGGGCGGAGCACAGAATCTGCACATAATGCTGCCAAGGAAAAATGGATTAACTCACAAAATTCAGTTACTAGTCTCCAGGGACTTGCCAGACAGGAAAGCTGGCGAACAAAAATAATAATCAATCTTCAATATTTGATGAGATGGCTGCCTCATCCGGTGATATCAATACATTTATATGCCTCATCCGGTGATATCAATACACTTATATGCCTCATCTGGTGATATCAATACACTTATATGCCTCAACTAGTGATATCAATACACTTATATGCCTCAACTAGTGATATCAATACACTTATATGTCTCATCTGGTGATATCAATACACTTATATGTCTCATCTGGTGATATCAATACACTTATATGCCTCATCTGGTGATGTCAATACACTTATATGCCTCATCTGGTGATATCAATACACTTATATGCCTCATCTGGTGATGTCAATACACTTATATGCCTCATCTGGTGATATCAATACACTTATATGCCTCATCTGGTGATATCAATACACTTATATGTCTCAACTGGTGATATCAATACACTTATATGCCTCATCCAGTGATATCAATACACTTATATGTCTCATCTGGTGATATCAATACACTTATATGCTCAACTAGTGATATCAATACACTTATATGCCTCATCCAGTGATATCAGTACACTTATATGCCTCATCCAGTGATATCAGTACACTTATATGCCTCATCCAGTGATATCAATACACTTATATGCCTCATCCAGTGATATCAGTACACTTATATGTCTCATCTGGTGATATCAATACACTTATATGCCTCATCTGGTGATATCAATACACTTATATGCCTCAACTAGTGATATCAATACACTTATATGTCTGAACTAGTGATATCAATACACTTATATGCCTCATCTGGTGATATCAATACACTTATATGCCTCATCTGGTGATATCAATGCACTTATATGCCACATCTGGTGATATCAATACACTTATATGTCTCAACTAGTGATATCAATACACTTATATGTCTCAACTAGTGATATCAGTACACTTATATGTCTCATCTGGTGATATCAATACACTTTTATGCCTCATCTGGTGATATCAGTACACTTATATGCCTCATCTGGTGATATCAATACACTTATATGCCTCATCTGGTGATATCAATACACTTATTTCTGAAAAATTAGAGGGGAAAAAACACCATAACACCCCATGGTGTTTATGCTCACATATTTTGCACCATGTAAATGATCAGAGAGATATATTATGAAGAAACTATGCAATCCATTTTCTGACAATAGAAACGGAAAAAGAGTTTTTAAATGTTATTTAGAGCCAGTCTTAACATATGAATGTGAATCATGGACAATAGGACAACAGACAAGAAAATCACTGGAGGCTGTAGAAATGTGGTTTTACAGAAGAATGTTGAGAAAAACATGGACAGCTAAGAAGAGTAATGAAAACATTCTGAAAGAGGCCAAAGCAAAAAGAGAGAAAATTTCCAATATTAGGAAGAAACAATCATCATTTTTTGGCCATGTAATGAGAAGAGAACAACTGGAATATATTGTAACAACTGAGGAAATTGAGGGACGAAGAGATAGAGGGAAGCAAAGAGAAAAGATACCAGACAGCTTAAGAGAATGGCTTAGCAGAAGGTCAACAACAGAAATGATAAATAACTGTCGTGATCGAAAATTGTGGAGAGACATGATCACCTACGCCAGCAGGCCCAGTACTTGATGTTGATATGATCAGGGCATCAACAGTCTTGGCTGACATCCACCCTACGAGAAGAACACATTTCTAAGTCAAACCAAGACCCAGCCCATCAAAAATGGAGTGTGTCAGCCATGGTACAGTGTTAGTGGCAATATCAGGATACACACACACATATATATATATATATACGAGTGCTGACCATGTGACCAGCACATCTTGTGTCATGATGTTGTTCCTACCCCTCCATATACAAGTACTGACCATGCGACCAGCCCATCTTGTGTCACGATGTTGTTCCTACCCCTCCATATACAAGTACCGACCATGTGACCAGCTCATCTTGTGTCATGATGTTGTTCCTACCCCTCCATATACAAGTACTGACCATGTGACCAGCTCATCTTGTGTCATGATGTTGTTCCTACCCCTCCATATACAAGTACTGACCATGTGACTAGCTCATCTTGTGTCATGATGTTGTTCCTACCCCTCCATATACAAGTACTGACCATGTGACCAGCTCATCTTGTGTCATGATGTTGTTCCTACCCCTCCATATACAAGTACTGACCATGTGACTAGCTCATCTTGTGTCATGATGTTGTTCCTACCCCTCCATATACAAGTACTGACCATGTGACCAGCTCATCTTGTGTCATGATGTTGTTCCTACCCCTCCATATACAAGTACCGACCATGTGACCAGCTCATCATGTGTCATGTTCCTACCCCTCCATATACAAGTACCAACCATGTGACCAGCTCATCATGTGTTATGATGTTGTTCCTACCCCTCCACACATGAGTACTAACCACATGACCAGCTCATCGTGTGTCATGACGTTGTTCCTACCCCTCCATATACAAGTACTGACAATGTGACTAGCTCATCTTGTGTCATGATGTTGTTCCTACCCCTCCATATACAAGTACCGACCATTTGATCAGCCCATCTTGTGTCATGATGTTGTTCCTACCCCTCCATATACAAGTACTGACCATGTGACCAGCTCATCTTGTGTCATGATGTTGTTCCTACCCCTCCATATACAAGTACCGACCATGTGACCAGCTCATCTTGTGTCATGATGTTGTTCCTACCCCTCCATATACAAGTACCGACCATGTGACAGCTCATCTTGTGTCATGATGTTGTTCCTACCCCTCCATATACAAGTACCGACCATTTGATCAGCCCATCTTGTGTCATGATGTTGTTCCTACCCCTCCATATACAAGTATCGACCATGTGATCAGCTCATCTTGTGTCATAATGTTGTTCCTACCCCTCCATATACAAGTACCGACCATGTGACCAGCACATCTTGTGTCATGATGTTGTTCCTACCCCTCCATATACAAGTACCGACCATGCGACCAGCTCATCGTTTGTCATGATGTTGTTCCTACCCCTCCATATACAAGTACCGACCATGTGATCAGCTCATCGTTTGTCATGTTGTTGTTCCTACCCCTCCATATACAAGTACCGACCATGTGACCAGCTCATCCTGTGGCATGATGTTGTTCCTACCCCTCCATATACAAGTATCGACCATGTGACCAGCTCATCCTGTGGCATGATGTTGTTCCTACCCCTCCATATACAAGTATCGACCATGTGACCAGCTCATCCTGTGGCATGATGTTGTTCCTACCCCTCCATATACAAGTACCGACCATGTGACCAGCTCATCTTGTATCATGATGTTGTTCCTACCCCTCCATATACGAGTACCAACCATGCGACCAGCTCATCTTGTGTCATGATGTTTTTCCTACCCCTCCATATACGAGTACCAACCATGTGACCAGCTCATCTTGTATCATGATGTTGTTCCTACCCCTCCATACATGAGTACCAACCATGTGACCAGCTCATCTTGTATCATGATGTTGTTCCTACCCCTCCATATACGAGTACCAACCATGCGACCAGCTCATCTTGTGTCATGATGTTGTTCCTACCCCTCCATATACGAGTACCAACCATGCGACCAGCTCATCTTGTGTCATGATGTTGTTCCTACCCCTCCATATACGAGTACCAACCATGCGACCAGCTCATCTTGTATCATGATGTTGTTCCTACCTCTGCACCATGAAACAATTTCTGGCTGAATGGCAGTACACCCTGTGGTCTCATTACCAAAGCTGTGATGTTGAATCATATCTCATATCTTTACCTATCTTTCAACCTTTAACACAAATATATTTTAATTTAACTACAGATCGATATGTCTGCATGGACCTGGAGTCAAGCCAGTCATTGAGACTGTCGGTGACATCACTGATGTCTGAGATTGAACACAAGGGACAAGCTCTCCATGATTTAGAGCATGGGAACTCTCAGCTGAAGTCAGTCTGTGTCTCTTGCTTAACTGGGTGTCATGAATTATTTTAATCTGTTATTGAAGTCAATTATTGTTATTTAATCCGTTATTGAGTAAACCAATTGTATTTAATCCATTATTGAAGTCAATTATTGGTATTTAATCCATTATTGAGTAAACCAATTGTATTTAATCCATTACTGAAGTCAATTATTGGTATTTAATCCGTTATTGAGTAAACCAATTGTATTTAATCCATTACTGAAGTCAATTATTGGTATTTAATCCATTATTGAGTAAACCAATTGTATTTAATCCATTACTGAAGTCAATTATTGTTATTTAATCCTTAAATGAAGTCAATTATTAGTATTTAATCCTTAACTGAAATCAATTATTGCTATTTAATCCATTATTGAGGTAAATCTTTGGTATTTAATCCATTTTTGAAGGTGTGGAGAGCAGGTGGCCAAAACGATAATTTGTTGGGTTCCAAACCAGGAGAATGGAGGTTTGAATCCTGGCAGGAGTCAAAGATTTTTTCTGTTGGGGGTGAAATGCAAGGTCAGACATGAACACCTCACTGTAACTGCACTGGACAAGCAGCCTTTTTTTCTAAACCTATAGATCTCCCCATAGATCAGACAGAGAGAGAGGAGATCTTCCCATAGATCAGAGAGAGAGAGAGATCTTCCCATAGATCATAGAGAGAGAGAGAGAGGAGATCTTCCGATAGATCAGGAGATCTTCCCATAGATCAGAGAGAGAGAGAGAGAGAGAGATCTTCCCATAGATCAGAGAGAGAGAGAGAGAGATATATCTTCCCATAGATCAGAGAGGAGATATTCCCATAGATCAGAGAGAGGAGATCTTCTCATAGATCAGAGAGAGGGAGAGAGGAGATATTCCCATAGATCAGGGAGAGGAGATCTTCTCATAGATCAGAGAGAGGGAGAGAGGAGATACTCCCATAGATCAGAGAGAGAGAGAGAGAGAGAGAGAGATCTTCCCATAGATCAGAGAGAGAAGATATTCCCATAGATCAGAGAGAGGAGATCTTCTCATAGATCAGAGAGAGGGAGAGAGGAGATATTCCCATAGATCAGGAGATCTTCCCATAGATCAGAGAGAGAGAGAGAGATCTTCCCATAGATCAGAGAGAGAGAGAGATCTTCCCATAGATCAGAGAGAGAAGATCTTCTCATAGATCAGAGAGAGGGAGAGAGGAGATATTCCCATAGATCAGGAGATCTTCCCATAGATCAGAGAGATCTTCCCATAGATCAGAGAGAGAAGATCTTCTCATAGATCAGAGAGAGAGAGAGAGAGAGAGAGAGATCTTCCCATAGATCAGAGAAAGAGGAGATCTTCCCATAGATCAGAGAGAGGAGATCTTCCTATAGATCAGGAGATCTTCCCATAGATCAGAGAGAGAGAGAGAGAAGATCTTCCCATAGATCAGGAGATCTTCCCATAGATCAGAGAGAGAGGAGGTCTTCCCATAGATCAGAGAGAGAGGAGATCTTCCCATAGATCAGGAGATCTTCCCATAGATCAGAGAGAGAGGAGCTTCCCATAGATCAGAGAGAGAGAGAGAGAGGAGATCTTCCCATAGATCAGGAGATCTTCCCATAGATCAGAGAGAGAGGAGATCTCCCCATAGATCAGAAAGAGAGGAGATCTTCCCATAGATGAGAGAGAGATCGATCTTCCCATAGATCAGAGAGAGAAAGAGAGAGGAGATCTTCCCATAAATCAGAGAGAGAGAGAGAGAGATCTTCCCATAGATCAGAGAGAGAGAGAGAGAGGAGATCTTCCCATAGATCAGAGAGAGAGAGAGAGAGAGGAGAACTTCCCATAGATAAGAAGAGAGGAGATCCCCCATAGATCAGAGAGAGAGAGAGGAGATCTTCCCATAGATCAGAGAGAGAGAGGAGATTCCCCCATAGATCAGAGAGAGAGAGAGAGAGGAGATCTTCCCATAGATCAGAGAGAGAGAGGAGATCTTCCCATAGATAAGAGAGAGAGAGGAGATTCCCCCATAGATCAGAGAGAGAGAGAGATCTTCCCATAGATCAGAGAGAGAGAGAGAGAGAGGAGATCTTCCCATAGATAAGAGAGAGAGATCTTCCCATAGGTCTGAGAGAGAAGAGATCTCCCTATAGATCAGAGAGAGTGAGGAGATCTCCCCATAAGTCAGAGAGAGAGGATATCTTCCCATAGGTCTGAGAGAGTGGAGATCTACCCATAGATCAGAGAGAGAGAGAGAGAGAAAGGAGATCTCCCCATAGATCAGAGAGAGATTAGATCTCGCCATAGATCAGAGAGAGGAGATCTTCCCATAGATAACAGAGAGAGGAGATCTCCCCATAGATCAGAGAGAGATTAGATCTCGCCATAGATCAGAGAGAGATCTTCCCATAGATAAGAGAGAGAGGAGATCCACCCATAGGTCAGAGAGAGAAGAGATCTCCCCATAGATCAGAGAGAGAGAGCTTCCCATAGATCATAGAGAGAGGAGGTCTTCCCATAGATCGGAGAGAGAGAGAGAGAGAGAGGAGATCTTCCGATAGGTCAGGAGATCTTCCCATAGATCAGAGAGAGAGAGAGAGGAGATCTCTCTATAGATTAGACAGAGAGAGTGGAGATATTTCCATAGATTAGAGAAAGAGGAGATCTCTCCATAGATTAGAGAGACAAAGGAGATCTTCCCATTGATCAGAGAGAGAGAGAGGAGATCTTCCCATAGATCAGTGAGAGAAAGGAGATCTCCCCATGGATTAGAGAGAGAGAGAGAAGATCTTCCTATAGATCAGTGAGAGAAAGGAGATCTCCCCATAGATGAGAGAGAGAGAGAGGAGATCTTCCCATAGATCAGAGAGAGAGCTGTTTTATATGGGAGGGGGGTGTGATGTTTGACTACAACAAAATGTTACATTTGGAAGAATTTGTGATTGGATGCAGTCATTTTTACAGCAATATTGTAATCTAGGGTTAATGAGCTAATTCTTTGAAATACTTTCTGGTAAAACGAACAGGGATGAACTAGAACGACTGACAGAAGAACTGGAAATGCTGAACACCCGCATGAAGGAGATGAAAGTAATGCTACAGTGTTCCAGAGCTAGGGTTCAGGTATGTGTTTTTTTTTTTTTTTTTTTTTTTTTTGCGTTCGCAAGCTTGCACCTCTGGTGAAATCCCTAGAGAATTTTGCGTGTTAACCAGTCTTTCCCTGGCAACCGTGAGCACAGGGGTCCCTCGCCGTACAGGCAGATAACTTCGTCTTCAGAGATACGTGTTTTCTTTTATCAGTTTTGTTAATAAATAGATTGTCCTGTTGTAGTGGTTAGCAGACTGGCAAGTTGAGGGCGTAAGGATGGGTTCAAGTATAGTTGATGACTGCTGGGTCAGATGCTACAGAAAAATTCTTAACTCTCTCCGTACGTTTCGATGCACTGTGCGCTGTGCCGATTTCAGCCGCGTACATTTCACCACATAGTGCGTCACTCTCAATTTGATTAGTGTGAACTGTCATCAACCCATATTTTTGTTACATATCTTGTATCATCTTGGTATTGGTGAAATCTAATCCCTTGTTCAATTATCTAAACATTCATATATAGTATGTTATATGTTAGATAAATATAAATATGTTGATTCCTTCTTAAAACCATGAACAATTTTGTTTCTGAAATCTATTCGGTTGCGTTGATAAAAAGTTTCTGTATGGAAAGAGTTAAGATACTTTGGATAATGAAAAAGTGCAATAAAAACATATTAAAAGATTTAAACATGAAAAAGAACTGGCTTATAAACACCATTCTACAGAGGAAATTAAAATACTACGGACAAGTCAAAAGACACAGCAGCTAGAAAGAGCAATAATGGAGGGCATGGTTCCTATGTCACACATCATGGGCAGACCAAGAAGAGGGTGGTTTCAAAACATCAAGGAGATCTTGAACATGGCAACAGAAGAAGTAGAAGAACTGACTAGAGACAGAGATTCTTTCAGACAGGCTGTGGTGAATGTAACGTTTTGTGGGAGATCTGGCTAGAGACAGAGATTCTTTCAGACAGGCTGTGGTGAATGTAACGTTTTGTGGGAGATCTGGCTAGAGACAGAGATTCTTTCAGACGGGCTGTGGTGAATGTAACATTTTGTGGGAGATCTGGCTAGAGACAGAGATTCTTTCAGACGGGCTGTGGTGAATGTAACGTTCTGTGGGAGATCTGGCTAGAGACAGAGATTCTTTCAGACGGGCTGTGGTGAATGTAACATTTTGTGGGAGATCTGGCTAGAGACAGAGATTCTTTCAGACAGGCTGTGGTGAATGTAACGTTTTGTGGGAGATCTGGCTAGAGACAGAGATTCTTTCAGACAGGCTGTGGTGAATGTAACGTTTTGTGGGAGATCTGGCTAGAGACAGAGATTCTTTCAGACGGGCTGTGGTGAATGTAACGTTTTGTGGGAGATCTGGCTAGAGACAGAGATTCTTTCAGACAGGCTGTGGTGAATGTAACGTTTTGTGGGAGATCTGGCTAGAGACAGAGATTCTTTCAGACGGGCTGTGGTGAATGTAACATTTTGTGGGAGATCTGGCTAGAGACAGAGATTCTTTCAGACGGGCTGTGGTGAATGTAACGTTCTGTGGGAGATCTGGCTAGAGACAGAGATTCTTTCAGACGGGCTGTGGTGAATGTAACATTTTGTGGGAGATCTGGCTAGAGACAGAGATTCTTTCAGACGGGCTGTGGTGAATGTAACATTTTGTGGGAGATCTGGCTAGAGACAGAGATTCTTTCAGACGGGCTGTGGTGAATGTAACATCTGTGGGAGATCTGGCTAGAGACAGAGATTCTTTCAGACAGGCTGTGGTGAATGTAACGTTCTGTGGGAGATCTGGCTAGAGACAGAGATTCTTTCAGACGGGTTGTGGTGAATGTAACGTTCTGTGGGAGATCTGGCTAGAGACAGAGATTCTTTCAGACAGGCTGTGGTGAATGTAACATTTTGTGGGAGATCTGGCTAGAGACAGAGATTCTTTCAGACGGGCTGTGGTGAATGTAACATTTTGTGGGAGATCTGGCTAGAGACAGAGATTCTTTCAGACGGGCTGTGGTGAATGTAACATTTTGTGGGAGATCTGACTAGAGACAGAGATTCTTTCAGACGAGCTGTGGTGAATGTAACGTTCTGTGGGAGATCTGGCTAGAGACAGAGATTCTTTCAGACAGGCTGTGGTGAATGTAACATCTGTGGGAGATCTGACTAGAGACAGAGATTCTTTCAGACGAGCTGTGGTGAATGTAACGTTCTGTGGGAGATCTGGCTAGAGACAGAGATTCTTTCAGGCCAGCTGTGGTGAATGTAACATTTTGTGGGAGATCTGACTAGAGACAGAGATTCTTTCAGGCCGGCTGTGGTGAATGTAACATTTTGTGGGAGATCTGACTAGAGACAGAGATTCTTTCAGACGGGCTGTGGTGAATGTAACATCTGTGGGAGATCTGGCTAGAGACAGAGATTCTTTCAGACAGGCTTTGGTGAATGTAACATCTATGGGAGATCTGACTAGAGACAGAGATTCTTTCAGACGGGCTGTGGTGAATGTAACATCTGTGGGAGATCTGGCTAGAGACAGAGATTCTTTCAGACAGGCTGTGGTGAATGTAACATCTGTGGGAGATCTGGCTAGAGACAGAGATTCTTTCAGACAGGCTGTGGTGAATGTAACATCTATGGGAGATCTGGCTAGAGACAGAGATTCTTTCTGGCAGGCTTTGGTGAATGCAATGTTCTGTGGGAGATCTGACTAGAGACAGAGATTCTTTCTGACGGGCTGTGGTGAGTGACGGCTCCTGGGGTCGTATGGCCCTTTTCGTCTTGTCAGACGGTCTGGTAGAGACTATTGTGTATATGGCCCTTTTTGTCTTGTCAGACGGTCTGGTAGAGACTATTGTGTATATGGCCCTTTTAGTCTTGTCAGACGGTCTGGTAGAGACTATTGTGTATATGACCCTTTTTGTCTTGTCAGACGGTCTAGTGGAGGCTATTGTGTATATGGCCCTTTTTGTCTTGTCAGACGGTCTAGTGGAGGCTATTGTGTATATGGCCCTTTTTGTCTTGTCAGACGGTCTGGTAGAGACTATTGTGTATATGACCCTTTTTGTCTTGTCAGACGGTCTGGTAGAGGCTATTGTGTATATGGCCCTTTTTGTCTTGTCATATGGTCTAGTGGAGGCTGTTGTGTATTTTTTTGAGGTTTTGTTTTTGTCGAACAGCTTCTCTTGTGGCAAATTCTATCAATGGTTGACAAACACACGCGGTCACAGAATGAACAAGTCAGGCCCACTGGTCCACAGGGTTTTCCATCCTTTTTCATGAGTCTTTTCACTTCTAAGTTTTGCCTTAGCACAGTCTCAAATGATGTTATACCATTCCTTATACATGCTCTCCATGATGTGCGATTACTTGCCAGATGTTCCCAGTCATTTTCACAGATGGAGAAGTCATTCAGAGATGATTTACAAATATCTCTATATCATAGCTTAGGTCTGTCGATTTGTCTTTTTCCGTGTATTAATTCACCATATAGTATTTGCCTGGGGATGCGTGTTTCTTCCATTCGCTGGACATGCCCCAGCCATCTTAGTCTTCGACATCTGAGCATCGACATGATTGTTGGGGTCTTAGCACGATGCAGGACAGTTAAGTTGGTTATTTTGTCTGGGATCACCGAGCCTTAAATGGGTACCAGATTTTTTTCTGGGAAAATAAAGTGGCATGGGTGTAATACCGACCACATTACCCCAAAAATCATGTGCTGAAGGTCTGTAAAAATTATGGCCACTAACACCATATTTCCTACACATCACTTGGTGTGACAAGGCTCTTTACTTTTTTTTAAATATAAAAGTAAATCATTATATATAGTGTTTGCTATGGCCTTCTAAACATCTATATCATTAGTAGAAGTTATGTATTTGTGTCTAGGCTACCGCTGTTGTTATATGACACTCTCCCAGGTTCTATAATTATATCCACATAACGTCTTGTAAAAAAAAAAAAAAGTAAAGTGCCCCCACTATATTTTTTAACTTTATGCTTATCTCCACTTATCTTATTTAACTTTATTCTTATCTGTTCTTATCTTTTAACATGTTGGACTTGAAATTAATAATTGCAGGAACTAGAGGAAGAACTTGCCAGGTCATCATCGCAACTTCCTGCTAAAGATAACAAATTACAAAAAGACAAGTCAGTCATGGCTGTGAAATGCCGACAACTAGAGGCTCAAGTTCGCGACCAAGATAAAGAATTGAACAGGCTTCACCGGGAACTTGCAGCTTTTGCTCAAGAAGTTAGATTTCTTCATTTTTTATTTTTTATTTTTTTCTGCAAGGTTTTGATGTGATTCTATAAATGTCTTTTTTGTTTGTTTGGCTCAATCAAAAGTTGTGGACAGGGTGGACTGAACAGCCCTGACCAGCATCAACCTTACGAAAAGGAAACAACATCATACTACGAAATGGAAAACGACATCATACTACGAAAAGGAAAATGACATCATAGTACGAAAAGAAAACAGCACCATACTATGAAATGAAAAACAACATCATACTACGAAAAGAAAAATGACATCATACTACAAACAGGAAAACGACATCATATAAATATGGAGAACAAAAATATTGGACACAGGGATCAACACCAAGGTCAAGGCCATGTGTGGGTAAAAAAGTGATTTAAAGTTTGGGGGACTGGTTGGTCTCAAGGCAACACACCGGCCTTGAGACAGAGAGGTTGTGGGTTCAAATCCCGGCCGCACCAATTTGGAATTTTAAATTTATGGTTTCTCTCTGTGGGAACCACTACTGGTTTCAGCAGCGAGGCCTGGCTTGAAAAGTCAATTACTCATCGATGGAAAAAATATGAATACCTCTGAAAACAGAGTTATCTGCCTGTGTGCTGAGGGACTCCTGTGCACACGGCTGCCAAGAAAAAATGGATTAACACGCAAAATTCAGTTCCTAGTCTCTAGGGACTTCGCAAGAGGTGAAAACTGACAAACGGCAAAAAAAAAAATGCAAGATTTGCCGAAAGGAGATCGAAGCACTATTTGACAAATTGTTCCATGTGCAATAGTGGTGATCTGATGTCCCAGGTGAAATTGACAAGGAGGTCAAGAATAGGTCTTGGGCAGCTGACCCAGCTTGAGCTGCCCCATTTTTTTCCAACTCTTGGTGTTGTCCTCCCGTCTTTCAGCACATTCTTCCTGTTGTCTGCTGGTTCATTGAAATCAACATTTTGACATCTGTAACAATTTGGAAAAGAAGGGTGAAACCATCAGGGATGACAACATACAAAGATGATCTAATGATTAAAGAAGGGTGAAACCATCAGGGATGATAACATACAAAGATGATCTAATGAATAAAGAAGGGTGAAACCATTAGGGATGATAACATACAAAGATGATCTAATGATAAAAGAAGGGTGAAACCATTAGGGATGATAACATACAAAGATGATCTAATGATAAAAGAAGGGTGAAACCATCAGGGATGATAACATACAAAGATGATCTAATGATTAAAGAAGGGTGAAACCATCAAGGATGATAACATACAAAGATGATCTAATGATAAAAGAAGGGTGAAACCATCAAGGATGATAACATACAAAGATGATCTAATGATTAAAGAAGGGTGAAACCATCAGGGATGATAACATACAAAGATGATCTAATGATTAAAGAAGGGTGAAACCATTAGGGATGATAACATACAAAGATGATCTAATGATTAAAGAAGGGTGAAACCATTAGGGATGATAACATACAAAGATGATCTAATGATAAAAGAAGGCTGAAACCATCAGTGATGATAACATACAAAGATGAACTAAAGATAAAAGAAGATTGAAACTATCAGTGATGAAAACATACAAAGATGAACTAACGATACAAGAAGGAAACATATCAACACCTCAAAATGTATGTGATTATGGTGTATTTTTTTGGTGATATTTTTAAGTAACTGCAGGAGAGTATCTAAAAAAAACATATGAAAACTATATTTAGCCGAGGTATAACGATGATGTCATTGTTCTTTGATCATCCATGCACTGAGTTAAAGATGCTAAAACAAGGCCATGTGTCGCTGAAAATGTAATAAAGAAGGAAATGTAATAAAGAGGGAAATGTAATAAAAATAATGTAATAAGGAAATGTAATAAAGAAGGAAATATAATAAACAGGGAAATGTAATAAGGGAATGTAATAAATAAGGAAATGTAATAAAGAAGGAAATGTAATAAGGAAATGTAATAAAGAGGGAAATGTAATAAGGAAGGAAATGTAGTAAAGAAGAAAATGTAATAAAAATAAATGTAATAAGGAAATGTAATAAAGGGGGAAATGTAATAAGGAAATGTAATAAAGAGGGAAATATAATAATGAAGGAAATGAACTTACAACCTCTTGTTCTATATATCTCATTTCCTGTTAGAATGAACGCAGAGACAAAAGACAAGGCCAGGTTGTTGTGAGCTCGAGAAAACTGTCACCTACCAGGTTACATTTACCCAAAGATGAGTTGTAAGTTAATTTTGTTTTATAATTGCAGACGTGCCCTAATTTAAGTTCGTTTGAATTGTGCCATACCAGTTGGCATAAGCGATCATGTCCTTCCACAATCTTCTTTTCACAGTATATCGTATCAATTCTGTTGTTGATTGTTTTCCGTGCCATGATACCAAGCTATCTAATATCTTCTTTCTTTGTCGTCCATGATCTCTCTTTTTCTCTAATTTTACCAGATGTAACCAAGTATTCCAACTTTCCTCTTCTCATGATGTGCCCGAAAAATGTTGATTGTTTCTTTCTGATGTTTTTTAGGAGCTGCCTTTTTGTGTTGGCCTCTTTGAGAACTTCCTCATTGGTCTTTTTAGCTGTCCAGGGAACTCTCAACATTCTTCTGAAAATCCCATCCCTCTATTTGTTATTTTCATTTGTCTGTTTACTGTCCATGATTCGCTTCCATAAGTCAGATTAGGCTCTATTTAGCACAGTGCAGATAATTGATCGATTGATAGTTGATTGATGGCTTGACAAGCTGTCATTGTAAAAAGTATTGTTATGGAAACAGAGCCATAGATTTTAGAAGCAGTGATCTCTGCAATATGTGCCATTTTGGCACGCAAGGTTTCTGTTTTTGAGATTGTGGTTCTGTCCTATGTGCCGTCTTCGGTTCGAAAGGACAATAGATAGATAGATAGATAATTGTACATATTTAGGCATGTTTGTTTAGTTAAACCTAGTTAGAAAATGAAACAAAACACATCCTTGGTTACATGGAAGTTGGGTCAAAACAAAAAATTGAATATATATAAAGTTCCAGTAAGGCTAATTGTAAGGAGATAAGAAACAAATATCATCATCGAGTGCCATCTCCGCAACGAAGGTTGGCTACCACGGAGCGCCATTCTGCTCTGTCTCTTGTTTTGATGGTGCAGGTTGTCATAGGCTGACTTGTCCATCTTTTGATGTTACTCGTCCATGTTAGTCTTGGTCTGCCTCTGTCTCTTGCTTTGATGGTGCAGGTTGTCATAGGCTGACTTGTCCATCTTTTGATGTTACTCGTCCATGTTAGTTTTGGTCTGCCTCTGTCTCTTGCTTTGATGGTGCAGGTTGTCATAGACTGACTTGTCCATCTTTTGATGTTACTCGTCCATGTTAGTCTTGGTCTGTCTCTGTCTCTTGCTTTGATGGTGCAGGTTGTCATAGGCTGACTTGTCCATCTTTTAATGTTACTCGTCCATGTTAGTCTTGGTCTGCCTCTGTCTCTTGCTTTGATGGTGCAGGTTGTCATAGGCTGACTTGTCCATCTTTTGATGTTACTCGTCCATGTTAGTCTTGGTCTGCCTCTGTCTCTTGCTTTGATGGTGCAGGTTGTCATAGGCTGACTTGTCCATCTTTTGATGTTACTCGTCCATGTTAGTCTTGGTCTGCCTCTGTCTCTTGTTTTGATGGTGCAGGTTGTCATAGGTTGACTTGTCCATCTTTTGATGTTACTCATCCATGTTAGTCTTGGTCTGCCTCTGTCTCTTGCTTTGATGGTGCAGGTTGTCATAGGTTGACTTGTCCATCTTTTGATGTTACTCATCCATGTTAGTCTTGGTCTGCCTCTGTCTCTTGTTTTGATGATGCAGGTTGTCATAGGCTGACTTGTCCATCTTTTGATGTTACGCGTGCATGTCAGTCTTGGTCTGCCTCTTTTACCTTGTATTTTCCCCTCCAAGATTACTTTTAGATGGCTGTTGTGTCTTTTAACATGGCCCAAAAATTGTATTTGTCTTGTTTGAATTGCAATACACACAACAAATATACACAATAAACAAATAAATATAAAAGAAAAGATACAAAATAGTATGGTTAAAGCATTACGTAATAAGTGGACAATATAAATTTGAATGTTTCGGCTCAATAGACCTTCAGCAGGAACAAACATACAACAGGTGCATGCACACATACCCTGTGCGCACTAATGTTCATTTTCCTTCAGACCTCAGCAGGAAAGGTCAGGGAAGACATTTGATTGGTGGTTGGTTGCGTTCGCCCGATGACTAAAGTATTCTAGAGTATAGTAGTAGACTAGAATATTCCTCTTCATCATCCACCCTTACAAGGACGTAGTGGACGTGTCTGCGTTGTCACTTGTGTTGTGGTTTGCAGTATAACTTTTATATTTGCGCCTTTCGACCCAACACATCCGACTTCAGCACGACATTTTTGAGTACCGGGTTGTCTTCCCTCTTCGATCCCTGCACGCTTGACCAGACTAGACAGGTTAGTTTGTTACTGGAGGCACCACAGAGAGGTGGAGCAGGGTCTGAATGGTTTTGGTTCACTGATCCTGGCGCAAGCCATCAGCTGTGGGTCGCTGACAACTTCCAGCTCTGGTGCTGGGAAGGGAGGCATTGTGTCTATAAGAAACAGTTGGGAAGACATTTTATTCTTATTTTTATTTTTATTTCTCTTTTTTTAGATCGAAATTATTATTTTAAAAATTATTATTATTTTTATTTTGAATATGTATCTGTGTGTGTGTGGTGTTGTATGTTTGTCCCTGCTGAAGGCCTATTGAGCCGAAACGTTGTTCTCATTTGTCTCGTCCACTTATTACATAAAGCTTTAACGATAACATATTTTTCTATTATTTTCTATATATTATTTTTTTTACATTTCTCCTTATATTGAAGTATCTACTTTTGTCTTTTGACATTTCCGATTTGCTAAGTGCTTTTCTGAATGTAACCCCACTCTGTGTGTGTGTGCATGCGTGTGTGTGCATGCGTGTGTGTGCATGTGTGTGTGTATATATATATATACAGGGACTAGGACGCCCGCCAGCAACTGGGTCAGCAGCTCACAGCTCATTACCTGCATCGGTATCTGCAAACAACAGTTCTAATCCACTCTTTACTCCGCCTTCAAGTGGTGTCCCTAACACAAATCAATCTGGTTAAATGAGTAGGGATCAAATGGGAAGTTATCTTGGTGTTAAGAAATGCCATGCTGAAGATGAATGTGTTCGACCAAAATACACATCCTGTGGCTTGCTGTAACTTACAACACAACACACCAGTGCCCACTTAACATTATTTGACTCAACATTATTTTACTCAACATTACTCAACATTACTTAACATTATTTGACTCAACATTATTTTAAATATTAAAACAGGTCAATGAATTTAAATATCTGAGAACATTGTTAACCTCAGGTGGTAGATGTACAACAGAGGTGAGATGGTAGATGTACAACAGAGGTGAGATGGTAGATGTACAACAGAGGTGAGATGGTAGATGTACAACAGAGGTGAGATGGTAGATGTACAACAGAGGTGAGATGGTAGATGTACAACAGAGGTGAGATGGTAGATGTGCAACAGAGGTGAGATGGTAGATGTACAACATAGGTGAGATGGTAGATGTACAACAGAGGTGAGATGGTAGATGTACAACAGAGGTGAGATGGTAGATTTACAACAGAGGTGAGATGGTAGATGTACAACAGAGGTGAGATGGTAGATGTACAACAGCGGTGAGATGGTAGATGTACAACAGAGGTGAGATGGTAGATGTACAACAGAGGTGAGATGGTAGATGTACAACAGAGGTGAGATGGTAGATTTACAACAGAGGTGAGATGGTAGATGTACAACAGAGGTGAGATGCAGAATGGCTCAGACAAAAGCAGCTTTCCAAAAAATGAGGAAGATACTGTGCAATCTGTTTTTGACAATAGAAACAAGAAAAAGAGTTCTTAAATGTTATGTAGGGCCAGTCTTAACATATGGATGTGAATCATGGACAATAGAACAACAGACAAGAAAATCACTGGAGTCTGTAGAAATGTGGTTTTACAGAAGAATGTTGAGAATACCATGGACAGCTAAGAAGAGTAATGAAAACGTTCTGAAAGAAGCCAAAACAAAAAGAGAGATGTTTCCCATTTAGTCCACACACAAAGGAGATGTTTCCCATTTAGTAACAACACAAAGGAGATGTTTCCCATTTAGTCACAACACAAAGGAGATGTTTCCCATTTAGTCTCCACATGAAGGAGATGTTTCCCATTTAGTATCCACATGAAGGAGATGTTTCCCATTTAGTCTCCACATGAAGGAGATGTTTCCCATTTAGTATCCACATGAAGAAGGTGTTTCCCATTTAGTCCACACACAAAGGAGATGCTTCCCATTTAGTCCACACACAAAGGAGGTGTTTACCATTTAGTCTCCACACAAAGGAGGTGTTTACCATTTAGTCTCCACACAAAGGAGGTGTTTACCATTTAGTCTGCACACAAAGGAGGTGTTTCCCATTTAGTCCACACATGAAGGAGATGTTTCCCATTTAGACATAACACAAAGGAGGTGTTTCCCATTTAGACATAACACAAAGGAGGTGTTTCCCATTTAGTCACAACACAAAGGAGATGTTTCCCCACTTAGTCACCACACAAAGGAGATGTTTCCCCACTTAGTCACCACACAAAGGAGATGTTTCTCCACTTAGTCACCACACAAAGGAGATGTTTCCCCACTTAGTCACCACACAAAGGAGATGTTTCCCCACTTAGTCACCACACAAAGGAGATGTTTCCCATTTAGACATAACACAAAGGAGATGTTTCCCCACTTAGTCACCACACAAAGGTGATGTTTCCCCACTTAGTCACCACACAAAGGGGATGTTTCCCCACTTAGTCACCACACAAAGGAGAAGTTTCCCCCACTTAGTCACCACACAAAGGGGATGTTTCCCCACTTAGTCACCACACAGAGAAGATGTTTCCCACATTTTGTTGACTAAAGCTAATTAATTTTAAAAAAATAAACATTCCTGTATTTTTCCAGCAAAGATTTGCAATCATTCCAATCAATTGTAATCCAGGATGGAGTGTAAGATCAACTACAATCATACTTTTTAATTTGTTGTGTTCAAAATATTATT
This sequence comes from Megaustenia siamemsis, assembly GCA_032433765.1. Taxonomy (NCBI): domain Eukaryota; kingdom Metazoa; phylum Mollusca; class Gastropoda; order Stylommatophora; family Ariophantidae; genus Megaustenia; species Megaustenia siamemsis. Next base: position 11,284,058 of record JAVIAB010000105.1, read on the forward strand.
TTTGTTGTTTAATTTAATTGTAAGGCTTTCTTAATTCTGAATTTTATTCTACGTTATTTTCATGAAATTTGTTTAATACAAGAACCGAAAAGTATTAAAATGCTCTCAGGATACACATATACTATACGACATAATGTATTATTGTCCGTACATAAATTTCTGTACATCTTGTTGTTAGGCAGCAGGAACCATTGAGGCTCAGTCTCAAAAGTGTTCCTTGTTGCAGTTTCCTCATATTCCAAGTCCGGCTTGCTGCCGGAGCTACTGAATTTAGTGTTCTGTGCACACCGTGAGCTGTGTTTTTCATCTGGATGGTGTTTCTATATTCAAATTGCTTACGATGAAAGATTATATCATATGACGAAGGACAGCTCAGCTGCGTTCACTTTCGGTGCTGCTTGGCCTTATGTTTTTTGGCATGTGCTGTAGCTGCTAAGATGGGAACTGTGCCTGCCTTTCTTTGTTTAGATCCTTCAATGAGATGAGTTTTAATTCAGATGATTCCACTGGCATGGGCGATTGAGCAATTATGGATTTTAATTAATGTGCAGTGATGCTGGGGCTTTCGACTGACCATAACCTTAAGATCTGCGAAAATCTAATACTGCATACAAAATTCATTGCAGTCCATCAGATAGTTTCCATGAGAATTGAAGAGCACTGTGTTCATGAAATTATGAACGGACTATAGCAGGAACACAGCACATTCTTTAATCACCTCACCATGGTCAGGGTCCAGGTAGCCACTCGAACTAGGCAAGTGACTGGCTCTATTCTTTTCTTCCCTGACTGTGTCCAGGCCCCCAGTAGCCACACGGATGTGGCAGGTCACAGCCTCACCGTGGTCATGGTCTAGGTAGCCACACAGACGTGGCAGGTGACACTTTTTATATTTCTCTAATAGATGGCCTTAGTGGCCTAATTAGGAAATCCGCCCAACTGGGCTACCGACGTTCAGACAACCCATGTTCGATTACCACTAGAAGCAGTGTACTCGTGGTTGGAAAAATAACATACCCTTGCGGTCAACCCAGCCGCTGGCAGAAATTGGTTCCAGGGTATTACTCTGGGAAAGTGAATAATGCCACCTCGCATCATAAGTTTAGATTTGGTTATTTGGTTAAGGAAGGCTATCACTGCAAACAAATTAAAATTCATAATTACTCAACCGCCCGTGCCAGCATAATCATCCGAAATAATATCTCATCTCCCAAACAAAGAAAGGTAACTGTAGTCCCCATCGTAGCAGTCTCAGCACATGCCAAAAGACATAAGGCGATACCGCGCAGAAAGTGAACACAGTCAACTGTTCCCTGTCATACGATATCATCATTCATCGTAAACAATTGGAATATCGAAACGTGATCAAAACAGATGAGACACACAGCTCACGGTGTGCACAGAGCACTTAACTCAGTAGCTCCTGCAACAAGCCGGACTTGGAATATGAGGAAACTGCAAGAAGGAACACTTTTCATGCATAGCCTTCAATTGTTCCTGCCGCCTATCCACCACATATGGAAGTTCACGTCCTCTTGAAAATGATGATCGTCGTATTTTTTAAAAATGTATAGCACTTGATGATGATAGACCATTGTTGTTGACTCCAGTTCCGAACATCTAGACACACAGTTAGTCATCAGATTATCCCCGTCGCACATCAAACAACAGACTGTAAGATTAGCGTACGGCCGGTCTAGGGATAAACGATGAACCATTACGATGACATAGCACACAACAATGTCGTACACACAACAATTTCGCTCCCTTTAGATTCCTGATTACTCTAGTGAAAGCAGCCTATGACGAACAAAACATGGTGCAAATTCCCTAAAGAGATAAAACTGCGACTGACGAAGTATTTCACATTAATGAGTAACAAGTAAATAACTTGCGTCAAGGAATTCCAACAATGGTCATAAACAGCACCAATGTGATGTAAAGCGCAGATCAAGTCTAGACGGTGGAAGATCACATTCATAACACTTGATTTGTTAAAAAGGGAAGGTTGCCGGCGTACGACTTCGCTTTAGCGTGCAGATGTAATACGTAGATCATCATTTTGACTTTAACGCAGAAAAGTGCAATGGAAAACCAAAATTAATCAGACCCTGAATGCACTTTCTGCAGCGATCGAGAGAACATGACCTAGATCCACATCTTATGAAATGGAAGTAAACAGAGTTTAGATGCATGGAGCGACACTATCTAGAAGTCTCTGAACACTTCAGGATAAGCGGCCGAGAACATTTGAGTGAAAACTCGTGTGTTAAGACACCAATTCAAGTCTCATACTTTACCTTGACCTTCTCTATTCTTTTCACCCCCGACAATGTCCAGGGCCCCAGTAGCTATCTATCTATCTATCTATCTATTGTCCTTTCTAGCCAGCACATAGGGCAGAACCACAATCTCAGAAACAGAAACCTTGCGTGCCAAAATGGCACATATTGCAGAGATCACTGCTTCTAAAATCTATGGCTCTGTTTCCATAACAATACTTTTTACAATGACAGCTTGTCAAGCCATCGATCAACCTCCTTAGCTGCACATATGAAGTCCACACCCACGTAACATTGTTTAATGTGTGGACAGTCATAGTCGTATAACAGGTAAAGAAGAAAACTTGATACAAGTCTGTTTTGTTTATTAATTTGTACACTTTATGATTTGCAGGATTGATGGAAGCAGTATCAGACCAGATAAAGACAATCATATACCTGCCAGTGGATTGAAGGATATTCTTGAGGTAAATATATAGATATATATGTATATATATATATATATAGAGCCAGTCTTAACATATGGATGTGAATCATAGATAACAGGACAACAGATTACAATAATAAATAAATAAACAAGCAAATGGAGTACATAATGATCTTCATCATCATCATCATCGTGTGCCCTCTCCGCAACGAAGGTTGGCTATCATGGATCGCCATTCTACTCTGTTTCTTGCTTTGATGGTGCAGGCTGACATAGATTGACTTGTCCATCTTTTGATGTTACTCGTCCATGTTAGTCTTGGTCTGCCTCTGCCTCTTTTGCCTTGTATTTTTCCTTCCAATATTACTTTTAGTAAGCTGTTGTGTCTTTTAACATGCCTCAAAAATTTCATTTGTCTTGTCTTAATTGTGTTCAGTAGTTCTCTTTTTATTTTCAGTTGTTTTAAAACGTCATCGTTTGTTTTCTTTTCTTTCCATCCAATTCTACCTATTCTTCTATAAATCCACATTTCAAAGGCTTCAATTTTCTGTTCTGTTTTCTTGTCTAATGTCCATGTTTCTGCACCATACAGGAATATTGAGAAGATGTAACATTTTGCTATTCTTAGTTTCAGCCCTGTTGATATTTGTTTTTGAAATATAATGATTTTAGAGTACATGATTTTCTGTTGTGAAGAGTTACAAAATGGTTTGGTCACGTATCTCCATCGTCTGACCTGGCAAAGACTAATCTGTCAGTGGCTGGGAAAGGGGGGGGGAAAGGAGAGGTAGGCAGATAAAGAGATGGAAGATAACATCAAAGAATGGATAGGCCTCAACTTTGGAGAGTCCTAAAGAATGACTGAAGATAGAGAGAAATGGAGAAGGTTGATGATGTCTGTCAGTGGTGCTCCAACGACCCCAAGTGTTACAGAATGAAGAAGGAGGGAGGGAAGGAAGGATATCTATACAGCCATTTTATATATATGTATAGGTAATTAGGGGGCCACGATAGCTCAGTGGTTAGTGAACTGGACTACAAAGGACAAGAGGTCGGGTTCGATCCTGATCAACGGCTTCCAGGTTCACCCAGCCTTAAGTGGGTACCAGATTTTTTTTCTGGGAAAGTAAAGCGGCATGTGGGTAATACTGACCACATTACCCCGAAAATCATGTAACGAAGGTCTATAAAATTTATATTCACTAGCACCGTATTCCCTATATGCCACTTGGCATGACGGGGGTACTTTACTTTTTTTAATGAGGTCTATAGGTGATTGTGTGTATGCATGTATGTGCAATTACATAGATACTTTTTCAAGGTCACAGAAATATGCTTTAATACAAGAATATTGAAAATAGAAAGTACCATAGACATTTATAACATGAGTAACATGGATATAACTTTGTTTGTTGTTCTATTCACAGTCCTACGAGAAAGACTTGCAAGAAAAGAACAAAAGAATCAAATCTTTAGAAGAACAGAGACATTTGATGAAGCAAGACTTTGGGTCAAGGTCAGTTACAATGAAATAAAAAACTCCCAGTCACACGTACACTACTAATACACATACACCACTAACGTATGTACACTACTATTACATATACATCAATAATATATGTACACCACTAATAATTATATACAATGAAGACGATGGCGCTGGATAGGTCACACACTGCGAAAGCCAACTGAGAGTATTACTCAACAGGCACTTTTTTGGAATCCCCAGGGGAAAATACATAGAGGAAGACCAAAATATTCTTGGAGAAGACAGATAGAAGCAGAGATGAAGATGATGGGGAAGACATGGAATGATCTTAAAAGAATGGCAAGAAACAGGACGGCTTGGAAAGTGTTTGTTGAAGACCTATGCTACAGGGAGCTGAAAGTGTTTGTCGAAGACCTATGCTCCACAGGGAGCTGAAAGTGTTTGTTGAAGACCTATACTCCAGAGGGAGCTGAAAGTGTTTGTTGAAGACCTATGTTCCACCCTAGCTGAAAGTGTTTGTTGAAGACCTATGCTCCACAGGGAGCTGAAAGTGTTTGTTGAAGACCTATGCTCCACAGGGAGCTGAAAGTGTTTGTTGAAGACCTATACTCCAGAGGGAGCTGAAAGTGTTTGTTGAAGACCTATGTTCCACCCTAGCTGAAAGTGTTTGTTGAAGACCTATGCTCCACCCTAGCTGAAAGTGTTTGTTGAAGACCTATGCTCCACAGGGAGCTGAAAGTGTTTGTTGAAGACCTATGCTCCACAGGGAGCTGAAAGTGTTTGTTGAAGACCTATGCTCCACAGGGAGCTGAAAGGTAGAAGAAGACTAATACATGTACACCAATAATACATGTACACCACTATTACTCATAGAACTGGACTACAAAGGATAAGAGGCCGGGTTCAATCCTGATCGACAGCTTCCAGGTTCACCCAGCCTTAAATGGGTTTCAGATTTTTTTCTTGGCAAGTAAAGCGACTCAGGCGTGACCACATTTCCCCAAAAATCTTGTGCCAAAGGTCTGTAAAAATTATGATCACTAGCACTTCTATATGGCATTTGATGTGACAGGCTCTTTAATTACTGACGTACTAATACGCATACAACACTAATATATGTACACCACTAAATACATGTAAATCAATAATATATGTATATATCATCATCATCATCAAGTACCGGGCCTACTGGCGTAGGTGATCATGTCTCTTCACAACCTTCGATCTCGGCAGCTATTTATGATTTCTGATGTTGACCTTCTGCCAAGCCATTCTCTTAAGCTGTCTGGTATCTTTTCTCTTTGCTTCCCTCTTCTCTAATTTTTCCAGTTGTTACAATATATTCCAGCTGTTCCCTTCTCATTACATGGCCAAAAAATGATGATTGTTTCTTCCTAATATTGGAAATTAGCTCTCTTTTTGCTTTGACCTCTCTCAGAACATCTTCATTACTGTTCTTAGCTGTCCATGGTACTCTCAACATTCTTCTGTAAAACCACATTTCTACAGACTCCAGTGATTTTCTTGTCTGTTGTCCTATTGTCCATGATTTGCATCCATATGTTAAGACTGGCTCTACATAACATTTAAGAACAAAAATATATGTACACCAATAATAAATGTACACCAATAATATATGTATACCACTAATACATGTACACCACTAACACACATACACTTGTACCTTAGCACATGTACAAAACACAACCACACACAACTTACATAAAGGTATTCCGATTGAGAGATTATCTATTTCTTCCCTTGTGACTTGACCTTCGACAGAATGGAACTGAAAGATTACCGGCTTCTTGCCCTGAGAGTTAAGCAGCTCGAGAGAATCCTGAGCCAGCACAACATTAGGTATGGTATGTTATGAGATTTTTATCTTCTTTTTTTTCTTTCTGATGGTCTCCCGCAGGCCACTAAAAGAAGAAGTAGTTCTCGTCATCATGGTGTGGTTTGTTTGAAGTTGAAAGTTGCAGAGACACTGGAGAGACAAAGATGGTGAAGGGAATTGGAGGGGGAAATGGTCCCCTGTTTGAAGAAATCTGTGTGGTGTCCCAATGATTCCCTGTTTGATGAAGTCTGTCTGTGGTGTCCCAATGATTCCCTGTTTGGTGAAGTCTGTCTGTGGTGTCCCAATGATTCCCTGTTTGGTGAAGTCTGTCTGTGGTGTCCCAATGATTCCCTGTTTGGTGAAGTCTGTCTGTGGTGGCCCAATGATTCCCTGTTTGATGAAGTCTGTCTGTGGTGTCCCAATGATTCCCTGTTTGATGAAGTCTGTCTGTGGTGTCCCAATGATTCCCTGTTTGATGAAGTCTGTCTGTGGTGGCCCAATGATTCCCTGTTTGATAAAGTCTGTCTGTGGTGTCCCAATGATTCCCTGTTTGATAAAGTCTGTCTGTGGTGTCCCAATGATTCCCTGTTTGATAAAGTCTGTCTGTGGTGTCCCAATGATTCCCTGTTTGATAAAGTCTGTCTGTGGTGTCCCAATGATTCCCTGTTTGGTGAAGTCTGTCTGTGGTGGCCCAATGATTCCCTGTTTGATGAAGTCTGTCTGTGGTGTCCCAATGATTCCCTGTTTGATAAAGTCTGTCTGTGGTGTCCCATTGATTCCCTGTTTGGTGAAGTCTGTCTGTGGTGTCCCAATGATTCCCTGTTTGATAAAGTCTGTCTGTGGTGTCCCAATGATTCCCTGTTTGATAAAGTCTGTCTGTGGTGTCCCAATGATTCCCTGTTTGGTGAAGTCTGTCTGTGGTGGCCCAATGATTCCCTGTTTGGTGAAGTCTGTCTGTGGTGTCCCAATGATTCCCTGTTTGATGAAGTCTGTCTGTGGTGCCCCAATGATTCCCTGTTTGATAAAGTCTGTCTGTGGTGTCCCAATGATTCCCTGTTTGGTGAAGTCTGTCTGTGGTGGCCCAATGATTCCCTGTTTGATGAAGTCTGTCTGTGGTGTCCCAATGATTCCCTGTTTGATGAAGTCTGTCTGTGGTGTCCCAATGATTCCCTGTTTGATGAAGTCTGTCTGTGGTGGCCCAATGATTCCCTGTTTGATAAAGTCTGTCTGTGGTGTCCCAATGATTCCCTGTTTGATAAAGTCTGTCTGTGGTGTCCCAATGATTCCCTGTTTGATAAAGTCTGTCTGTGGTGTCCCAATGATTCCCTGTTTGATGAAGTCTGTCTGTGGTGCCCCAATGATTCCCTGTTTGATGAAGTCTGTCTGTGGTGTCCCAATGATTCCCTGTTTGATGAAGTCTGTCTGTGGTGTCCCAATGATTCCCTGTTTGATGAAGTCTGTCTGTGGTGCCCCAATGATTCCCTGTTTGATGAAGTCTGTCTGTGGTGTCCCAATGATTCCCTGTTTGATGAAGTATGTCTGTGGTGCCCCAACGACCCACCAACCCACAGGTTGACAAAGTCTTCTGTGGTGCCCCAACAACAGGGGAATGACAACTAAAGTAAAAAATAGACCTCTTTCTCATCTATCCATACACGGACATTAACCCTAGATTACGATTTGGTGGTAAAAATGACCAACTCAAAATACAAATTCTTTGAATTTAACAGTTTGCTATTGGCAAACATTCCCCACCCCTATACCTTCCAAATTACTACTTCCTGTGACCCCTCGGTGTTGGTTTTGTTTCCTATGATGCTGGATTTTTTATTTCAAGTGCGTGGTTAAAATTACAACGTTAAAGGTCAAGGTAAAGTACGAGACTTGAATCAGCATCTTGGCACGTGAGTTTTCACCCATATGTGCATGGCCGCTTATCCAGAAGTGTTCGGAGACTTCTGGATAGTGTCGCTTCTAGCATTGAAACTCACGATGCGAGGCAGCATTCATCACCTTTCCAGAGTGCTACCCTGGTACCCATTTCTGCCAGTTGCTGGGTCGACCAGGGAGGTATTTTTTTTTCCAACTATGAGCACAATTCACACTCATTCCAGCGGGAATCAAACATGAGTTGTCCAAACATTGGTGGTCTAGTTGAGTGGTATTCCCATCTAGACTACCGAGCCCTTCATTTACAATGGTATTATAGACACAACACTTTTTATCTTAATAAATGTTGCCATTTTTCAAGAAATTTGTTTTCTTTTTCCTTTTTTCTCATGATGAGACAAATCTCCGTGGCCACAAGTGAGACAAACAAATCTTTGTGATATAGGATAGCCAGTGAATGACGCTTTGAGGGAGTTGAACATACGGCTGACAGACTTTCAGCGGCTGTGTGAATAGACAACGTAACACCTCCGGTAGCCACAGTACAATGTATTCAAATTTTGGGCATTAAATCTAACGTAACCCAGGAAATGATGACAGCATCCAATTCCTTGTCTCTGCTTGGGTAATCACACAGCTGTGTTGCAAAAGTTCAAAGAAAATATTATTTTGGAACCCAAATGTAACATTTAAGTCACAATAATTTTTACGGCAGTCTTGTGAAAACATCACATATATAAATGTCAAAATATGTATCACAATCTAGGTGTAAGTGGGCATGGTAGGTATAAGTAGGCATGGATGCCTTGTGTTGTGGTTTGCGACTAGACTGTGATATTTGCACGTTTTGTCCCAGTGCATCCAACCAGCACAGCATTTTTGAGCACCGAGTTGTCTTCCTTTTTTCGTCCCCACTCACTTGGTCAGACTGGTTAGTCTGTTATGGTTAGTTGAAGGCCCTGGTATCACTGCAAACGAATTAAAATCCATAACTGCTCAACCACCCGTGCCAGTGGAATCATCTGGGCTAACATTTCATTGCATTGAAGGATCCAAACAAAGAAACGCAGCTGGAGTCTTCATCATAGCAACTACAGCACACGCCAGAAGATATAAGGTGTAACCGCACTGAAAGTAGATGCGGCTGAACTGTCCTTCATCATACGATATCATCATTCATCATACGATATCATCATCGATTAAGCAATCTGAATATAAAAACATCCGGATGAAAAGCATCAACGGTATGCACAGAGTACTAATCTCAGTAGCTCTGGCATCAAGCCGGACTTGGAATATGAGGAAACTGCAACAAGGACTTGGAATATGAGGAAACTGTAACAAGGACTTAGAATATGAGGAAACTGTAACAAGGACTTAGAATATGAGGAAACTGTAACAAGGACTTAGAATATGAGGAAACTGTAACAAGGACTTAGAATATGAGGAAACTGCAGTCAGATATAGCTCACTGATCACACTCAGTTCAGTTGTTGGATGGTCGTTTTGACTCCCCTGCCTGTCCAACAATTCATGATTGTACAAAGAAATTACGACAGTGGTTTTCTGTTGACTACCGTCAATTTCTTTATGGTTGGCTCCACTAGCCTTTGACTAAAAAGTCTCACCCACAAGGCAGTGGGGTTGTTTTACTTTAGGGTACCCTCCCTTAGCCTTTTACTCTCCCGAACATACCTGCAAGGCAGCAGGGCAGCTGCAGGTTGTACTGTTTACTGCATACAGTAGCAGGTAAAATTACCTGACCTGACACAAGAAAAAGAGTTCTTAAATGTTATGTAGAACCAGTCTTAACATATGGATGTGAATCATGGACAATAGGACAACAGACAACAAATCACTGGAGGCTGTAGAAATGTGGTTTTACAGAAGAATGTTGAGAATACCATGGACAGCTAATAAGAGTAATGAAAATGTTCTGAAAGAGACCAAAGCAAAAAGAGAGCTAATTTCCAATATTAGGAAGAAACAATCATCATTGTTTGGCCATGTAATGAGAAGGGAACAGCTGGAATATATTGTAACAACTGGGAACATCGAGGGACGAAGACATAGAGGGAAGCAAAGAGAAAAGATACCAGACAGCTGGTATGATGATAAATAATTGTCGTGATCGAAAGTTGTGGAGAGGCATGATCACCTATGCCAGCAGGCCCGGTACTTGATGATGATGACCTGTCCAACAACTATCACCATCAGATTATACGTACATAATAGAGAACTCACATAGAGTAAAGGAAAATGTAAATGTATGAGATGTGAATCTGTGACTTAGCACACAGGTCTTTACACATATGTGCTTGGCTGCCTATCCAGAAGTGTTCGGAGACTCCTCTCTAGTGTCACCTCAAGCATTGTAACTCATGAGCAAGGCACCATTCACCTTCCCAAAGTATGAACCCGTTTCTGCCAGTAACTGGGTTGACCACATGGGTATTTTTTCCAACCACGAATACAACTCACACTGCTTCCAGCAGGAATTGAACATAGGTTGTCCGAACGTCTCACCCAGCCTTAAATGGGTACCTGATTTTTTTCCTGGGAAAGTAAAGCGGCACAGGCGTAATACCGACCACATTACCCCAAAAATCATGTGCCGAAGGTCTGTAAAATTTATGGTCACTAACACCATATTCCCTATACACCACTTGGCGTGACGGGGGTACTTTACTTTAGTTTTTGTCTGAATGTTGGTAGCTAGAGGGGTAGTTTTTCCAACTAAGCTACCGAGACCCCATCACATAGAGTAGTCCACATACTTTGGAGTGACAGAAGACTGACTGACATGAAAGCCACACTTATAAAACATAGCAGAAAAAACTGGATAAAAGCATAAAAATGCAAAGCTGCTGTGAAGTTACAAAAAAGGAAAGAAAGTAGTATTGTTACGGCTCTACATAGGTGTCTTACCTTTAAACCACCCAGCGGGGGTCTGGTTGGTCTCGTGGCAAGACACTGGCCTTGAGACAGAGAGGTTGTGAGTTCAAATCCCCGCTGAACCAGTTGGGATTTTTATTTGTGATTTATCTCTGAGGCAACCACCCCTGGTCTCAGCAGGGAGACCCGACTTGAAACGTCAATTACTCACTGCCAAAAAAAATATGAGCACCTCTGAAGACAGAGTTATCTGCTGTACGGCGAGGGACCCCTGTGCACATGGCTGCCAAGGAAAAATGGATTAACATGGAAAAAATTCAGTTCTTAGTCTCTAGGGACTTTGCCAGAGGTGAAAGCTGTGAACGCAAAAAAAAAAAAGAAAAAAAAATATAAAAACCACCCAGCCTCCATAACATTATATTTGGAATGTGTACTGTGGCTGCTATAGGACTGCAGCTACCTTTCTTTGTTTGGATCCTTCAATGAGTTCTTCTTCTTTTCTTCCTCATCTGCCTTTCAGCATCGAGGGGAGATATAATTTGTGGTCTTTTGCTCTTCTGTTCGCCTCTGCTGCTGTTATGTTTCCTGGTGCTTCTAATATTCCATCAACCCATATTTTTCGTGGTCGACCCTTGGGTCTGGTGCTCTCACAACGTTTGTTGAAGGCTCGTTGCGTTGTGTTTTGTTCTTTCTGCCTTGTCACGTGGCCAAACTATTTTATCTGTTGTTTCCTTATATATTCTATGGCGGTGACTATTCCTAGCTTTTTTCTCAGTTCTTCATTTCTGATCTTATCTCTCAGACTGTTTCCTGTCATTCGTCTAACACATTTCATCTCAGTAGAGGTTATTTTTCTTATTGTTCTTGCATCTAGGGTCCAGGACTGGCATTGGTAGCACAACGTTGGGATGAAGATTGTATTGTAGAGTTCCCGTTTTGCCTCTAGAGTTATTCCCTTGTTGGACAATAGTGGTGATAGCTGTCCAATGATTTGACAAGCTTTGTTGTATCTTGAGTCTAGGGTCCAGGACTGGCATTGTTAGCACAACGTTGGGATGAAGATTGTATTGTAGAGTTCCCGTTTTGCCTCTAGAGTTATTCCCTTGTTGGACAATAGTGGTGATAGCTGTCCAATGATTTGACAAGCTTTGTTGTATCTTGAGTCTAGGGTCCAGGACTGGCATTGGTAGCACAACGTTGGGATGAAGATTGTATTGTAGAGTTCCCGTTTTGCCTCCAGAGTTATTCCCTTGTTGGACAATAGTGGTGATAGCTGTCCAATGATTTGACAAGCTTTGTTGTATCTTGAGTCTAGGGTCCAGGACTGGCATTGGTAGCACAACGTTGGAATGAAGATTGTATTGTAGAGTGCCCGTTTTGCCTCTAGAGTTATTCCCTTGTTGGACAATAGTGGTGATAGCTGTCCAATGATTTGACAATGAGTTCAATGAGTTGAGATGTTAATTCGGATGATTCCACTGGCATGGGCGGTTGAGCAATTATGGAATTTCATTCATTTACAGTGATACCAGGGCCTCTGAATAACCATAACCATAACCATAACATTACCTTTAGCCGTGATACTCAGTGGTTTTCAAACTGGACTACAAAGGACAAGAGGTAGGGTTCGATCCCAACCGACGGCTTCCAGGTTCACCCAACCTTAAATGGGTACCAGATTTTCTGGGGAAGTAAAGTGGCACGGACGTAATACCAACCACATTACTCCAAAAAATCACGTGCTGAAGGTCTGTAAAATTATAATCACTAACACTATATTCCATATACGCCACTCGGTGTGACCGGGACTCTTGACTTTTTTATAACATTATCTTTGTGGTTCCATCCATTGTTCTTCTTTGTCAGTATACCAGGGGAGACGACTAGGACAGATCCTTTTGCCAGCAAGAGAAAACTGAACACTCGGCTGCAGGATTTGGAGTTACTGCCCATAGAAAAGTGTCAGCAGTATCTTAAGGTATGTGAGTGATTGCCCTTAGATTATGTGTTTTTTTTACAAATTTTGTTACAGGTGACCTGAAAGATTGAGACGCTAGCAAACAACAGCTTGGGGGCCTTGGTAGAGTTGGAAAAACCACCTGATTGGGTTACCGACATTCGGACAACCCGTGATCAAATTCTGCTGGAAGCAGTGTAAGTTGTACTCGTGGTTGGATAAAATATCCCTGCGGTCGATCCAGCCACTGGCAGAAATGGGTACCAGGGTAGTACTCTGTGTAGATGAGGAATGCCGCCTCACATTGTAAGTTTCGATTCTTGAAGTGATACTATCCAGAAGTCTTCATACATTTCTGGATAGGCAGCCAAGCAACATATGGGGGGAAAAACTTGCGTGCTAAAATGTTGATTTAAGTCTTGTACTTCACCTTGGCTAGAGAAGCCAACAGAAGAGTGGAAGACCACAAACTATATCTCCCTCTCATGTTGAAAGGCAAATGAGGGCATTTGTTTGTTTGTGCATGCCAAATTTACACCTCTACCAAAGTTACGAGGAACTGAGTTTTACATGTTTGTCACTTGTCACCTTGTTTCACAATGGGACTTGTACTTAGGCACGCCTCACCATTCAGGTTGATCATGGCAGTGACCAGGGCATTCACCTAGTTGGAGTCACAAGACTACACCCAAGCCTGTATAATAAGTGATTTGATGAGCATGATAAGAAAAGTGGATGCGGGTTCTGTACGCAGGCGATGGGTAGAGTCGTTGCAGAAGTCAACTTTGCCTATGGTTGTGGTGATGATTATGGAAGGCCCCGGTATCACTGCAAACAAATTAAAATCCATAATTGCTCAACTGCCAGTGCAAGTGGAAACATCCAAATTACTATTTCATCTCCCAAACAAAGAAAGGTAGCTGTAGTCCCTATCATAGCAGTCTCAGCATATGCCAAAAGACATAAGGCAAAACCGCACAGAAAGTGAACGCAGCCATCTGTTCTCATCATACGATATCATCATTCATCGTAAACAATCAAAACAGATGACAACATCAAAACGCACAGCTCACGGTGTGCACAGAGCACTTAACTCAGTAGCTCCTGCAACAAGCCGGTGTCTATGTCCCTGGACAAGCGGGACTATGGGGAAATGATAGAGCAGACAGGTTGGCTAGTTGTGCTGTTGTTGAAGACGGTCAAACAATGGGGTCAGGTGGACATCATTAATTCCCTCTCAGATGTAGGATGGGCACAGGACTTTGACAAACATGAGTCCACATCTCTCCTTCAATTGAAGGAGATGAGAGTTAAGATGGGCACATCCAAAGATGAGAGGCTTGGTAGATAGCTTGGACTTATTGACCAACACAGAACTGGAGTTCTCAGTCCCTGGACGATGCAGGACATGCTGAGGTGGAGATCTGAGCACCTACAGATATGTTCAGAGTGCAATGATGATGCCCATAGGTGCTCAGATATTCCCTCAGCAATTCCCTCAGTGTCCAGTGATTGGCGACTCCAGTTCTGTGTCGGTTGATAAGTCTTCTTACACTCCCACTAAGTTTCTCATTTGTGACTGTGCCCATCTTAACTCCCATCTCTTGCATCTGAAAGAGTGACGTGAAGTCATGGCTGTTGAAGTCCTGTGCCCTTCCCACAACTTGAAGGGCATTGATGATGTCAGCCCGATCCATTGGTTGATCGTCTTCAACGACAGCACAGCTAGCCAACCTGTCCACTCTTTCATTTTCCCCTACTCCCACATGTCCAGGGACATAGACAAAGGTGATCCTATGTATCTTTGACTTCTGCAATGACTCTACCCATTGCATGCGTACAGAGCCCGCCTCCACTTTTCTTATCATGCTCATCGAATCACTCATTATACATGCGTGGGTGTAGTTTTGTGACTCTAACCAGATGAATTCCCTGGTCACTGCCATCAGCTCCATCGTCATGCTACTCGTGGTCATAATGTATGCACCACTGTCTTCCTTGACTATTCTGCCTGCTGAGTGTGCTGTAAATGCCCATGCACTCCTTTGATGGCGCATTAAAACAAGAATCCTGGCTTTCTCGCATCAGTCACTATAACTGCAATTTACAGCTCCATGTACTGAACCAGCCACGTGATCACTTCCGTCACAGCCTTGTTTCCGTGTGTATTTCTCCATCTTCCTGTTTGGTGTAAATATTAAACTATGTTTTGTTTCTCTGTGTGGACTCTGACTCGACGATGCTAACTAATAGCATGTTGTGTTTCCTGCAGGAGCTGTGCATTGAGTTAGAGACTAATGACCTAGAATGCCTCACTGACCTAGTTAAAGACCTCAAGGAGCGTGGAAACAACAGCAACAGGTTTCAGGAGGTATGTCTCAGATATCTCAACATATTTTCTTGCAGTAATTTCTTACTGTCTCTTCTCTCAACATTTTTTCTTGCAGTAATTTCTTACTGTCTCTTCTCTCAACATTTTTTCTTGCAGTAATTTCTTACTGTCTCTTCTCTCAACATTTTTTCTTGCAGTAATTTCTTACTGTCTGTCCACTCAACATATTTTCTTGCAGTAATTTCTTACTGTCTGTCCACTCAACATATTTCTTGCAGTAATTTCTTACTGTCTGTTCACTCAACATATTTTCTTGCAGTAATTTCTTACTGTCTCTTCTCAACATTTTTTCTTGCAGTAATTTCTTACTGTCTGTCCACTCAACATATTTTCTTGCAGTAATTTCTTACTGTCTGTCCACTCAACATATTTTCTTGCAGTAATTTCTTACTGTCTGTTCACTCAACATTTTTCTTGCAGTAATTTCTTACTGTCTCTTCTCAACATTTTTTCTTGCAGTAATTTCTTACTGTCTGTTCACTCAACATTTTTTCTTGCAGTAATTTCTTACTGTCTCTTCTCTCAACATTTTTTCTTGCAGTAATTTCTTACTGTCTGTTCACTCAACATATTTTCTTGCAGTAATTTCTTACTGTCTGTTCTCTCAACATATTTTCTTGCAGTAATTTCTTACTGTCTGTTCTCTCAACATATTTTCTTGCAGTAATTTCTTACTGTCTGTTCACTCAACATTTTTTCTTGCAGTAATTTCTTACTGTCTCTTCTCTCAACATTTTTTCTTGCAGTAATTTCTTACTGTCTCTTCTCTCAACATTTTTTCTTACAGTAATTTCTTACTGTCTCTTCTCTCAACATTTTTTCTTTGCAGTAATTTCTTACTGTCTGTTCTCTCAACATTTTTTCTTGCAGTAATTTCTTACTGTCTCTTCTCTCAACATATTTTCTTGCAGTAATTTCTTACTGTCTGTCCTCTCAACATATTTTCTTGCAGTAATTTCTTACTGTCTCTTCTCTCAACATTTTTTCTTGCAGTAATTTCTTACTGTCTGTTCACTCAACATATTTTCTTGCAGTAATTTCTTACTAACACGGTTTTGTTCAAGAGTACTCACAGGACCACCTATTTATTGTCGTTATCTGCAAGAGCTAGACTTTGGATCTCACTACCCAGGAGATCAAGGGAGGGTAGTCTCATAAAGAAATCCTGGATTAATTTTCATGTTTTTGATAAATCACCACTTTTTCTGATTAAGTTTTGAACCGGGATCTAACCTGTCCTGAGGCAGACGTCATACCTCTAGATTATCCAGTCCCTCAGATGAAAGCGAATGTTGATTCTTTGTTTTCATCCTTTGACTAAGGGAAGGCACCTCTTTGTCCTCCGCCCCTCAAAGGACATTAACTCTTTATGTACGTTTCGCCACACTGTGCACCATGCCGATTTCGGCAACGTATGTTTGGCCGCGTAGTGCGCCACGCTCAATTTCATTAACGTGAACGCCATCAAACCATATTCCTTTTACATATCTTGTATCATCTTGATATTGGTGAAATCTAATACCTTGTTTAATTATCTAAACATTCATATATAATATGTTATATGTTAGATAAATATCAATATGTAGATTGATTCTTAAAATCATGAACAATTTTGTCTCTGAAACCTCTTCCGTTGCGTTGATAAAAAGCTTCCGTACGGAAAGAGTTAAGTAGGCATGTATGTGTTGTGTTATGGTTTGCAGAACTGTGTTATTTATGCCCTTCACCTCAGCACATCTGACTACATCACTGCATTTTTATTGCTGGGTTGCCAATTTTTTACTGCTGGGTTGCCCATTTTTTTACTGCTGGGTTGCCAATTTTTTTACTGCTGGGTTGCCCATTTTTTTACTGCTGGGTTGCCAATTTTTTTACTGCTGGGTTGCCCATTTTTTTACTGCTGGGTTGCCAATTTTTTTACTGCTGGGTTGCCCATTTTTTTACTGCTGGGTTGCCAATTTTTTTACTGCTGGGTTGCCCATTTTTTTACTGCTGGTTGCCCATTTTTTTACTGCTGGGTTGCCCATTTTTTTACTGCTGGGTTGCCAATTTTTTTACTGCTGGGTTGCCCATTTTTTACTGCTGGGCTGCCTACACTCTTCGATCTTTACGCACTTGGTGAAACTAGACTGGTAGGTATCCTTCAAGGGGTACCAGTACCACAAAGAGGTGAAGTAGGTTGTGGATTGTTTTGGTTCACCGATCATGGTGCAAGCCATCAGATATGAGTCGCTGACAGCTTCCAGCTCTGTTGCTATTTTGTGCCCTGCCCTCACTAAGAGTTGATAAATCATTTGAGTTGAATATTCAAAGTTTCTCACTGGAGTCTGTAGAAATGTGGTTTTACAGAAGAATGTTGAGAATACCATGGACAGCAAAGAAGAGTAATTAAAACGTTCTGAAAGAGGTCAAAGCAAAAAGAGATCTAATTTCCAATATTTGGAAGAAACGATCATCATTTTGTGGTCATGTAATGAGAAGAGAACTACTGGAATATATTGTAAAAACAGGGAAAATTGAGGAACGAAAGAGATAGTGGAAAGCAGAGAGAAAAGATACCAAACAGCTTAAGAGAATGGCTTGGCAGAAGGTCAACAACAGAAATGATTAATAACTGTTGAGATCAAAAGTTGTGGAGAGACGTGATCACCTATGCCAGCTGGCCCGGTACTTGATGATTCAAAGTTTAGTCTTCCTGCTTAGTATTTTTGACTTCCATATTGTGTCCAGGTTTTTTAAATTTTAAAGGGAGTTAACTATAAATAGCTGACCAGTAATCTGCCTTGACTTATCTCTGTAGTATTGCCAGAAACTGTCAGAGATAATTGAGAGCATTAACGAGCAAAATCAGAGACATCGTACATATGGGCCCAACAGAGATCTGACAACGTTGCTATGTGACTCCAACATGATGTACTATCTTGAGGTAAGTTGTTCCTTCATGGCATAAATAATTGTTGTACAGTTGCCTAGTAACCGACATTAACTCAAAATACCCAACACTGATAAATTGTCTTCATTCTTCTTCTACTTCTTCATCATGCCGACGGTTGGGGGACTGGTTGGTCTTGAGGCAAGACACCAGCCTTGAGACAGAGAGGTTGTGGGTTCAAATCCTCCACTATACCAGTTGGGATTTGTATATATGATTTCTCTCTGTGGCAACCACACCTGGTCTCAGCAGCAAGGCCCGGGGCTTGAAACGTCAATTACTCATGGACGGAAAAAATATGAGTACCTCCGAAGACAGGGTTATCTGCATGTGTGGCGAGGGACCCCTGCACACACGGCTGCCAGGGAAAAACGAATTAACATGCAAAATTGAATTCCTAGTCTCTAGGGACTTCATCAGAGATGAAAGCTAGCGAACGAGGAAAATAAAGAAAAATTCACCTGCCACTAGTTCACAGCAAGCTGCGATATATCTGCATCTTTTGGCCTGTCACATCCGTTTTCTTAATGGGTAGAGTTTTAATTATTGAACAATTTTGTCTGACAGCAGCCATTTTGACCTAATTTTTTTTTTTTTTTTACTTTTAACTACTAAGGATACTTTAACGTGTGTAGAGTGTATATGAGATCTCTTGTTTTTTGTTGCTATATGACCAAGGCCCTGATGATGGTCAGAGAAAGAAAAGATTAGAGCCGTCGTCACCTATCAGCTCCCTGTGGAGTATCATCATCAAGTGCCATACCGGTTGGCGTAGGTGATCATGTCGCACCACAATCTTCTATCTACAGTGCATCGTATCAGTTCTGTTGTTGACTGTTTTCCATGCCATGGCACCAAGCTATTCAGTATTTTCTGTCTTTGTTGCCCGCGATCTCTCTTTCCTTTTATTTTGCCAGTTGTAACCAAGTATTCCAACTTTCCTCTTCTCGTGATGTGCCCGAATAATGTTGATTGTTTCTTTCTGACATTTTTTAAGAGCTCCCTTTTTGTGTTGACCTCTTTGAGAACTTCCTCATTGGTCTTTTTAGCTGTCCTGTGGAGTATAGGTCTTCAACAAACACTTTCAGCATTCTGTGGAGCATAGGTCTTCGACAAACACTTTCAACTCCCTGTGGAGTATAGGTCTTCAACAAACACTTTCAACTCCCTGTGGAGCATAGGTCTTCAACAAACACTTTCAGCTCCCTGTGGAGCATAGGTCTTCAACAAACACTTTCATCTCATGTGGAACATAGGTCTTCAACAAACACTTTCCAAGTCGTTCTGTTTCTTGCCATTCTTTTAAGTTCATTCCATGTCTTCCCCATCATCTTCATCTCTGCTTCCATCTGTTTTCTCTCCAAAAATATTTTGGTCTTCCTCTTTGTCTTTTTCCTTGGGGATTCCAGAAAAAGGTCTGTTGTGTAATACTCTTAGTTGGTTTCCGCAGCTTGTGTCCTATCCAGTATCATCGACTTCGCTGTATCTCTTTATCCACTGGTATTTGACTGGTACTTTTCCATAATTCTATGTTAGTGATTTTGTCCTGCCATTTCCATCCTTTTATTCTGCGTAATCATCCATTAATGAAAGTCTGTATCTTGATGATTGTCATTTTCGTTGTTCTCCATGTTTCACAGCCATATAATAGAACTGACTTAACATTGTAGTTGAAAATTTTAATTTTTTGCATTTAACCTAATTTCTTGGATTTCCATGTTTTCCAGTGTAACGAATGCTCCTCTTGATGTTGATATCCTTATTTTGGCATCATTCTATGTTCCTCCCTCGTTGTCTATATTACCTGCCCAGATATATTTATGAGTGTATGTCTAGTAGGGTTTCTCCTATTTTTACTGCTACACGTCATAAAAGACGACAAGGAGGTTGGAGTCAAGGTTTTTGTCGATGCTATGGAGTTTGTGCCTCTGAGCTGAAGCCATCTTCTGTGCTTTTGCTAACGTGTGACGGGAATACTTCATACTGGGGAACATGCTGAAGTGGGGATCTGAGCACTGTCTAGCTGCTCGTTGTGCAACGAAGATGATGTGTTAACGAAATTAAACGAGAGAGTTAGACATCATATTTCATTACTCTGAGACTATGAGAGGGTTAGACATCATATTTCATTACTCTGAGACTATGAGAGGGTTAGACATCAGGTTTCATTACTTAGAGACCATGAGAGGGTTAAACATCAGGTTTCATTACTTAGAGACCATGAGAGGGTTAGACATCAGATTTCATTACTTAGAGACCATGAGAGGGTTAAACATCAGATTTCATTACTTAGAGACCATGAGAGGGTTAGACATCAGATTTCATTACTTAGAGACCATGAGAGGGTTAGACATCAGATTTCATTACTTAGAGACCATGAGAGAGTTAGACATCAGATTTCATTACTCTGAGACCATGAGAGGGTTAAACATCAGATTTCATTACTTAGAGACCATGAGAGGGTTAGACATCAGATTTCATTACTTAGAGACCATGAGAGGGTTAGACATCAGGTTTCATTACTCTGAGAACATGAGAGGGTTAGACATCAGATTTCATTACTTAGAGACCATGAGAGGGTTAGACATCAGATTTCATTACTTAGAGACCATGAGAGGGTTAAACATCAGATTTCATTACTTAGAGACCATGAGAGGGTTAAACATCAGGTTTCATTACTCTGAGACTATGAGAGGGTTAGACATCAGATTTCATTACTTAGAGACCATGAGAGGGTTAAACATCAGGTTTCATTACTTAGAGACCATGAGAGAGTTAGACATCAGGTTTCATTACTTAGAGACCATGAGAGAGTTAGACATCAGGTTTCATTACTTAGAGACCATGAGAGAGTTAGACATCAGATTTCATTACTTAGAGACTATGAGAGGGTTAAACATCAGATTTCATTACTTAGAGACCATGAGAGGGTTAGACATCAGGTTTCATTACTCTGAGACTATGAGAGAGTTAAACATCAGATTTCATTACTTAGAGACCATGAGAGGGTTAAACATCAGATTTCATTACTTAGAGACCATGAGAGGGTTAAACATCAGATTTCATTACTTAGAGACCATGAGAGGGTTAAACATCAGATTTCATTACTTAGAGACTATGAGAGGGTTAGACATCAGATTTCATTACTTAGAGACCATGAGAGGGTTAAACATCAGGTTTCATTACTCTGAGACTATGAGAGGGTTAGACATCAGATTTCATTACTTAGAGACCATGAGAGGGTTAAACATCAGATTTCATTACTTAGAGACCATGAGAGAGTTAAACATCAGATTTCATTACTTAGAGACCATGAGAGGGTTAAACATCAGATTTCATTACTTAGAGACCATGAGAGGGTTAAACATCAGATTTCATTACTTAGAGACCATGAGAGGGTTAGACATCATATTTCATTACTCTGAGACTATGAGAGAGTTAAACATCAGATTTCATTACTTAGAGACCATGAGAGAGTTAAACATCAGATTTCATTACTCTGAGACTATGAGAGAGTTAAACATCAGATTTCATTACTTAGAGACCATGAGAGAGTTAGACATCAGATTTCATTACTCTGAGACCATGAGAGGGTTAGACATCAGGTTTCATTACTCTGAGACCATGAGAGGGTTAGACATCAGGTTTCATTACTCTGAGACCATGAGAGAGTTAGACATCAGATTTCATTACTCTGAGACCATGAGAGGGTTAGACATCAGATTTCATTACTCTGAGAACATGAGAGGGTTAAACATCAGATTTCATTACTCTGAGACCATGAGAGGGTTAGACATCAGATTTCATTACTCTGAGACCATGAGAGGGTTAAACATCAGGTTTCATTACTTAGAGACCATGAGAGGGTTAAACATCAGATTTCATTACTTAGAGACCATGAGAGAGTTAGACATCAGATTTCATTACTCTGAGACCATGAGAGGGTTAGACATCAGGTTTCATTACTTAGAGACCATGAGAGAGTTAGACATCAGATTTCATTACTCTGAGACTATGAGAGGGTTAAACATCAGGTTTCATTACTTAGAGACCATGAGAGAGTTAGACATCAGGTTTCATTACTCTGAGACCATGAGAGGGTTAAACATCAGGTTTCATTACTTAGAGACCATGAGAGAGTTAGACATCAGGTTTCATTACTTAGAGAACATGAGAGAGTTAGACATCAGATTTCATTACTTAGAGACCATGAGAGGGTTAGACATCAGGTTTCATTACTTAGAGAACATGAGAGAGTTAGACATCAGATTTCATTACTTAGAGACTATGAGAGGGTTAAACATCAGGTTTCATTACTTAGAGAACATGAGAGAGTTAGACATCAGATTTCATTACTCTGAGACTATGAGAGGGTTAAACATCAGGTTTCATTACTTAGAGAACATGAGAGAGTTAGACATCAGGTTTCATTACTTAGAGAACATGAGAGAGTTAGACATCAGGTTTCATTACTTAGAGACCATGAGAGAGTTAGACATCAGATTTCATTACTTAGAGACCATGAGAGAGTTAGACATCAGATTTCATTACTCTGAGACCATGAGAGAGTTAGACATCAGATTTCATTACTCTGAGACCATGAGAGAGTTAGACATCAGATTTCATTACTCTGAGACCATGAGAGAGTTAGACATCAGATTTCATTACTCTGAGACCATGAGAGAGTTAGACATCAGATTTCATTACTCTGAGACCATGAGAGAGTTAGACATCAGATTTCATTACTTAGAGACCATGAGAGGGTTAGACATCAGATTTCATTACTCTGAGAACATGAGAGGGTTAGACATCAGATTTCATTACTTAGAGACCATGAGAGAGTTAGACATCAGATTTCATTACTTAGAGACCATGAGAGAGTTAGACATCAGATTTCATTACTTAGAGACCATGAGAGAGTTAGACATCAGATTTCATTACTTAGAGACCATGAGAGAGTTAGACATCAGATTTCATTACTTAGAGACCATGAGAGGGTTAGACATCAGATTTCATTACTCTGAGACCATGAGAGAGTTAGACATCAGATTTCATTACTTAGAGACCATGAGAGAGTTAGACATCAGATTTCATTACTCTGAGACCATGAGAGAGTTAGACATCAGATTTCATTACTCTGAGACCATGAGAGAGTTAGACATCAGATTTCATTACTTAGAGACCATGAGAGAGTTAGACATCAGATTTCATTACTCTGAGACCATGAGAGAGTTAGACATCAGATTTCATTACTCTGAGACCATGAGAGAGTTAGACATCAGATTTCATTACTCTGAGACCATGAGAGGGTTAGACATCAGATTTCATTACTCTGAGAACATGAGAGGGTTAAACATCAGATTTCATTACTCTGAGACCATGAGAGGGTTAGACATCAGATTTCATTACTCTGAGACCATGAGAGGGTTAGACATCAGATTTCATTACTCTGAGACATGAGAGGGTTAGACATCAGATTTCATTAGAGACATGAGAGGGTTAGACATCAGGTTTCATTACTTAGAGACCATGAGAGAGTTAGACATCAGGTTTCATTACTCTGAGACCATGAGAGAGTTAGACATCAGGTTTCATTACTCTGAGACCATGAGAGAGTTAGACATCAGGTTTCATTACTCTGAGACCATGAGAGAGTTAGACATCAGGTTTCATTACTTAGAGACCATGAGAGAGTTAGACATCAGATTTCATTACTTAGAGACCATGAGAGAGTTAGACATCAGATTTCATTACTTAGAGACCATGAGAGAGTTAGACATCAGGTTTCATTACTTAGAGACCATGAGAGAGTTAGACATCAGGTTTCATTACTTAGAGACCATGAGAGAGTTAGACATCAGATTTCATTACTTAGAGACCATGAGAGGGTTAGACATCAGATTTCATTACTTAGAGACCATGAGAGAGTTAGACATCAGGTTTCATTACTTAGAGACCATGAGAGGGTTAGACATCAGGTTTCATTACTTAGAGACCATGAGAGAGTTAGACATCAGGTTTCATTACTTAGAGACCATGAGAGAGTTAGACATCAGATTTCATTACTTAGAGACCATGAGAGAGTTAGACATCAGGTTTCATTACTTAGAGACCATGAGAGAGTTAAACATCAGATTTCATTACTTAGAGACCATGAGAGAGTTAGACATCAGGTTTCATTACTTAGAGACCATGAGAGAGTTAGACATCAGGTTTCATTACTTAGAGACCATGAGAGAGTTAGACATCAGGTTTCATTACTTAGAGACCATGAGAGGGTTAGACATCAGGTTTCATTACTTAGAGACCATGAGAGGGTTAGACATCAGGTTTCATTACTTAGAGACCATGAGAGGGTTAGACATCAGGTTTCATTACTCTGAGACCATGAGAGAGTTAGACATCAGATTTCATTACTCTGAGACCATGAGAGAGTTAGACATCAGGTTTCATTACTCTGAGACCATGAGAGAGTTAGACATCAGGTTTCATTACTTAGAGACCATGAGAGAGTTAGACATCAGGTTTCATTACTCTGAGACCATGAGAGAGTTAGACATCAGATTTCATTACTCTGAGACCATGAGAGAGTTAGACATCAGGTTTCATTACTCTGAGACCATGAGAGAGTTAGACATCAGGTTTCATTACTCTGAGACCATGAGAGAGTTAGACATCAGGTTTCATTACTCTGAGACCATGAGAGAGTTAGACATCAGGTTTCATTACTTAGAGACCATGAGAGGGTTAGACATCAGGTTTCATTACTTAGAGACTATGAGAGGGTTAAACATCAGGTTTCATTACTCTGAGACTATGAGAGGGTTAAACATCAGATTTCATTACTTAGAGACCATGAGAGGGTTAAACATCAGGTTTCATTACTTAGAGACCATGAGAGAGTTAAACATCAGATTTCATTACTTAGAGACCATGAGAGGGTTAAACATCAGATTTCATTACTTAGAGACCATGAGAGGGTTAAACATCAGATTATCTTTACTTAGAGACCATGAGAGGGTTAGACATCAGATTTCATTACTCTGAGACCATGAGAGGGTTAAACATCAGGTTATCTTTACTTAGAGACCATGAGAGGGTTAGACATCAGATTTCATTACTCTGAGACCATGAGAGGGTTAAACATCAGATTTCATTACTCTGAGACCATGAGAGGGTTAAACATCTAACCTAGTCTCTTCTACTACATCCTCACTGATGTGTACCCTTCTGCTTCGTGGGTCCCAAGTGTATCTTCTGCCTTCAAGTGCCGAATCTAGAGTCTCCCTCCCGATAAGCCTTCTCAGGGTCTTTTTGTGTCCATCTTAGCCTCTCCCACCTGGCTAAGGATCATGGGAATCTAAAATCTATACTCTCCTTATCATACGTCTGCGTCCAATCACTATTTAATTAACTCCGCCCTTCTAATTATATCCAAAGTCTCATTGCTTTAGGAGTCTTGTCGACACATGTCAATCTTCCTAAACTTCATTCTCTAACAACTAAAACTTTCATTGGCCCTTTGACTACGTGCGGCGATTTGTTCATCAGAATTCTTTCATCTCAGACTGTCTATCTGGACTTCAAGGCGCCTGTCGACACAAGAATTTCCCCTTATTTCGCATGGCTCGGCCCTTCAAAGGATGTTTCAGGGCTAGTCCTAGTATAGGTATCTCGTGTCAACACCTGTTCGACGGGGGTCCATCGTCCAGAGTTGTTGCGTTATGTAACTTCATCGGCGAGCATAGACGACTGTCTGGATTTCCACGTTCAGGTTCAACACCTGTTCAGACTTTCTTGCAGTCTTATAGTTGGTTACGCCACAGTATCTGGGTACGGTGGACTAACGTCTCCTTGCTAATCCTTAAGTCTTCATTTAAATTCTACACCGCCTCCAACTACCTCATATCATCATTGTATCATTCTTTTATTTTTCCTCTGAATATCGTCATATTCTTGTACTCTTCCCATTATCCTTCATGGCTGAGTTGCACTGTAACCATGTCATGTCTCTTTATTGTTTCAATTTATTCTCATGTCATGTCTCTTTATTGTTTCAATTTATTCTCATGTCATGTCTCTTTATTGTTTCAATTTATTCTCATGTCATTCCTCTTTATTGTTTCAATTTATTCTCATATCATTCTTCTTTATTGTTTCAATTTATTCTCATATCATTCCTCTTTATTATTTCAATTTATTCTCATGTCATTCCTCTTTATTATTTCAATTTATTCTCATGTCATGTCTTTTTATTGTTTCAATTTATTCTCATGTCATGTCTCTTTATTGTTTCAATTTATTCTCATGTCATGTCTCTTTATTGTTTCAATTTATTCTCATATCATTCCTCTTTATTGTTTCAATTTATTCTCATGTCATTCCTCTTTATTGTTTCAATTTATTCTCATGTCATGTCTCTTTATTGTTTCAATTTATTCTCATATCATTCCTCTTTATTGTTTCAATTTATTCTCATGTCATTCCTCTTTATTATTTCAATTGATTCTCATCTCATGTCATGTCTCTTTATTGTTTCAATTTATTCTCATATCATTCCTCTTTATTATTTCAATTTATTCTCATATCATTCCTCTTTATTATTTCAATTTATTCTCATGTCATTCCTCTTTATTGTTTCAATTTATTCTCATGTCATGTCTCTTTATTGTTTCAATTTATTCTCATGTCATTCCTCTTTATTGTTTCAATTTATTCTCATGTCATTCCTCTTTATTATTTCAATTTATTCTCATGTCATTCCTCTTTATTGTTTCAATTTATTCTCATTCCATTCCTCTTTATTGTTTCAATTTATTCTCATGTCATGTCTCTTTATTGTTTCAATTTATTCTCATGTCATTCCTCTTTATTATTTCAATTTATTCTCATGTCATGTCTCTTTATTGTTTCAATTTATTCTCATGTCATTCCTCTTTATTGTTTCAATTTATTCTCATGTCATTCCTCTTTATTATTTCAATTTATTCTCATGTCATTCCTCTTTATTGTTTCAATTTATTCTCATGTCATTCCTCTTTATTATTTCAATTTATTCTCATGTCATTCTTTTTTATTGTTTCAATTTATTCTCATTCCATTCCTCTTTATTGTTTCAATTTATTCTCATGTCATTCCTCTTTATTATTTTAATTTATTCTCATGTCATGTCTCTTTATTGTTTCAATTTATTCTCATGTCATTCCTCTTTATTGTTTCAATTTATTCTCATTCCATTCCTCTTTATTGTTTCAATTTATTCTCATGTCATGTCTCTTTATTGTTTCAATTTATTCTCATGTCATTCCTCTTTATTATTTCAATTTATTCTCATGTCATGTCTCTTTATTGTTTCAATTTATTCTCATGTCATTCCTCTTTATTGTTTCAATTTATTCTCATGTCATTCCTCTTTATTATTTCAATTTATTCTCATGTCATTCCTCTTTATTGTTTCAATTTATTCTCATGTCATTCCTCTTTATTATTTCAATTTATTCTCATGTCATTCTTCTTTATTGTTTCAATTTATTCTCATTCCATTCCTCTTTATTGTTTCAATTTATTCTCATGTCATTCCTCTTTATTATTTCAATTTATTCTCATGTCATGTCTCTTTATTGTTTCAATTTATTCTCATGTCATGTCTCTTTATTGTTTCAATTTATTCTCATGTCATGTCTCTTTATTGTTTCAATTTATTCTCATGTCATTCCTCTTTATTGTTTCAATTTATTCTCATGTCATGTCTCTTTATTGTTTCAGTTTATGCTCATATCATTCCTCTTTATTGTTTCAATTTATTCTCATATCATTCCTCTTTATTGTTTCAATTTATTCTCATGTCATTCCTCTTTATTGTTTCAATTTATTCTCATGTCATGTCTCTTTATTGTTTCAATTTATTCTCATATCATTCCTCTTTATTGTTTCAATTTATTCTCATGTCATTCCTCTTTATTATTTCAATTGATTCTCATGTCATGTCTCTTTATTGTTTCAATTTATTCTCATATCATTCCTCTTTATTATTTCAATTTATTCTCATGTCATTCCTCTTTATTATTTCAATTTATTCTCATGTCATGTCTCTTTATTGTTTCAATTTATTCTCATGTCATTCCTCTTTATTGTTTCAATTTATTCTCATATCATTCTTCTTTATTGTTTCAATTTATTCTCATTCCATTCCTCTTTATTATATTATTTCAATTTATTCTCATGTCATTCCTCTTTATTATTTTAATTTATTCTCATGTCATGTCTCTTTATTGTTTCAATTTATTCTCATGCCATGTCTCTTTATTGTTTCAATTTATTCTCATATCATTCCTCTTTATTGTTTCAATTTATTCTCATGTCATTCCTCTTTATTGTTTCAATTTATTCTCATGTCATGTCTCTTTATTGTTTCAATTTATTCTCATATCATTCCTCTTTATTGTTTCAATTTATTCTCATGTCATTCCTCTTTATTATTTCAATTGATTCTCATCTCATGTCATGTCTCTTTATTGTTTCAATTTATTCTCATATCATTCCTCTTTATTATTTCAATTTATTCTCATATCATTCCTCTTTATTATTTCAATTTATTCTCATGTCATTCCTCTTTATTGTTTCAATTTATTCTCATGTCATGTCTCTTTATTGTTTCAATTTATTCTCATGTCATTCCTCTTTATTGTTTCAATTTATTCTCATGTCATTCCTCTTTATTATTTCAATTTATTCTCATGTCATTCCTCTTTATTGTTTCAATTTATTCTCATTCCATTCCTCTTTATTGTTTCAATTTATTCTCATGTCATGTCTCTTTATTGTTTCAATTTATTCTCATGTCATTCCTCTTTATTATTTCAATTTATTCTCATGTCATGTCTCTTTATTGTTTCAATTTATTCTCATGTCATTCCTCTTTATTGTTTCAATTTATTCTCATGTCATTCCTCTTTATTATTTCAATTTATTCTCATGTCATTCCTCTTTATTGTTTCAATTTATTCTCATGTCATTCCTCTTTATTATTTCAATTTATTCTCATGTCATTCTTTTTTATTGTTTCAATTTATTCTCATTCCATTCCTCTTTATTGTTTCAATTTATTCTCATGTCATTCCTCTTTATTATTTTAATTTATTCTCATGTCATGTCTCTTTATTGTTTCAATTTATTCTCATGTCATTCCTCTTTATTGTTTCAATTTATTCTCATTCCATTCCTCTTTATTGTTTCAATTTATTCTCATGTCATGTCTCTTTATTGTTTCAATTTATTCTCATGTCATTCCTCTTTATTATTTCAATTTATTCTCATGTCATGTCTCTTTATTGTTTCAATTTATTCTCATGTCATTCCTCTTTATTGTTTCAATTTATTCTCATGTCATTCCTCTTTATTATTTCAATTTATTCTCATGTCATTCCTCTTTATTGTTTCAATTTATTCTCATGTCATTCCTCTTTATTATTTCAATTTATTCTCATGTCATTCTTCTTTATTGTTTCAATTTATTCTCATTCCATTCCTCTTTATTGTTTCAATTTATTCTCATGTCATTCCTCTTTATTATTTCAATTTATTCTCATGTCATGTCTCTTTATTGTTTCAATTTATTCTCATGTCATGTCTCTTTATTGTTTCAATTTATTCTCATGTCATGTCTCTTTATTGTTTCAATTTATTCTCATGTCATTCCTCTTTATTGTTTCAATTTATTCTCATGTCATGTCTCTTTATTGTTTCAGTTTATGCTCATATCATTCCTCTTTATTGTTTCAATTTATTCTCATATCATTCCTCTTTATTGTTTCAATTTATTCTCATGTCATTCCTCTTTATTGTTTCAATTTATTCTCATGTCATGTCTCTTTATTGTTTCAATTTATTCTCATATCATTCCTCTTTATTGTTTCAATTTATTCTCATGTCATTCCTCTTTATTATTTCAATTGATTCTCATGTCATGTCTCTTTATTGTTTCAATTTATTCTCATATCATTCCTCTTTATTATTTCAATTTATTCTCATGTCATTCCTCTTTATTATTTCAATTTATTCTCATGTCATGTCTCTTTATTGTTTCAATTTATTCTCATGTCATTCCTCTTTATTGTTTCAATTTATTCTCATATCATTCTTCTTTATTGTTTCAATTTATTCTCATTCCATTCCTCTTTATTATATTATTTCAATTTATTCTCATGTCATTCCTCTTTATTATTTTAATTTATTCTCATGTCATGTCTCTTTATTGTTTCAATTTATTCTCATGCCATGTCTCTTTATTGTTTCAATTTATTCTCATGTCATGTCTCTTTATTGTTTCAATTTATTCTCATGTTATGTCTCTTTATTGTTTCAATTTATTCTCATGTCATGTCTCTTTATTGTTTCAATTTATTCTCATGTCATTCCTCTTTATTGTTTCAATTTATTCTCATATCATTCTTCTTTATTGTTTCAATTTATTCTCATTCCATTCCTCTTTATTATATTATTTCAATTTATTCCCTTGTCACATCGGCTTACAGGTAGTTGACAATTGGAGTAAGGATATCTCCAGTCTTGGAGAGCTGCAGAACGCCATAAACAATCTTCTGGAGAAAGTAGTTCCTTGGCTACACGCACGCATGGAGCATGACCACAGTGTGGTGGAGATGGTGGAGTTGATAGAGAGAGTGGCGCATGCAGACAAGAATGATAGGAAAGCTGTGAGTGGCTTGGAGGAACTGTCTAGTTTATGTTTTAGTCTATTAGGTCTAGTTTATATTTTAATGTGTAGAGTCTAGTTTATATTTTAGTCTGTAGAGTCTAGTTTATATTTAGTCTGTAGAGTCTAGTTTATATTTTAGTCTGTAGAGTCTAGTTTATATTTTAGTGTGTAGAGTCTAGTTTATATTTAGTCTGTAGAGTCTAGTTTATATTTTAGTGTGTAGAGTCTAGTTTATATTTTAGTGTGTAGAGTCTAGTTTATATTTTAATGTGTAGAGTCTAGTTTATATTTTAGTCTGTAGAGTCTAGTTTATATTTTAGTGTGTAGTCTAGTTTATATTTTAGTCTGTAGAGTCTAGTTTATATTTTAGTCTGTAGAATCTAGTTTATATTTTAGTCTGTAGTTTAGTTTATATTTTAGTCTGTAGAGTCTAGTTTATATTTTAGTCTGTAGAGTCTAGTTTATATTTTAGTCTGTAGAGTCTAGTTTATATTTTAGTCTGTAGAGTCTAGTTTATATTTTAGTCTGTAGAGTCTAGTTTATATTTTAGTCTCTAGAGTCTAGTTTATATTTTAGTGTGTAGTCTAGTTTATATTTTAGTCTGTAGAGTCTAGTTTATATTTTAGTCTGTAGTCTAGTTTATATTTTAGTCTGTAGTCTAGTTTATATTTTAGTGTGTAGTCTAGTTTATATTTTAGTCTGTAGAGTCTAGTTTATATTTTAGTCTCTAGAGTCTAGTTTATATTTTAGTGTGTAGTCTAGTTTATATTTTAGTGTGTAGTGTCTAGTTTATATTTGAGTCTGTAGAGTCTAGTTTATATTTTAGTCTGTAGAGTCTAGTTTATATTTTAGTGTGTAGAATCTAGTTTATATTTTAGTCTGTAGAGTCTAGTTTATATTTTAGTCTGTAGAGTCTAGTTTATATTTTAGTCTGTAGAGTCTAGTTTATATTTTAGTCTGTAGAGTCTAGTTTATATTTTAGTCTGTAGAGTCTAGTTTATATTTTAGTCTCTAGAGTCTAGTTTATATTTTAGTGTGTAGTCTAGTTTATATTTTAGTCTGTAGAGTCTAGTTTATATTTTAGTCTGTAGTCTAGTTTATATTTTAGTCTGTAGTCTAGTTTATATTTTAGTGTGTAGTCTAGTTTATATTTTAGTCTGTAGAGTCTAGTTTATATTTTAGTCTCTAGAGTCTAGTTTATATTTTAGTGTGTAGTCTAGTTTATATTTTAGTGTGTAGTGTCTAGTTTATATTTGAGTCTGTAGAGTCTAGTTTATATTTTAGTCTGTAGAGTCTAGTTTATATTTTAGTGTGTAGAATCTAGTTTATATTTTAGTCTGTAGAGTCTAGTTTATATTTTAGTGTGTAGTGTCTTGGAGGGAGTGCCTAATTTGGAACCCTTTGATTGTAACTTTTCTACATTACATCATCAATCTCCTTGCGCAGACTTTGATGGAAGATGTGTCAAGGTCGGATTTGGAGGGCATAGTCAGACATTTCCAGACCTTATTTGATGTACCAAGGATTTCTGGGATATTCCCTCGTATGAACGAGATCTACCGTGTTCTCGGTGAATCAAGAAATGTGCAGAATACTCTCAAAAACATATTGGGCATCCGTGAGTGTTTTTGATTATTTGATGATTAAATATTGATAAGAGAATGTCACGACTATAGTAATTTTTGTGTGTACAAGTGTAGTAATTCTTGTGTGTACAGCTGTTGTAATTCTTGTGTGTACAGGTGTCGTAATTCTTGTGTGTACAGCTGTTGTAATTCTTGTGTGTACAGGTGTCGTAATTCTTGTGTGTACAAGTGTAGTAATTCTTATGTGTACAACTGTTGTAATTCTTGTGTGTACAACTGTTGTAATTCTTGTGTGTACAGCTGTTGTAATTCTTGTGTGTACAGCTGTAGTAATTCTTGTGTACAGGTGTTGTAATTCTTGTGTGTACAGCTGTTGTAATTCTTGTGTGTACAGGTGTTGTAATTCTTGTGTGTACAGCTGTTGTAATTCTTGTGTACAGGTGTTGTAATTCTTGTGTTCAGCTGTTGTAATTCTTGTGTGTACAGCTGTTGTAATTCTTGTGTGTACAGCTGTTGTAATTCTTGTTAACATTTATAGAATCCTCTCAGATACCAAATAAACCTCCAAATTCAAGACAATTATTTTTTCCTTGTGTCACCAGCCAATATAGCCAGTTCCTCTGCCCTAGTGGATGCAGTCGGCAAACTGTGTCACAGGTACAACTCCACAACAGCCGAGCAACTGAAGAAACTCATGCAGACGGATGATTTAAACAGGTGATCCACTATTTCACTTCTTCTTCTTCCTCTTCTATCCTTCCTCCATTGCCGTTGAGGGGAGAAACAATCTGCGATTCTTTGCTCTTCTGTTGGCCTCTTCTGGTGTTATCCCTCCTAGTGACTCTAGTATTCCCTTTATCGTCGAGGGGAGAAACAATCTGCGATTCTTTGCTCTTCTGTTGACCTCTTCTGGTGTTATCCCTCCTAGTGACTCTAGTATTCCCTTTATCGTCGAGGGGAGATACAATCTGCGATTCTTTGCTCTTCTGTTGGCCTCTTCTGATGTTATCCCTCCTAGTGACTCTAGTATTCCCTTTATCGTCGAGGGGAGATACAATCTGTGATTCTTTGCTCTTCTGTTGGCCTCTTCTGATGTTATCCCTCCTAATGACTCTAGTATTCCCTTTATCGTCGAGGGGAGATACAATCTGCGATTCTTTGCTCTTCTGTTGGCCTCTTCTGATGTTATCCCTCCTAGTGACTCTAGTATTCCCTTTATCGTCGAGGGGAGATACAATCTGTGATTCTTTGCTCTTCTGTTGGCCTCGTCTGGTGTTATCCCTTCTAGTGACTCTAGTATTCCCTTTATCATCGAGGGGAGATACAATCTGCGATTCTTTGCTCTTCTGTTGGCCTCTTCTGGTGTTATCCCTCCTAGTGACTCTAGTATTCCCTTTATCATCGAGGGGAGATACAATCTGCGATTCTTTGCTCTTCTGTTGGCCTCTTCTGGTGTTATCCCTCCTAGTGACTCTAGTATTCCCTTTATCGTCGAGGGGAGATACAATCTGCGATTCTTTGCTCTTCTGTTGGCCTCTTCTGGTGTTATCCCTCCTAGTGACTCTAGTATTCCCTTTTATCGTCGAGGGGAGATACAATCTGCGATTCTTTGCTCTTCTGTTGGCCTCTTCTGGTGTTATCCCTCCTAGTGACTCTAGTATTCCCTTTATCGTCGAGGGGAGATACAATCTGCGATTCTTTGCTCTTCTGTTGGCCTCTTCTGGTGTTATTCCTCCTAGTGACTCTAGTATTCCCTTTATCATCGAGGGGAGATACAATCTGCGATTCTTTGCTCTTCTGTTGGCCTCTTCTGGTGTTATCCCTCCTAGTGACTCTAGTATTCCCTTTATCATTGAGGGGAGATACAATCTGCGATTCTTTGCTCTTCTGTTGGCCTCTTCTGGTGTTATCCCTCCTAGTGACTCTAGTATTCCCTTTATCGTCGAGGGGAGATACAATCTGCAATTCTTTGCTCTTCTGTTGGCCTCTTCTGGTGTTATCCCTCCTAGTGACTCTAGTATTCCTTTATCGTCGAGGGGAGATACAATCTGCGATTCTTTGCTCTTCTGTTGGCCTCTTCTGGGGGTTATCCCTCCAAGTGACTCTAGTATTCCCTTTATCGTCGAGGGGAGATACAATCTGCGATTCTTTGCTCTTCTGGTGTTATCCCTCCTAGTGACTCTAGTATTCCCTTTATCGTTGAGGGGAGATACAATCTGCGATTCTTTGCTCTTCTGTTTGCCTCTTCTGATGTCCCTCCTAGTGACTCTAGTATTCCCTTTATCCATCTCTTTCTCGGTCTTCCTGTTAATCTGGCGTTTTCGTAGCGTTTGTCTTTGGCTCTTTGAGTCATTGTTAGTTCTTTTTGTCTTGTTATGTGGCTGAACCATTTTATCTGTTGTTTCTTTATGTATTCGATGGCTGGTTCAATTTCAGTTTCTTCCTCAGGTCGGTGTTTCTTACTCTGTCCCTTAAGCAAGAAACTATTTCACTTTAGTTTCCTGTTTTGTTTTTGTTGTTTATCCGTCAAAGGGAGTTTATCGCGTCAATGTTTACAGAATTAGGAAACATAACAGCAGCAGGGGCGAACAGAAGAGCAAAAGACAGCAAATTATATCTCCCCTCAACGCTGAAAGGCAAATGAGGAAGGAAAGAAGAAGAATGTTTACAGCAAATTTGTGAAGACTAGACCTGCATAACTGACGTACGTTACAGCATATTTTTGGTTTGTCTGGGGGCTAACTCGATGACGTACATTACAGCATATTTTTGGTTTGTCTGGGGGCTAACTCGATGATGACGTACATTACAGCATATTTTTGGTTTGTCTGGGGGCTAACTCGATGATGACGTACGTTACAGCATATTTTTGGTTTGTCTGGGGGCTAACTCGATGAAATAGCCGATAAGTTCACTGGCAGCTCTTGAGTGTGGTCTTACTCTGGACAGAGTCCGTTGCCATGTTTGTTCTTCATTCATTAAGAGAAGAGGAGGAGAATGGGTGGGACAATGATGTATATATTGAGACTGAGGAGTCTAAAGGTGGAAAAGGGATCTGGTCTATGCGGAGTGTTTAGTGGGGAAAGCAAATGTATCTACAATCAACACCTTACAGGAACAATCAGTCTGTGTACGCTTGGAGAAATGCTGGGATGGGTGGTGGAATAGATATTGGTATGCCTCGAGTGCAATGGAACTGATTTCATGAGTAGAATAGAATACAACAGACTAGAGTAGAACAAACTGGAGTAGAGTAGAATAAAACAGACTGGAGTAGAGTAGAACAGAACAGACTGGAGTAGAATAGAACAGACTGGAGTAGAGTAGAATAGAACAGACTGGAGTAGAGTAGAATAGAACAGACTAGAGTAGAATAGAATAGAACAGACTGGAGTAGAATAGAATAGAACAGACTGGAGTAGAATAGAATAGAACAGACTGGAGTAGAATAGAATACAACAGACTAGAGTAGAACAAACTGGAGTAGAGTAGAATAGAACAGACTGGAGTAGAATAGAACAGACTGGAGTAGAGTAGAATAGAACAGACTGGAGTAGAGTAGAACAGAACAGACTGGAGTAGAGTAGAACAGACTAGAGTAGAATAGAACAGACTGGAGTAGAGTAGAACAGAACAGACTGGAGTAGAGTAGAATAGAACAGACTGGAGTAGAGTAGAATAGAACAGACTGAAGTAGAGTAGGATAGAACAGACTAGAGTAGAATAGAACAGACTGGAGTAGAGTAGAATAGAACAGACTAGAGTAGAGTAGAACAGACTGGAGTAGAGTAGAATAGAACAGACTGGAGTAGAGTAGAATAGACTGGAGTAGAGTAGAATAAAACAGACTGGAGTAGAGTAGAACAGACTGGAGTAGAGTAGAATAAAACAGACTGGAGTAGAGTAGAATAAAACAGACTGGAGTAGAATAGAATAAAACAGACTGGAGTAGAGTAGAATAAAACAGACTGGAGTAGAGTAGAATAAAACAGACTGGAGTAGAGTAGAATAAAACAGACTGGAGTAGAATAGAATAGAACAGACTGGAGTAGAGTAGAATAGAACAGACTGGAGTAGAATAGAATAGAACAAACTGGAGTAGAGTAGAATAAAACAGACTGGAGTAGAATAGAATAGAACAGACTGGAGTAGAATAGAATAGAACAGACTGGAGTAGAATAGAATAGAACAGACTGGAGTAGAATAGAATAGAACAAACTGGAGTAGAGTAGAATAAAACAGACTGGAGTAGAATAGAATAGAACAGACTGGAGTAGAATAGAATAGAACAGACTGGAGTAGAGTAGAATAAAACAGACTAGAGTAGAATAAAACAGACTGGAGTAGAATAGAATAGAACAGACTGGAGTAGAATAGAATAGAACAGACTGGAGTAGAGTAGAATAAAACAGACTGGAGTAGAGTAGAATAAAACAGACTGGAGTAGAGTAGAATAGAACAGACTGGAGTAGAATAGAATAGAACAGACTGGAGTAGAATAGAATAGAACAGACTGGAGTAGAGTAGAATAAAACAGACTGGAGTAGAGTAGAATAGACTGGAGTAGAATAGAATAGAACAGACTGGAGTAGAGTAGAATAAAACAGACTAGAGTAGAATAAAACAGACTGGATGATATATGTCCTAGATTTTTACCTTTTATTTTTGTTCCACTATTTGTACGATTCTATTTTTACTGTTTCAGCGTCATCAAGCGACTTCGTGAACATAAAGAATTCTTTCCTGCATTTAAGGGAATAATAGATAGACTCTTTGACGTTTTAGGTAAGTCTGAATGTTTCTTCAGCAAATACTGAATCCTCCTTTGATTTCATTCTCTGCACAGCAGTTTATCGATAATATTTTTGTTGTTTTGGTGGTCTAGATGTAAGATGCCAGCTCTGGACAGAAAGGTCCCGGGTTCACATCCCACCAAAGTTAGTGGGAATTTTAAACTCTGAATCCATAGCTTCTGCATGACTCTACTCTCCCCTGATATCTGAGTAATGAGATCTAATGTATAGCCCTCTCTGGGTAGTGAGATCCAATGTCTAGCTCTCTTCGAGTAGTGAGATCTGATGTCTAGCTCTCTTCGAGTAGTGAGATCTGATGTCTAGCTCTCTTCGAGTAGTGAGATCTGATGTCTAGCTCTCTTCGAGTAGTGAGATCTGATGTCTAGCTCTCTTCGAGTAGTGAGATCTGATGTCTAGCTCTCTTCGAGTAGTGAGATCTGATGTCTAGCTCTCTTCGAGTAGTGAGATCTGATGTCTAGCTCTCTTCGAGTAGTGAGATCTGATGTCTAGCTCTCTTCGAGTAGTGAGATCCAATGTCTAGCTCTCTTCGAGTAGTGAGATCCGATGTCTAGCTCTCTTCGAGTAGTGAGATCTGATGTCTAGCTCTCTTCGAGTAGTGAGATCTGATGTCTAGCTCTCTTCGAGTAGTGAGATGTCTAGCCCTCTCTGGGTAGTGAGATCTGATGTCTAGCCCTCTCTGGGTAGTGAGATCTGATGTCTAGCTCTCTTCGAGTAGTGAGATGTCTAGCCCTCTCTGGGTAGTGAGATCTGATGTCTAGCCCTCTCTGGGTAGTGAGATCTGATGTCTAGCCCTCTCTGGGTAGTGAGATCTGATGTCTAGCCCTCTCTGGGTAGTGAGATCTGATGTCTAGCCCTCTCTGGGTAGTGAGATCCGATGTCTAGCCCTCTCTGGGTAGTGAGATCCAATGTCTAGCTCTCTTCGAGTAGTGAGATCTGATGTCTAGCTCTCTTCGAGTAGTGAGATGTCTAGACCTCTCTGGGTAGTGAGATCCGATGTCTAGCCCTCTCTGGGTAGTGAGATCCAATGTCTAGCTCTCTTCGAGTAGTGAGATCTGATGTCTAGCTCTCTTCGAGTAGTGAGATCTGATGTCTAGCTCTCTTCGAGTAGTGAGATCTGATGTCTAGCTCTCTTCGAGTAGTGAGATCTGATGTCTAGCTCTCTTCGAGTAGTGAGATCTGATGTCTAGCTCTCTTCGAGTAGTGAGATCTGATGTCTAGCTCTCTTCGAGTAGTGAGATCTGATGTCTAGCTCTCTTCGAGTAGTGAGATCTGATGTCTAGCTCTCTTCGAGTAGTGAGATCTGATGTCTAGCTCTCTTCGAGTAGTGAGATCTGATGTCTAGCTCTCTCGAGTAGTGAGATCTGATGTCTAGCTCTCTTCGAGTAGTGAGATCTGATGTCTAGCTCTCTTCGAGTAGTGAGATCTGATGTCTAGCTCTCTTCGAGTAGTGAGATCTGATGTCTAGCTCTCTTCGAGTAGTGAGATCTGATGTCTAGCTCTCTTCGAGTAGTGAGATCTGATGTCTAGCTCTCTTCGAGTAGTGAGATCTGATGTCTAGCTCTCTTCGAGTAGTGAGATCTGATGTCTAGCCCTCTCTGGGTAGTGAGATCTGATGTCTAGCCCTCTCTGGGTAGTGAGATCCGATGTCTAGCCCTCTCTGGGTAGTGAGATCTGATGTCTAGCTCTCTTCGAGTAGTGAGATGTCTAGACCTCTCTGGGTAGTGAGATCCGATGTCTAGCCCTCTCTGGGTAGTGAGATCCAATGTCTAGCTCTCTTCGAGTAGTGAGATCTGATGTCTAGCTCTCTTCGAGTAGTGAGATCTGATGTCTAGCTCTCTTCGAGTAGTGAGATCTGATGTCTAGCTCTCTTCGAGTAGTGAGATCTGATGTCTAGCTCTCTTCGAGTAGTGAGATCTGATGTCTAGCTCTCTTCGAGTAGTGAGATCTGATGTCTAGCTCTCTTCGAGTAGTGAGATCTGATGTCTAGCCCTCTCTGGGTAGTGAGATCTGATGTCTAGCCCTCTCTGGGTAGTGAGATCTGATGTCTAGCCCTCTCTGGGTAGTGAGATCTGATGTCTAGCCCTCTCTGGGTAGTGAGATCTGATGTCTAGCCCTCTCTGGGTAGTGAGATCCGATGTCTAGCCCTCTCTGGGTAGTGAGATCCAATGTCTAGCCCTCTCTGGGTAGTGAGATCCGATGTCTAGCCCTCTCTGGGTAGTGAGATCCGATGTCTAGCCCTCTCTGGGTAGTGAGATCCAATGTCTAGCTCTCTTCGAGTAGTGAGATGTCTAGACCTCTCTGGGTAGTGAGATCCGATGTCTAGCCCTCTCTGGGTAGTGAGATCCGATGTCTAGCCCTCTCTGGGTAGTGAGATCCAATGTCTAGCTCTCTTCGAGTAGTGAGATCTGATGTCTAGCTCTCTTCGAGTAGTGAGATCTGATGTCTAGCTCTCTTCGAGTAGTGAGATCTGATGTCTAGCTCTCTTCGAGTAGTGAGATCTGATGTCTAGCTCTCTTCGAGTAGTGAGATCTGATGTCTAGCTCTCTTCGAGTAGTGAGATCTGATGTCTAGCCCTCTCTGGGTAGTGAGATCTGATGTCTAGCCCTCTCTGGGTAGTGAGATCTGATGTCTAGCCCTCTCTGGGTAGTGAGATCTGATGTCTAGCCCTCTCTGGGTAGTGAGATCTGATGTCTAGCCCTCTCTGGGTAGTGAGATCGATGTCTAGCCCTCTCTGGGTAGTGAGATCCAATGTCTAGCTCTCTCTGGGTAGTGAGATCCGATGTCTAGCCCTCTCTGGGTAGTGAGATCCGATGTCTAGCCCTCTCTGGGTAGTGAGATCCGATGTCTAGCCCTCTCTGGGTAGTGAGATCCGATGTCTAGCCCTCTCTGGGTAGTGAGATCTGATGTCTAGCCCTCTCTGGGTAGTGAGATCCGATGTCTAGCTCTCTTCGAGTAGTGAGATCTGATGTCGAGCCCTCTCTGGGTAGTGAGATCTGATGTCTAGCCTCTCTTCTAGGTAGTGAGATCTGATGTCTAGCCCTCTCTGGGTAGTGAGATCTGATGTCTAGCCCTCTCTGGGTAGTGAGATCTGATGTCTAGCCCTCTCTGGGTAGTGAGATCTGATGTCTAGCCCTCTCTGGATAGTGAGATCCGATGTCAAGCCCTCTCGGATAACGGTGAAGAACAGGAGGTCCCAAGTGCACTCGTATACATTAACCCTACCAGACTGCTGTCCCTAGTTGCCGTTAATTTCCTAATCTGCCGCTGTCCCTAATTTTCGGTACTTTGCCTAGTACGTGAAAAAATGTGTCACAAACTAAAAATAACCAACCAATCGTGGTCAAACCTCATGGTTAGCCATTGCAAATGTCTGCCCCCGTGTGTTTGAATTAACTTTGTGTGGTTTGACGTGAACAAATTATGAAAATTGACAATGAAATGAGCGGCTGATGAACCAAGCACTTCAACAGGAAAATGAAGTAGGTGTAAGCTTTTCACATTCCAACAGGAGATCAATACTTTGGTTGATTCAGACTTTGAGGAGTCAGATTTTTATAAAAAATATGTTTCCAGTTCAAGTGACACAGACTTTGAGGAGTCAGATTTTATAAAAAATATGTTTCCAGTTCAAGTGACACAGACTTTGAGGAGTCAGATTTTTATAAAAAATATGTTTCCAGTTCAAGTGACACAGACTTTGAGGAGTCAGATTTTCATAAAAAATATGTTTTCTAGTTCAAGTGACACAGACAGTGAGAGTTTGAATGAGCAGAATCTTGAACATTATAGATCTAGAGCTAGATCGATAGTAAGAGATGGGGAGTGTGTCCCGCAAATAGATGATGGTGGTACCTCAGTGTGAAACAAGGCTCATCCTGCTGGGTGGATTGACATACAAAAGGTAGAATATTGGTGCTAGATAAAAGGTAGACCTATTTTCTACAATGTCTCCACAAAGGTAGACCTATTTTCTACAATGTCTCCACAAAGGTAGACCTATTTTCTACAATGTCTCCACAAAGGTAGACCTATTTTCTACAATGTCTCCACAAAGGTAGACCTATTTTCTACAATATCTCCAAGTTCTATCTTATTCTAACCTCTTGTTTGCATGTAACTAACATTTTTCTATATCATGTTGGTTTTTTCTCTTTAATGCTCAGGAGCCCAGGTATAGGGGACAGTTAGGTTCAGGGCCTCAGGTCTGGTAGGGTTAAACAGGCCTTGGTAATAAAAAAGAATCTGCCAAAAATAATCATTGCCCTAGCAAAACTTCCCCTGTTGAATGCGGATGTGTCAGTCTTTGCAGATACCGTGGCTTTGTCATAAACTAGAGACTGAACACATCTACGTACACATAATGGATAAAATCTAGGAGCAGAAGAGATCTGTTAAACTGTAATAACATTTTTTTGTTAATAATGAAAGTAAAAAGTCCAGGAGTCTGTAGAAATGTGGTTTTACAGAAGAATGTTGGGAATACCATGGACAGCTAAGAAGAGTAATGAAAACATTGTGAAAGAGGCCAAAGCGAAAAGAAAGCTAATTTCCAATATTAGGAAGAAACAATCATCATTTTTGGCCATGTAATGAGAAGAGAACAGCTGGAATATATTGTAACAACTGGGAAATTGAGGGACGAAGAGATAGAGGGAAGCAAAGAGAAAAGATACCAGATGGCCTAAGAGAATGGCTTGGCAGAAGGTCAACAACAGAAATGATAAATAACTGTCGAGATCGAAAGTTGTGGAGAGACATGATCACCTATGCCAGCAGGCATGGCACTTGCTGATGTGCCACTTCCAATATTCCTTCTCTACCTGCTACGATCTTCAGCCAGATTTTTCCAGTCTTTTGCACTAATGGAGAACTCACTTATGAAAGTGTTGCAGAAGTCTTTGTATCTCGATTTTAGATTTTTTTTCAACAGACAGCTTAAGAGAATGGCTTGGCAGAAGATCAACAACAGAAATGATAAATAACTGTCGAGATCAAAAGTTGTGGAGAGACATGATCAACTACGCCAGCAGCCCGGTACTTGATGATGATGAAAGTAAAAAAGTAGAGCCTTGTCATGCCAAGTGGCATATAGGGAATATGGTGTTAGTGACCATAATTTTTACTGACCTTCAGCACATGTTTTTTGGGGTAATGTGGTCGGTATTATGCCCGTGCTGCTTTACTTTCCCTGAAAAAAATCTTTTACCTATTTAAGGCTGGTTGCCGTCGATTAGGATCGAACCTGCCTCTTGTCCATGGTAGTCCAGTTCACTAACCAGAGCTATAGCTGCTCCCAATAATTGAAGTGATAGGAAATTATTTACACAGAACTTCATGGTGGCAAGGTAATCAGATCATCAGATGAAGATACCCAGTCAAGCACTTGTTTGGGGGCTTTAGCGTCTTGTCAAGAATGGAATATTCTACACTCATCATCATCATGTGCTATACCAGTTGGCGTAGGCGATCATGTCCCTCCACAATCTTCTATCTACAGTACATCGTATCAATTCTGTTGTTGACTGTTTTCCATGCCATTACACCAAGCTATCCAGTATTTTCTCTCTTTGTCGTCAGCAATCTTTCTTTCCTTTTATTTTGCCAGTTGTAACCAAGTATTCCAACTTTCCTCTTCTCATGATGTGCCCCAAAAATGTTGATTGTTTCTTTCTGATGTTTTTTAAGAGCTCCCTTTTTGTGTTGGCCTCTTTGAGAACTTCCTCATTGGTCTTTTTAGCTGTCCAGGGAACTTTCAACATTCTTCTGAGAAATCCCATCTCTGTGGCCTCTAATCGTCTTTTTAGCTGTCCAGAGAACTTTCAACATTCTTCTGAGAAATCCTATCTCTGTGGCCTCTAATCGTCTTTTAGCTGTCCAGGGAACTTTCAACATTCTTCTGAGAAATCCATCTCTGTGGCCTCTAATCGTCTTTTTAGCTGTCCAGGGAACTTTCAACATTCTTCTGAGAAATCCCATCTCTGTGGCCTCTAATCGTCTTTTTAGCTGTCCAGGGAACTTTCAACATTCTTCTGAGAAATCCCATCTCTGTGGCCTCTAATCGTCTTTTTAGCTGTCCATGGAACTTTCAACATTCTTCTGAGAAATCCATCTCTGTGGCCTCTAATCGTCTTTTAGCTGTCCATGGAACTTTCAACATTCTTCTGAGAAATCCCATCTCTGTGGCCTCTAATCGTCTTTTTAGCTGTCCAGGGAACTTTCAACATTCTTCTGAGAAATCCCATCTCTGTGGCCTCTAATCGTCTTTTTAGCTGTCCATGGAACTTTCAACATTCTTCTGAGAAATCCCATCTCTGTGGCCTCTAATCGTCTTTTTAGCTGTCCATGGAACTTTCAACATTCTTCTGAGAAATCCCATCTCTGTGGCCTCTAATCGTCTTTTTAGCTGTCCAGGGAACTTTCAACATTCTTCTGAGAAATCCCATCTCTGTGGCCTCTAATCGTCTTTTTAGCTGTCCATGGAACTTTCAACATTCTTCTGAGAAATCCCATCTCTGTGGCCTCTAATCGTCTTTTTAGCTGTCCATGGAACTTTCAACATTCTTCTGAGAAATCCCATCTCTGTGGCCTCTAATCGTCTTTTCATTTGTGTGTCTACTGTCCATGAAGAAACTAGAAAGTGTCAAATTCTGAAATATAAATCCTATGAGACTAGAATCAGCATCAAAACTCACGATGCAAGGCGGCATTCCTCAGCTGCTCAGAGTTCTACCATGGTACCCATTTCTGCCAGTGGCAAGAAAGGAAAGAACCATGAAAATATTATTCACATAGATATTGACTATCAATATTGTCTGGTGTCACAAAATGAAACCACTTCCATGAAATATCAATATTAAGAATGAAGGGGATGTACTAAGCTCAGGTCATCTTCATCTATTGATGCTGTAAAATTTCTAGTAAAAAAAAAGCATGCAGTATATCCTTTACTGGACGCTAATACCGCAGCATTTTTTGGCTCTAAAGTTAAAGCACGAGACTTGAATCGCCCTCTTGGCACACAAGTTTTTACTCATATGTGCTCGGCCGCACCCGATAGTGTCGCTTCAAGCATCGAAACTCACGATGGGATTTGGCATTCCTCACCTCCCCAGAGTACTACCCTGGTACCCATTTCTGCCAGTGGCCGGGTCGTCCACGGGGGTATTTTTTTCCAACCACGAGTACAATTCACAATATTCCAGCGGGAATCGAACACACTGATGCCCAAACGTCGGGTGGTTTTCCCAACTAGGCTATCAAGGCCCCCAATATACATATGTATGTCATTACGGTCAGTATATATTGAATGTTTTTTCTCTTGACTTT
Organism: Megaustenia siamemsis; assembly: GCA_032433765.1. Taxonomy (NCBI): domain Eukaryota; kingdom Metazoa; phylum Mollusca; class Gastropoda; order Stylommatophora; family Ariophantidae; genus Megaustenia; species Megaustenia siamemsis. The sequence goes on from JAVIAB010000105.1 coordinate 11,328,600, forward strand.
TCAGGTGTCTCAAAAATGGAAGAAATTGTCCCGGCCGTACGAGCCTTGAAACTTCTCGCTAGTTAAGCAGTCCATGGGTATATATCAGCATAGAATAATAATTTAAACATTTATAGAATATTTCAAATTGTACTTGATCATTTGTGTAATATTTATAAAAGTGTACGAGGTCGTACGTAAAAGTTTATCTTCTTCATCCGATAACCTTGGGGGGTCATTGGGGCACCACTGACAGACTTTGTCAACTTCAAGGGCAATTTGGGGTTCCACTGACAGACTTTGTCAACCTTGGGGTGGTTGGGACACCACCGACAGACTTTGTCAATCTTGGGGTGGTTGGGACACCACCGACAGACTTTGTCAACCTTGAGGTGGTTGGGACACCACCGACAGACTTTGTCAACCTTGAGGTGGTTGGGACACCACCGACAGACTTTGTCAACCTTGAGGTGGTTGGGACACCGCTGACAGACTTTGTCAACTTTCTCCATCTCTCTCCAACTTCAGAACTCTGCAAAGTCATGGCAAGTCCAATCTTCGATGTTATGTTTCCACCACTTTCTCTAACTACCTCACTTTATAGAAACGGACTTTGCTAGGCCAGACGACCCAGATAAGTGGCCATGCAATTTAATTTAGTGTCTCATTACAATAGACATCATGTACTCCAATTGCTTGTTTTACCCTTTTCTGAATTTTTTCCGTTGTCATACGATCTAAGTGACGTACACCAAAATCTTATGTGACCTAGCACACACACAAAACGGAGGTTATACAAGAGTCAAGTACTTTTATACGGATCAACAGCTTTCCCAAAAATGAAGATGCTGTGAAATCAATTTTTGACAACAGAAACAGGAAAAAATAGTTCCTCGATGTTATGTAGAACCAGTCTTAACATATGGATGTGAACCATGGACAATAGAACAACATGCAAGAAAATCACTGTAGGCTGTATAATTGTGGTTTTAGAGAAGAATGTTGAGAATACCATGGACAGCTAAGAAGAGTAATGAAAACGTTCTGAAAGAGGCCCAAGCAAAAAGAGTTAATTTCCAATATAGGAAGAAACAATCATCATTTTTGGCCATGTAATGAGAAGGGAACTGGAATTGAGTTGTTAGCAGGTCATTATCATTGCACTCCGAAAATGTCCATAGGTGCTCAGATCCCCTCCTCAGTTATTGAGTTGTTTGCAGGTCATCGTCATTACACTCCTAACATGTCCATAGGTGCCCAGATCCCCTCCTCAGCAAGTCCCGTCCAGTGACTGACGACTCCAGTTCTGTGTTGGTTGATAAGTCTTCTTACACGGCCACTAAGTTTCTCATTTCTGGCTGTGCCCATCTTAACTCCCATCTCTTTCATCCGAAGGAGTGACGTGGACTCAAAATACTGTGCGCTTACCACATCTCTTGGAGGGCATGATGATGCCCGTCCGATCCATTGGTTGACCATCTTGAACGACAGCACATCTAGCCACCTGTCCGCTCTTTCATTTTCCTGTACTCCCGCATATCAGGGACGTAGACAAAGGTGACTCTATATTTAGTTGGCTTCTACAAGACCCATTGCCTGCATACAGAGCTCGCCTCTACTTTTCTTATGATATTCATTTATTAGATAGTCAATTTCACAGTATTGTTAAAAGCTGATGTAACCCTAGTTTACAATGTCAGTCTGGGACTGACGTGTTTACAATACTGTAGTAAAAATTATTACCACTTAAATGTAACATTTTTTGTGTGCTAAAATAAAAATTTTCATCTACAATGTTAAGTCAGTCCTATCATATGGCCATGAAACATGGAGAACAACAAAATTGACAATCATGAAGATACAGACTTTCATTAGTGGATGTTTACGCAGAATAAAAGGATGGAAATAGCAGGACAAAATCACTAACAGAATTATGGAAATGTACCAGTCAAATACCAGTGGATAAAGGAATACAGCGAAGACAATGGCGCTGGATAGGACACACACTACGGAAGCCTACTGCGAGTATTACACAACAGGCCTTTTTTGGAATCCCCAGGGGAAAAGACAAAGAGGAAGACCAAGGAATTCTTGGAGAAGACAGATAGAAGCAGAGATGAAGATAATGGGGAAGACATGGAATGATCTTAAAAGAATGGCAAGAAACAGAACGACTTGGAAAGTGGTTGTTGAAGACCTATGCTACACAGGGAGCTGAAAGGCAGAAGAAGACAATATAACAACAGGGCTTTAAAAATAGTGTTTTCCCTCAAACATTTCGACATGTGTGTGTATGTGTTCACACTAGGAGAGAGACGGGGAACTCAGATTTCCTGTCTCAGGTGGATTAATGACCTGGATTTTGTCTCAGGGGTCCGACGTGTTACAATGTCTATCGGTACGGACGACCAGGTCCGTTAGTGTGTTTGACCACCTTCCCAAGCTACAGAAAGTTGTTTGATGGCCGAGACGAGGAAGGTCACAGTTTCTTGAAAATTGGTGAACTGTTTTCGCACGATGTGAGATTGTAAAAGAAAATAAATCCAATAACAATGGAGACAAATCAAACACTCAGGGGTTGGGGCACGTGTAAAAAACACAGCAAATCTCAAATTTGGCAGAATTTATGTTTCAATGCTGTATTTTTTTTACTACTGTGTTGTAATCTAGGATTAAAATACCACATATAATGTATATAATATACGTAAATATTACATATCATAATCTAGAGTGTGAAATACGTTGAGAAACCTTTCTTACAATACAAATGACACTTGTATGTTACTGAATCTCTACATCCAAAATAAAATAATTAAAGCCAAAGCTAAAACAAGTTGTGTATTATTTTAATCGTTTTCTCTGAATACCTGAATGCATACAAGTTGGTAAACGCAGAAATAAACAACACACAACATCAGTGGAGAAACTAATATCTTGTGCAACAGATCGTCAAGTTAAGATTCTTCAATTTAATATCATGATTGTGACAGACTGTCAATATCCTTGAACTAAATATCATGATTGTGACAGACACTTAATATATTTGAACTAAATATCACGATTACGATTGACTGTCAATATCCTTGAACTAAATATCATGATTGTGACAGACTGTCAATATCCTTGAACTAAATATCATGATTGTGACAGACACTTAATATATTTGAACTAAATATCACGATTACGATTGACTGTCAATATCCTTGAACTAAATATCATGATTGTGACAGACTGTCAATATCCTTGAACTAAATATCATGATTGTGACAGACAATATATTTGAACTAAATATCATGATTGTGACAGACACTTAATATATTTGAACTAAATATCACGATTACGATTGACTGTCAATATCCTTGAACTAAATATCATGATTGCGACAGACTGTCAATATATTTGAACTAAATATCACGATTACGACTGACTGTTAATATATTTGAACTAAATATCACGATTACGATTGACTGTCAATATCCTTGAACTAAATATCATGATTACGACTGACTGTTAATATATTTGAACTAAATATCATGATCGTGACAGACTGTCAATATCCTTGAACTAAATATCATGTTTACGACCGACTGTTAAGATCCTGCATCAAATATCGTAATTACGGTGACAAAACAAAAAAGATACTCCATCAAAGTCAACAAAAATTGTTTACTCGTAATTTATATCAAAGACTAGGAATGCAGTCTCCAAAAACGTGTACTGACGATTGATACACTGGGTCACAAGTGCAAATACTGCTAAATGAGATTTTCAATCAAATATAAGTTTGCTTTATTGAAGCATTATCAATAACTTCATATTAATTTGGTGTATTTGATAACACCAATATGCTTTGGTTATCAAAGTAAGCATATTTTGCATGGCAACTAATTTTTAAAAAAATAAATGTAATTAAATTACAAATGTAATAAAAAGTATAATTGAGATGACTACCAGAAAGATTATATCTTGTGTACTTAAAATATGTCCTTCCAAAAATTAACCATTTTATTTCGATGTTTTAAAAAAGATAATCTTATTTTTTTTTAAAAAAACCACAGAAATCAATTATCAAGAAGAGGAATATGTCCAAAGATGTCACGTTACCAACTGATGTTATAAGATCAAATTATGGAACAGCTATAAGCACATATGGCGGCTGAGAACAACGTGCTGACTACATAAACTTTTTAAACTATTGATTCAAACTAGTCTACAGCTAAACTGTACCAAACACACACACATCTCAATACTGTTACACGGACATAAACTGGACTCTTTAACGGAAATGGAACAAAGATCTAGAAACTTATTACAATTCTGTTACTCCCTCTCAGGTTTAGATTTTAGGCCTCTCATCTGGGAACTTGAGATTCTTGTAGTCCGTGTTTATGGAGTAAAACTGAAATAAAGTCGAGGAATAATCAATGGTTAGGGCGAAAAAATGGGAGCCGTGATATTGAACTGGACTACAAAGGACAAGGGTTTGATCCCAACCGACGGCTTCTCCCACACTTAAATGGGTACCAGATTTTTCTGGGAAAGTAAAGTGGCACGGGTGTAATACCGACCACATTACCCCAAAAATCATGTGCCGAAGGTCTGTAAAATTTATGGTCACTAACACCATATTCCCTATACGCCACTTGGCGTGACAAGGGTACTTTTTTTTTTTAGGGTGAAGAAAATTAGGTAAAGGAGACAGAGAGGTCAAGATAAAAGTAGACGGATAACATCAAGAGGTAAAAGTAAGTAAAGAGCACTGTCACGCCAAGTGACGCATAGGGAATATGGTGTTAGTGACGCATAGGGAATATGGTGTTAGTGACCATAAACTTTACACACCTTCGGCACATGATTTTTGGGGTAATGTGGTCGGTATTACACCTGTGCCACTTTTCTTTCCCAGAAAAAAATCTGGTACCATTTAAGGCTGGGTGAACCCGGAAGTTGTTGGTTGGGATCGAACCCTACCTCTTGTCCTTTGTGGTCCAGTTCACTAGCCACTGAACTATTGCGGCTCACTACGTCAAGAGGTAGGGGAGATAAAATATAGAGTAAGTGCTGGCTGGTCTCGAGGTAGGAGAAAGAAACAGAAAATGGTATCATTAAAGCTTCATGTAACAAGTGGACAACAACAAACCAGAACGACGCATCAGCTCAATAGGCCTTCAGCAGGAACAAACATACAATACATAAACATACATATATTTAAAATAAAAAGAATTTAAAAAAATAGAATAATCTCGAACTAGAAGAAGAAATTCAAGGAAAGTGGAAAATAAAAAGCCTCCCTCGTATATACTCTCACGTGGCAAAAAGAATGTTAGTGTGCACAGGGTATGTGTGCGCGCACAAAAGTACAAATGTACGCACACAACAACAAACTCTTTAACCATCATCATCAAATACCGGGCTTGCTGACGTAGGTGATCATGTCTCTCCACAACTTTCAATCACGACAGTTATTTATCATTTCTGTTGTTGACCTGCCAAGCCATTCTCTTAAGCTGCGATTCATGATTGTACAAAGGAATTACGACAGTGGTTTTCTGCTGCCTTCCGTCGGTTTGTTTCCAGTTGGCTCCGCTAGCCTTTGACTAAAAGTCTCACCCACAAGGCAGTGGGGTTGTTTTACTTCGGGGTACACTCCCTTAGCCTTTTACTCTCCCGAGCTTACCTGCAAGGCAGCCATAGAATATCTTTAACCATAGCTTTAATTTTCTATATCTATTTTCTGTCTATTTTTCATTTCACAATTGTATGCATTTATGTGCATTTCATTGTCTGGACCCTAAGAGGCCGGTAGATAAGATGGGCACTAGACAAGAAGGTCCCTGGTTCGGACACAGCGTGTGAATTTATCACAAATTTAATCCATGGTTTCATACTATCTGTACTATATAGCTCTCAGGGGTCCCATGTACTATGGCACACATTTAACTCTTTCCGTACATCTTGCCACACTGTGCTCCATGCCGATTTCGGCAGTGTACATTTTGCCACACAGTGCGCCACGCTCAATTTGATTAGTATGAAAGCCATGAAACCATATTCCTTTTACATATCTTGTATCATCTTGATATTGGTGAAATCTAATACCTTGTTTAATTATCTAAACATTCATATATAATATGTTATATGTTAGATAAATATCAATATGTAGATTGATTCTTAAAACCATGAACAATTTTATCTCTGAAATCTCTTCCGTTGCATTGATAAAAAGCTTCTGTACAGAAAGAGTCAGTGTGTTGTACAAAACAGCCTCATAAAAGTAATATTGGAAGAGAAAATACAAGGTAAAAGAGGCAGAGGCAGACCAAGATTAACATGGACGAGTAACATCAAAAGATGGACAAGTCAACCTATGACAACCTGCATCATCAAAGCAAGAGACAGAGTGGAATGGTGCTCCATGGTAGCCAACCTTCGAAGCGGAGACGGCACTCAATGTCGGAAAGACTTAAATAACCCAAGGCAGTTCCCAATAAAGACCACTCTTAACAAATGACTGCTGCTCATGCAAAACTGATAGGGGAAAGGATCTACCAAAAAACATCAAAACTTGGAAATAAAAAAACGAGAATTTTCCTGAATTTGGAGAATGTCTGCCTGTTTGATGAGGGACACTGAGCATGCGGCTGTTGATGTAAAAATTAAAAAAAAAAAAATAAAAGAAGAGATATTCGTGCAAAATTAATTTTCTTAGGATTCACTGGCGTATGCAAAAAAAAAAAAAAAAATCACTAAGTGGTATTGAGTCAAAGGGTAGAAGCCCAGAGGCTGCTGAATCAATTACTGACTGCTTTGTTGTACTGTGGTAAAGAACAAGAAATGTAATTAGATATCCTCTACAGGGACTTCATGATGAGACGCAGCCAGAAAAAAACTCTAAAATCGAGATACAAAGACTTCTGCAACACTTTCATAACTTTGTTCTCCATTAGTGCAAAAGACTGGAAAAATCTGGCTGAAGATCGTAGCAGGTAGAGAAGGAATATAGGAAGTGGCACATTATCAAATGCCATGCCTGCTGGCGTAGGTGATCATGTCTCTCCACAACTTTCGATCTTGACAGTTATTTATCATTTCTGATGTTGACCTTCTGCCAAGCCATTCTCTTAAGCTGTCTGGTATCTTTTGTCTTTGCTGCCCTCTAGCTCTTCATCCCTCAATTTTCCCAGTTGTTACAATATATTCCAGCTGTTCTCTTCTCATTACATGGCCAAAAAATTATGATTGTTTCTTCATAATATTGGAAATTAGCTCTGTTTGCTTTGGCCTCTTTCAGAATATTTTCATTACTCTTCTTAGCTGTCCATGGTATTCTCAACATTCTTCTGTAAAACCACATTTCTACAGCCTACAGTGATTTTCTTGTCTGTTGTCCATAATTCACATCCATATGTTAAGACTGGCTCTACATAATACACCTCTAGCGAAGTCCATAGAGACTAGGAACCGAATTTTGCGTGTTAATCCATTTTTCCCTGGCAGCCGTGTGCACATGGGTCCCTCACCATACAGGCAGATAACTCCATCTTCGGAGGTACTCAATTTTTTCACCGATGAGTAATTGACATTTCAAGCTGGGCCTCGCTGCTGAGACCAGGGGTGGGTACCGCAGAGAGAAATTATAAATAAAAATCCCAACTGGTGCAGTCGGGATATGAACTCACAACCTCTCTGTTTCAAGAGCACATAACATTTAAGAACTCTTGTTCTTGTTTCTATTGACACAAATTCACATCTATCTATTGACCTTTCGAGTCGTAGCCGGTACATGGGACGTAGACCAAGATACTCCTCCTCTTATCTGAATTTTTGTTCCAGCAGTTTTCAATTCTTTTAAAGATATTTTATCAAATCTCGCCATTTGTCTCTGTTCTGTGCAAGCAGCTCTATCTCATTGAGGGAGCCGAATCCTGCTGCTCTTGCCTCTCTCATCAATGTTCCCAGTGTCTCCCTCTTTTTCTCTTACCTGTTGTTTCCCACATGAGGGCTTGCTTTGCTATTCGGTTATTATCTCTTCTCATCACATGTCCAACATATGACCATCGTCTTTCTCTTTATTACTGAAGATATTTGTGGTTGATTGCCAATTCACATCTCCACACCACCATTAAATCATTTATCCTTCCCACTTGGGTAAGTATAAAGAGAAAAGTCAAAAACAGTTTTAAAAAAAAATGCTTTGGCAAATGTATGACAGTAACATGACTGCAAATATATTAGTCAACTGAAGTATTACATGACAGGTCCTTTATTTGGAATTCCCAGGGAAAGGGACAAAGTGGAAGGATAAAAATACTTGGATAAAGTAGATGGAAACAGAAATGAAAAATATGGGGATGATATGAAATGGTTTTATGACAATGGAAGAAAACAAAACAAGACAGCTAGGAAGAAAAGACAAATGAAGAAAACAAGACAGAAATGAAAAATATGGGGATGATATGAAATGGTTTTATGATAATGGAAGAAAACAAAACAAGACAGCTAGGAAGAAAACAAGACAGCTAGGAAGAAAACAAGACATAAATGAAGAAAACAAGACAGCTAGGAAGAAAACAAGACTTCATAGGGAGACGAAAGAAGAAGAAGAAGACATTAACACCTCGGAGTAAGCTCTCTTTTCACTACAAACAACACAAGATGTTCTGGTCCTAAGAGAAACTTGGACACCCGTGACGGGACAAATGTAATGCTACCTTGTACTGGTCGTTAACTCCCCATTTTGTGTTTGACATGGCTCCACTCTTGTCTTTCCAGCTGATAAATGGAACAAAGAAATGGTGTTAGAATTGTGGACAAGGAAGGATGAAAGTGAGGACAAACAATGTACAAGTACATCAGACAAGGAAGGATGAAAGTGAGGACAAACAATGTACAAGTACATCAGACAAGGAAGGATGAAAGTGAGGACAAACAATGTACAAGTACATCAGACAATGAAAGATGAAAGTGAGGACAATGTACAAGTACATCAGATAAGGAAGGATGAAAGTGAGGACAAACAATGTACATGTACATCAGACAAGGAAGGATGAAAGTGAGGACAAACAATGTACATGTACATCAGACAAGGAAGGATGAAAGTGAGGACAAACAATGTACATGTACATCGGACAAGGAAGGATGAAAGTGAGGACAAACAATGTACAAGTACATCAGACATGGAAGGATGAAAGTGAGGACAAACAATGTACATGTACATCAGACATGGAAGGATGAAAGTGAGGACAAACAATGTACAAGTACATCAGACAAGGAAGGATGAAAGTGAGGACAAACAATGTACAAGTACATCAGACAACGAAAGATGAAAGTGAGGACAATGTACAAGTACATCAGATAAGGAAGGATGAAAGTGAGGACAAACAATGTACAAGTACATCAGACAACGAAAGATGAAAGTGAGGACAATGTACAAGTACATCAGATAAGGAAGAATGAAAGTGAGGACAAACAATGTACAAGTACATCAGACAATGAAAGATGAAAGTGAGGACAAACAATGTACATGTACATCAGACAAGGAAGGATGAAAGTGAGGACAAACAATGTACAAGTACATCAGACATGGAAGGATGAAAGTGAGGACAAACAATGTACATGTACATCAGACATGGAAGGATGAAAGTGAGGACAAACAATGTACATGTACATCAGACATGGAAGGATGAAAGTGAGGACAAACAATGTACATGTACATCAGACAAGGAAGGATGAAAGTGAGGACAAACAATGTACATGTACATCGGACAAGGAAGGATGAAAGTGAGGACAAACAATGTACATGTACATCGGACAAGGAAGGATGAAAGTGAGGACAAACAATGTACAAGTACATCAGATAAGGAAGGATGAAAGTGAGGACAAACAATGTACAAGTACATCAGACAAGGAAGGATGAAAGTGAGGACAAACAATGTACAAGTACATCGGACATGGAATGACAGAAGTGGTAATAAAGAAGATTTACATCAAGCAAAGAAGGAAGCAGTAGCAAACATAAATTCTGCCACAATGACCGATAAAAATGAAGTGATAAGCTACGCTGTGCAATCTTCAAACTTTGGTCTACATTAACCTAGTCTGTTTTTTATTTTTTTAAATTTATTTATAACCCCCCAAAAAAATAAAAAATTCACTATTTCTGTCTATGTTTAATTGAACATAACAAAGCTGTGGGAAAATAAACTGTTCTTAACATGCATTAGGGATAAGAAACTCTTTACAGTAAACTTTATCGTAGAGGGTAATCAGACCATCAGATGTAGACACCACTTAGAAAGTGTTTTGGTTCATCAGATTTGTAAGCTCCTCGGGTGAGTGTCCTACACAAGATCAGTCTATATAAACGACTCCCAGAGACCTACCTACATCACGACCCCCAGAGACCTACCTACATCACGACCCCCAGAGACCTACCTACATCACGACTCCCAGAGACCTACCTACATCACGACTCCCAGAGACCTACCTACATCACGACTCCCAGAGACCTACCTACATCACGACTCCCAGAGACCTACCTACATCACGACTCCCATAAGACCTACCTACATCACGACTCCCAGAGACCTACCTACATCACGACTCCCATAACACCTACCTACATCACGACTCCCAGTGACCTACCTACATTACGACTCCAGTGAGTGACCTACCTACGTCACGACTCCCAGAGACCTACCTACGTCACGACTCCCAGAGACCTACCTATGTCACGACTCCCAGAGACCTACCTACGTCACGACTCCCAGAGACCTACCTACATCACGACTCCCAGAGACCTACCTACATCATGACTCCCAGGGTCCTCCCTATGTCACGACTCCCAGAGACCTACCTACATCACGACTCCCAGAGACCTACCTACATCACGACTCCCAGAGACCTACCTACATCACGACTCCCAGAGACCTACCTACATCACGACTCCCAGAGACCTACCTACATCACGACTCCCAGAGATCTACCTACAGCTGCATGAACCTGAAATCTCATGAAATATCCTGACCGAACTATACTACACTACCATAATATACCAGTTGGCACTGTAGCCAGCATGAATCTCATACGTAGCATTTTGTGTATTGTTTACATTTGACATTTAATATGGTGATAATTCAGCTTCTGTGAGGTCTTCCAGGTTGTCTGTTATTGCATTTAAAGGTTAACCTTATATTATGCCATGCTCATAAAATTGACAAACTTAGAAATCCTTGGAATTCAACAGTTCGCCATAAGCAAACATCCCCACCCACCTTATATTTGCCTAATTATTACTCCTGGTGTGTGTTCTTTGTTCCTGCAGCAGGCCTATTGAGCCGAAACGTAGTTCAATTTTGTGTTGACCGTTAATTACATAAAGATTTACCCAAACCATTTTTTTTCTATTTTTTATTTTCATTTGTCCCCCCTATACCGCCCTAATTACTACTTTCGGTGACCACTGAATGTTGGTTTTGTTTCCTTTGATGTTGAATTTTTTTTTTTTTCAAGAATGTTGTAAAAGGTACAGCAGTACTGCAGAAAAGGGACTTTTTTTAACAAAAAATATATAAATTTGGTCAATTTTAAAGAAATTTTTATTTTTCTCTTTTCCCTCACATGATAGGGGAAATCTCCTCTGCCATCAGCAAGACATCAAACAAACATTTGTAACATGGGACAGCCAGTGAACGATGCTTTGAGGGAGCCAAACATACAGCTGGATCAATGGACTGACGGAGCCGCATGAATAGACAACACAACACATGAGAAAGCCATAGCACTGTGTGTTTAAAATTCCGACCAAAAATCTAACATAACCCGGGAAATTATTACAGCGTGTGATTATCATGTGCCTGCTTGGGTAAACACACAGTCGTGTGTAACATGAGCTCAAAGAAAACACTATTATTGGAACTCCAAATGTAAGATTCTAAGGGCAGAATCCCCCTACAGAAAAGACAATCTGCTGCCTTGCAGGAAGATTGGGGACAATCAAAGGCTAATGAAAGCAAACCTGAATAAAATGCTGGCCGAAATCGGATGCACTGGGCCACCGGCGCAGAACACAGTGCAACGTTTTAACAGGTATTCAATCAGGGTGGATCTAACAGTACTCTAATTATGATGTTCTATCTGTGGGGTCAATCAATTCACTTAGACAGCTGTCTTCATGTGAGAGTCTGGAACCCTACTCTGATTGAGTCTTGATCGCAGAGAGATTCAAGTGGCAATAATTTTTATGACATCTTGAAAATGTGACCCACTGATAGGTATTGTAATCTAGGGGTTAATCTCCATGTTTGACACTTATAGCACAATATTAGCAAAACAGCAAAAACCAATGGATAGATGTAGCATTCTTACCCAACATCTGGTTTCTGGTGGCCAGACGCAACGTGTAATATGTTGCCCATACGACTCCAGCGCCAACGCACACAAACAATGGAATCAGCTGGACATAAACAAAAATAAGGATTAGTTTGAAAACAGATATTATTATTGAAATAAAAATGGCTTGTAAATTTCTGTTCTTCTACCTTTCAGCTCCCTGTGGAGCATAGGTCTTCAACAAACACTTTCAGCTCCCTGTGGAGCATAGGTCTTCAACAAACACTTTCAGCTCCCTGTGGAGCATAGGTCTTCAACAAACACTTTCCAAGTTGTTCTGTTTTTTGTCATTCTTTTAAGATCATTCCATGTCTTCCCCATCATCTTCATATCTGCTTCTTCTATCTGTCTTCTCCAAGAATTCCTTGGTCTTCCTCTTTGTCTTTTCCCCTGGGGATTCCAAAAAAGGGCCTGTTGTGTAATACTCTCAGTTGGCTTCCGCAGAGTGTGTCCTATCCAGCGCCATCATCTTCGCTGTATCTCTTTAACCACTGGTTTTTGACTGGTACATTTCCATAATTCTATGTTAGTGATTTTGTCCTGCCATTTCCATCCTTTTATTCTGCGTAAGCATCTATTAATAAAAGTCTGTATCTTCAGGGTTGTCAATTTTGTTGTTCTCCATGTTTCACAGCCATATAATAGTGTAACCGTGAATGATGACACATACATATTTAGATCATAATTAAGTGAGGACAAAACAGGACTAGACAAATTTAGCATAGGGATGACTAAGAGACCATGTTAAACCGCCGTGACAGACCACAAGTTGTAAACTGGGAATGACTTTAGCTGTCAGTAAGGAAGGTAGTACGTGTGCGTGTGAAAGCTGGAAAACAACAAGAGATATAGAAACAAAGTTGAACGCATTCGAAAATAAATGTCTAAGGAAAATACTTGGTATAGCGTGGAACGAATTCAAAACAAACGAGGAAATTAGAGAAATCACCAATCAACCACTAATATCTTCAGTAATAAAGAAAAGACGATGGTCATATGTTGGACATGTGATGAGAAGAGATAATAACCGAATAGCAAAGCAAGCCCTCATATGGGAAACAACAGGTAAGAGAAAAAGAGGAAGACCCAGGGAGACACTGAGAAGAACATTGATGAGAGAGGCAAGAGCAACAGGATTCAGCTCCCTCAATGAGATAGAGCTGCTTGCACAGAACAGACAAATGGCGAGATTTGATAATATATCTTTAAAAGAATTGAAAACTGCTAGAACAAAAATTCAGATAGGAGAAGGAGTATCTTGGTCTACACCCTATGGGCCGGCTACGGCTCGAAAGGTCAATAGAGAGATAGATAGAAGGTAGAACTTATAAACTAAAGTCACACATAGGCAGATGGTTGGGGAGGGTCACTTGGAGTGGAGCAGTGTTGGATGTCATTTTTATCTGGAGAAAGAATAGTTGGCAGGTAGGTAGAAGTTTAGCCAGAGAGGAAGGCATCGAGTTACTAGGAAGATCAAGTTACTAGTAACGGATGTGAACTTGACCAAATGACCCCGCTCTGGGAAATGCCAGAGCTTGGCTCAGAGATCTGTCACGAGTGGATGAAGAAAGGCAGGGAGTAAGGTTAAGTGTTGGTCAAAGAACAGGAGTATAAAAGTTAGAGGGCAGACTTGAGAAGGGGCTTGCACTTTTACACTTAGACTTCGACTTAGGAACACACAGAGATAGCCACGCACTAGGGACCGATAGGAACTGAGATAATCACAGAAGAACTTAAACTTAGAGAAGAGCTAGAACTAGATAACTAGAACTACAGGAGAGCAGAATTAGAATTACAGATCAGAATTAGAAGTCACGCACCAGAACTAGAGAAGAGACGGAGAACTAGAGATACACATCGAGATAGCCATTGGAGAACTTTAGAAACAGAAGACACAGACGAAAGAGAGCTATATAGCGTGACAGCTAGAATATCCGCTATACGAATAGCTGAGGTACAACACCGACGGTAGTCGAAGTGCTTCAGCGGCCAAGACTGTTGACAGATCGAACAAGTCTCTACAGAAACGCTAGGAAGGATAGCCTGATAGTACATTATATATGTATATAGATAATAAATATTATAATTATAACACACCAAGTTTGTTCATTCTAGAATGTGTGGTGTCGTGTCAAATACGAAGAACAAGGCTATACTATAATATGACTGACTTAAAATTGGAGCTGAAAATTGTTATTTTGTATTTAACCAAATTAAATTTCTGTTACATGTCTACAATAATTGATTTACAGACATGAAAGAGGTATTTTAAAAAAATTACATTTATCAATGTTTATCTAGATATTGTTATTGCTCGTTATATATCAAAAAAAATTTTATTATAATATATTGATTTTAAGAAAAAGCACCAACTATGTGCACCAACTATGTTTGCCATATATTCATATATCTGTACACTCAAACATATCAACAAATAAATATGCGATAGCCCGTGACCACTAACCACTTGCATGCCATTGTGTTCAGTCCTCAGACATTAACAAAATGTTGAACCACACTACTGCACTACAGTCTACTACTGTCAGTCTTAGATCATTATATACGCAGTGTCCTTGATTGACCCCATTTGTTCTCATTCTGGTTTGAGGTACTTTCCATTAGAGTCATATAGAGCTGTAAATAACATAAAACTAGTTTAGCCCTTCAAGGAGGGTTTTAACATTTTCTACTAACAATCTCTAACTCTAATGACTAATTGAGGTGGAGCAGAAGATCCTAGTTATAACTCCATGTTGTTGAGTGGTCCTAATTGTAATCATTTTTAATTTAAAAAAAAAATAAAGATAAATTAAGAAACAAATATATAATCATAATATCACACACAATTTAAAGTTTTACAAGAAAATAAATAGACTAATTGTTTAATTCTTCTAGTAGACGAACATTGGAACGAACAATCAAACACGGGAGTCGAGTCGTAGTTTCTTCTTGGTCTCAACATCGACCGGTCCAGGTCAGTGAGCCTGGCTACAAGTTTTGATCTCAAAAAGTTGGAGAATTTTTACAATTGAGCATTGCTGTGATACAATGAATTACTTACTGCGGGATGCTTCTTCAAGCTAGAAGGGGACAAGCCTGCCATAGGCATGTTTGCGGCTGTAGAGCTGGCAATAAAATAAGAAAACGTGAAAGCGAAGAAGCTGCAGACGTCCCGTCAATGTCACTGCTGCCCAGGCCGGAAGCGGAAGTTGTGGAAGTGGCTTCAGCAACATCGTGTGTCGTGCCGAGTTATGCCATAAAAAAGTAAAGTTAGTGGTGACGGGGGCCGTGCGGCTAAAACCACTGTTCCGCTGGCTGAAAAGCCGACGTTCGGTGTTCGAAGCCCGTGGTAGACAGAAAGGATTTTTTTTCTATCGGGGGTGAAATAAAAATCATGAGTCTCACACGTCGTGGCGACTGCTTGACCAAGCGGCCTTTATCCCACGGGTTCTATCGTTGACCCCCGTCATACACCAGGAATGGTACTATGTGACGTAAAGATAGTGACCCCGTCACGCGAAGTGGCGTATAGGGAATATGGTGTTAATGACCATATATTTTACAGACTTCGGCACATGATTTTGGGGCAATGTGGTAGGTATTACGCCCGTGCCGCTTTACTTTCCCAGAAGAAAATCCGGTACCCATTAAAGGCTGGGTGAACCCGGAAGCTGTCATTTGGGATCGGACCCTACCTGAAGACGCACCAAGATGGGCGCTTGTTGCGTTTGGACAAAGCCCAACGGCCAAGATCTGAATTTGCAGAATTTCGTTCATCTGAATTTGCAGAATTTCGTTAATTCTCAACGGCGGCCGTTATAGTTTAACTTTTGCTAGCACAATGCCTGGAGTATAAGCTCGGACCACCATCTTATCGTGCTTTCTCCCTGCATCGCAGACAAAACGGACGCTGTCTAGATGAACCAAATTAGTAAATAACCTTGATAATAGCGAAAAACAGCCACTGCTGTTGCTGCTGAGGTAACGCCAAATGAGATAGGTCTTGAGAAATGTTTGCCAAGTCCAAGGCTGATGTTCTTGCACATAATAACCTTGATAATAACGAATAACAGCCACTGCTGTTGCTGCTGAGGTAACGCCAAACGAGATAGGTCTTGAGAAATGTTTGCCAAGTCCAAGGCTGATGTTCTTGCACATAATAACCTTGATAATAACGAATAACAGCCACTGCTGTTGCTGCTGAGGTAACGCCAAACGAGATAGGTCTTGAGAAATGTTTGCCAAGTCCAAGGCTGATGTTCTTGCACATAATAACCTTGATAATAACGAATAACAGCCACTGCTGTTGCTGCTGAGGTAACGCCAAACGAGATAGGTCTTGAGAAATGTTGCCAAGTCCAAGGCTGATGTTCTTGCACATAATAACCTACATTGACTTGGTAGTAGCGTTGCTACTACCGCTAATCGCCATTACTGTCATGCTCTTCACGACCGTTCTGTCCATCATACACAAGTCCCAGTGGAAGAAACTCAGTGGCCTGCCGATGCTGGAAGTTTCCGAGCTGAAACCGATCAATGATCCTAGGTGGAGCTCAGTGCGAGCTAGCGCCCAGGTTCGTGTGGCTAGGCTGCTCTTTGCTTGTCTCTATCTTACATCATCATGAACGCACCCAGCCACGTGGCCAGACTGTACTGTCAGAAGCGGACTGAAGATTCAGGGGACATGAAATTGACATTCTCTGAAGATCTTATCCGGCTGATTTTCCAGCACGTCGGCCACGCCCACCATGCCTGCAAGTTTTGGATCTTCGTGGTCGTCAGTAGAAACTTTACTAAGAACCTCAGACAAACTGAGGAAGTTACCAAGTGTATATACTAGTCGTGCCTTATATCTTGGTGGGTGTATGTGCTGGCCATGGCTGATATCTTGGTGGGTGTATGTGCTGGCCATAGCTGATATCTTGGTGGGTGTATGTGCTGGCCATGGCTGATATCTTGGTGGGTGTATGTGCTGGCCATGGCTCATATCTTGATGTGTGTCTGGGCTGGTCATGGTTCATATCTTGGTGCGTGTCTGTGCTGGCCATGGTTCATATCTTAGTGTATATCCGTGCTAGTCATGGCTCATATCTTAGCTTGTGTGTGTGTGCTGGCCATGGCTCATATCTTGGTGGGTGACTGTGCTGGCCATGGTTCATATCTTGGTGTATTTCCGTGCTAACCATGGCTCATATCTTGATGTGTTTCTGTGCTAGTCATGGTTCATATCTTGGTGTGTTTCCGTGAAGCCATGGCTCATATCTTAATGTGTTTCTGTGCTAGCTATGGCTCATATCTTGGTGTGTTTCTGTGCTAGCCATGGCCCATATCTTAGCTTGCGTGTGTGTGCTGGCCATGGCTCATATCTTGGTGTGTGTCATGCTAGTCATATCTCATATATTTGTGTGCATGTCCATGCTAGTCACATCTCATCTTCGTGTGTGTCTATGTTAGTAATGTCTCATATCTTTGTGTGTTTGTGTTTAGTCATATCACATGTATTTGTGTGTGCATGTCTATGTTAGTCACATCTCCTATCTTTATCTTTGTGTGTGCATGACTGTGTTTAGTCATATCTCATATCTTAGTGTGTGTATATGTGTTAGTCATATCTCATATTTTAGAGTGTGTCTGTGCTAGTCACATCTTATATCTTAGTGTGTGTGTGTATCTGTGATAGTCATATCTCATATGTTGGTGTGTGTCAGTGTTAGTCATGCTTCATATCGTTATGTGCATGTCAGTGTTAGTCACATCTCATATCTTTGTGTGTGCATGTCTGTGTTAGTCACCTCTAGTGACTCGGGCAGATGGTGCTCGTAAACCTGGGAGGGCAGACCATCTAAAGGCAGAATCCCCCTACAGAAAAGACAATCTGATGCCTTGCAGGAAGATTGGGGACAACCAAAGGCTAAGGAAAGCAAACCTGAACAAAATGCTGGCTGTAATCGGATCCACTGGGCCACTGGCGCAGAACACAGTGCAACGTTTTAACAGGTATTCAAGTAGAGTGGATCTAACACTCTAATTGACTTTAATTATGATGTCAATTCACTTAAACAGACAGCTGTCTTCATATGAGAGTCTGGAATCCTACTCTGATTGAGTCCTGATCGCAGAGAGGGGGACCCTACCTTTTGTCCGTTGTAGTCCAGTTCGCTAACCAACGAGCTATCGCGGCTCCCTAGAGTCATGCCATAGATGATCATTCATTGTCCTCTCGGGCCAAAGACGGCACACAGAGTGGAAGCAAGGGCGGGCCTATTGTTGCTGGTGGAGTCATGAGCAAGTTGACCTTCGGTGCCCTTTTTAATATTTTATTTATATATTTTAAAGATTCTTGATGGCGCCTTTAAGCACATGGTACGCCCCATGGGCAACTGCCTGAGTTGCTGATAGTGATACATTGAGCCGGCCCTGGGCGGAGCAATAATTCTCCATGATTAACGATCTGATGCTAGTTCATGTAGTTCTTGGTTATTTCTTAGCCCCATGGTTGAGCCTTCCTTAGTAGTTGTTCTACTTGTCGATTCTCTTGGTCTGCCTTGTTTTCTTTTACCACATGCTTCCACATGAATGCCTGACGGGGAAGTCTTTCTTCATTCATTTTCAGTGATTTAAAAATAGTATGTCAAAGTCTTAAAACAAGCGGCCAAGAGCCGGTTCTATATTCCACACTGATGCCGTTCCAGTATCTAACTACCAAGGTCGTAATATAGGAATCCATAGAAAAAAAGTGTCCTCTTCTCAGGATCTGATCATCTAGACGGATGGGTCTGTATCCCGCGGACAGCGCAGTTGCTGGGGTTTTGTGGCATACCAACATGGCAGAGAAGTGGGGAATCTGGCCAGTGTAGCATGACGGTGTCCAGCATGAGAATGGAGATAGGAGCAGTACCAACATGGCAGAGAAGTGGCTAGGGAATCTGGCAAGTGTAGCATGACGGTGTCCAGCATGAGAATGGAGATAGGAGCAGTAACGGTGGCGATAACATGGTTGGTTACACAGAACGTGGATCACGCAGTCTTGGTGACTGACTCGCAAACTATGTTACAGAAGATTGACAACAGTGACAGGAGTGGATGCAGCTCTTGGATGGCTCTACAGTGAGTGTGTTAACCTGGGTGTACTGTCCAGGGCATGCTGGTGTACACGGCAATGAAATAGCCGATAAGCTCGCTGGTAGCTCTTGGATGGCTCTACAGTGAGTGTGTTAACCTGGGTGTACTGTCCAGGGCACGCTAGTGTACACGACAATGAAATAGCCGATAAGCTCGCTGGCAGCTCTTGGATGGCTCTACAGTGAGTGTGTTAACCTGGGTGTACTGTCCAGGGCACGCTGGTGTACACGGCAATGAAATAGCCGTTAAGCTTGCTAGCAGCTCTTGGATGGCTCTACAGTGAGTGTGTTAACCTGGGTGTGCTGTCCAGGGCACGCTGGTGTACACGACAATGAAATAGCCGATAAGCTTGCTAGCAGCTCTTGGATGGCTCTACAGTGAGTGTGTTAACCTGGGTGTACTGTCCAGGGCATGCTGGTGTACACAGCAATGAAATAGCCGATAAGCTCGCTGGCAGCTCTTGGATGGCTCTACAGTGAGTGTGTTAACCTGGGTGTACTGTCCAGGGCATGCTGGTGTACACGGCAATGAAATAGCCGATAAGCTCGCTGGCAGCTCTTGGATGGCTCTACAGCGAGTGTGTTAACCTGGGTGTACTGTCCAGGGCATGCTCGTGTACACAGCAATGAAATAGCCGATAAGCTCGCTGACAGCTCTGACACTGAGTGTGACATTACTCTGGACAAAGAGAACATCGTCAAGTTTGTTCTTCATTCCTTAAGAGAAGAGGAGGAGAATGGGTGGGACAATGATGTATATATTGAGAGACTGAGTAATCTAAAGGTGAGACAATGATGTATATATTGAGAGATTGAGGAGTCTAAAGGTGGGATAATGATGTATATATTGAGAGAGTGAGGAGTCTAAAGGTAGGACAATGATGTATATATTGAGAGATTGAGGAGTCTAAAGGTGGGACAATGATGTATATATTGAGAGAGTGAGGAGTCTAAAGGTGGGACAATGATGTATATATTGAGAGAGTGAGGAGTCTAAAGGTGGGATAATGATGTATATATTGAGAGACTGAGGAGTCTAAAGGTGGGACAATGATGTATATATTGAGAGAGTGAGGAGTCTAAAGGTGGGACAATGATGTATATACTGAGAGAGTGAGGAGTCTAAAAGTGGGACAATGATGTATATATTGAGAGAGTGAGGAGTCTAAAAGTGGGACAATGATGTATATATTGAGAGACTGAGGAGTCTAAAGGTAGGACAATGTTGTATATATTGAGAGAGTGAGGAGTCTAAAGGTGGGACAATGATGTACATATTGAGAGACAGGAGTCTAAAAGTGGGACAATGATGCATATATTGAGAGACTGGAGTCTAAAGGTGAGACAATGATGTATATACAGTATTGAGAGACAGGAGTCTAAAGGTGGGACAATGATGTATATATTGAGATTCTGAGGAGTCTAAAAGTGGGACAATGATGTATATATTGAGAGACAGGAGTCTAAAAGTGGGACAATGATGTATATATTGAGAGACAGGAGTCTAAAAGTGGGACAATGATGTATATATTGAGAGACAGGAGTTTAAAGGTGGGACAATGATGTATATATTGAGAGACAGGAGTCTAAAGGTGGGAAAGGGATCTGGACAATCCAGAGTGTTTAGTGGGGAAAGTAGATGCATCTGTAATCAACACGTTACAGGAAAAAGAGTCTGCAAAAGCTACGAGAAACGCTGGGAAGGGCGGTAGAGCGGATATGGGGATGCTCCAACTGCAATAAGACTCATTCCATGAATAAAATAGAATGAGTGATGTATTTCTAACACCTTCTTCTTATAAAACTCAACACATATTATTGTTTAGATTCGTTTCTTATCCATTCGTTTCAAATGTATTCTTTCCAGCTGATGTTTGAGATCCTACGTAGACATTTGTTTTCAGGGACATTTAGTTTATTTTCTAAAGTCTGGGTGGATTTCTAGCTTTTACATTCATATGTTAGTACTGGTATCACATCCATATGTTAGTACTGGTATCACGTCCATATGTTAGTACTGGTATCACATCCATATGTTAGTACTGGTATCACATCGATATGTTAGTACTGGTATCACATCCATATGTTAGCACTGGTATCCCATCCATATGTTAGCACTAGTATCACATCCATATGTTAGCACTAGTAACACATCCATATGTTAGCACTGGTATCACATCCATATGTTAGCACTGGTATCACATCCATATGGTAGCACTGGTATCACATCCATATGGTAGCACTGGTATCACATCCATATGTTAGCACTGGTATCACATCCATATGTTAGCACTGGTATCACATCCATATGTTAGCACTGGTATCACATCCATATGTTAGCACTGGTATCACATCCATATGTTAATACTGGTACCATACAACCAATGATCTCATCTATAATGGAATGAATTCAAGACTAATATAGAGATAAGAGAAATGGTCATGCAACCAATGATCTCATCTACAATGGAATGAATTCAAGACTAATATAGAGATAAGAGAAATGGCCATGCAACCAAAGATCTCATCTACAATGGAATGAATTCAAGACTAATATAGAGATAAGAGAAATGGTCATGCAACCAACGATCTCATCTACAATGGAATGAATTCAAGACTAATATAGAGATAAGAGAAATGGTCATGCAGCCAACAATCTCATCTACAATGGAATGAATTCAAGACTAATATAGAGATAAGAGAAATGGTCATGCAACCAACGATCTCATCTACAATGGAATGAATTCAAGACTAATATAGAGATAAGAGAAATGGTCATGCAACCAATGATCTCATCTACAATGGAATGAATTCAAGACTAATATCGAGATAAGAGAAATGGCCATACAACCAATGATCTCATCTACAATGGAATGAATTCAAGACTAATATAGAGATAAGAGAAATGGCCATACAACCAATGATCTCATCTACAATGGAATGAATTCAAGACTAATATAGAGATAAGAGAGATGGCCATACAACCAACGATCTTATCTACAATGGAATGAATTCAAGACTAATATAGAGATAAGAGAAATGGTCATGCAACCAACGATCTTATCTACAATGGAATGAATTCAAGACTAATATAGAGATAAGAGAAATGGCCATACAACCAACGATCTCATCTATAATTTGGAAGGGAAGTTGAACCTGTGTTGAGACAACAAAATAATCTCAAAACAGGCTCTGATGTGGGAAACATCAGGATACAGAAAAGAGAGGAAGACCTAGCGAGGTGCTGAAAACAGATATGAGAAGCAAAGTTAGCAGGCATAGACTCATTAGATACAATTGAATATATTACCCAAAATAGAGATGGGTGGTGAGAAACGCTATGAGTCCTATGTGATGCCCAATGTGATGTCCTGTGTGATGTCCTATGTTTATGTCCTATGTGATGTCTAGCAGTGCTGAAAGGGTCAGATACTGCAAGCGATGTCTTTCATCAGCCCTTTGGAAGTCTGTTGTTGTTATTATGGATCCAGAAGCTTGTGAGCTGACGCCCTTTGGCCCAGTGCCATGTAATGATATCTGCAGGTATTTCTGAGTTCCCTTGTAGTTCCGTACAAGGTGTTCCATTGATCAGGTCTTTGAGGAAGTAGAGTTGCTCTGATGTCAGTGAGCTTTGGACAGTCAACAAGGTGATGTTCTACTGTTTCATGTGGGTGTTCACGGACATGCTGGAGTTTGGTTTCATTGTATTCTATTGATGTGGTTAAACTAAACCAAATATCAAATATCACATCACACAACTAAACCAAATATCAAATATCACATCACACAACTAAACCAAATATAAAATATCACATCACACAACTAAACCAAATATCAAATGACACACCACACAACTAAACCAAATATCAAACATCACACCACACAACTAACCCAAATATCAAACATCACATCACACAACTAAACCAAATATCAAACATCACATCACACAACTAAACCAAATATCAAACATCACACTACACAACTAAACCAAATATCAAATATCACATCACACAACTAAACCAAATATCAGACATCACATCACACAACTAAACCAAATATCAAACATCACATCACACAACTAAACCAAATATCAAACATCACACCACAATACTAAACCAAATATCAAACATCACATCACACAACTAAACCAAATATCAAACATCACACCACACAACTAAACCAAATATCAAACATCACATCACACAACTAAACCAAATATCAAACATTACACCACACAACTAAACCAAATATCAAACATCACATCACACAACTAAACCAAATATCAAACATCACATCACACAACTAAACCAAAATATCAAACATCACACCACACAACTAAACCAAATATCAAACATCACATCACACAACTAAACCAAATATCAAACATCACACCACACAACTAAACCAAATATCAAACATCACACCACACCACACAACTAAACCAAATATCAAACATCACATCACACAACTAAACCAAATATCAAACATCACACCACACAACTAAACCAAATATCAAACATCACATCACACAACTAAACCAAATATCAAACATTACACCACACAACTAAACCAAATATCAAACATCACACCACACAACTAAACCAAATATCAAACATTACACCACACAACTAAACCAAATATCAAACATCACATCACACAACTAAACCAAATATCAAACATCACATCACACAACTAAACCAAATATCAAACATCCCACCACACAACTAAACCAAATATCAAACATCACACCATACAAATAAACCAAATATCAAATGTCACACCACACAACTAAACCAAATATCAAACATCACACCACACAACTAAACCAAATATCAAATGTCACATCACACAACTAAACCAAATATCAAACATTACACCACACAACTAAACCAAATATCAAACATTACACCACACAACTAAACCAAATATCAAACGTCACACCACACAACTAAACCAAATATCAAATGTCACACCACACAACTAAACCAAATATCAAATGTCACACCACACAACTAAACCAAATATCAAACGTCACATCACACAACTAAACCAAATATCAAACATTACATCACACAACTAAACCAAATATCAAATGTCACACCACACAACTAAACCAAATATCAAACATCACATCACACAACTAAACCAAATATCAAACATTACACCACACAACTAAACCAAATATCAAACATCACACCACACAACTAAACCAAATATCAAACATTACATCACACAACTAAACCAAATACCAAACATTACACCACACAACTAAACCAAATATCAAACATAACACCACACAACTAAACCAAATATCAAACATAACACCACACAACTAAACCAAATATCAAACATCACACCACACAACTAAACCAAATATCAAACATCACACCACACAACTAAACCAAATATCAAACATAACACCACACAACTAAACCAAATATCAAACATCACATCACACAACTAAACCAAATATCAAACATAACACCACACAACTAAACCAAATATCAAACATTACACCACACAACTAAACCAAATATCAAACATTACACCACACAACTAAACCAAATATCAAACATTACAACACACAACTAAACCAAATATCAAACATTACACCACACAACTAAACCAAATATCAAACATTACACCACACAACTAAACCAAATATCAAACATTACACCACACAACTAAACCAAATATCAAACATTACACCACACAACTAAACCAAATATCAAACATTACACCACACAACTAAACCAAATATCAAACATCACATCACACAACTAAACCAAATATCAAACGTCACACCACACAACTAAACCAAATATCAAACATTACACCAAATGAAGCAAACTCAGAACTCTTTTAGAAAAAAATAACTCTTCATTTGACCTCTCCTGAGCAAATGACATAAATGGAATGTGAACATATCTCATAGTTCTGTTGACAAATATTTGCATAATAGAATCATCTATAGAATATATAAGCTGGACATTATTTGTGTAAGTCAATCATATAGCTGGGATTGGCATAGAGCTTCACTGGAATTGTTAAATGGACTGGGGAAACAATAACAGGTTTACAATGTTGATAAATATAAACAAACATACAGTGTTGTTAATACATAATAAACTGGTACAGAATGTTGATAAAACATAACAATAAACAAATTTACAATGTTGATAAAACATAACAGTAAACAAATTTACAATGTTGATAAAACATAACAATAAACAAATTTACAATGTTGATAAAACATAACAATAAACAAATTTACAATGTTGATAAAACATAACAATAAACAAATTTACAATGTTGATAAAACATAACAATAAACACAATTTACAATGTTGATAAAACATAACAATCAACAAATGTACAATGTTGATAAAATATAACAATGAACAAAATTTACAATCTTGATAAAACATAAAAATATAAAAATAAACAAATTTGAACATGATCAAAGATAACAAAAATATTGGTAAAAACATGATCATATACACGAAAGAGGGTGGCCGAATCAATAACTTGTCAGGTTCCAAATCAGGGGAACACAAGTTCGAATCCTGGTAGAGTCAAACATTTTTTCAAACGGGCTGTGGAATAAGAACTCAGACCCAAACACCTCACTCGACTGCTCAGGACATGCGACCTTTATTCTCTGGTCATATATGTCCCGCTGGCAGACCCCAGTAATGGGATATCTATCTATCTATCTATTGGCCTTTCGAGCCGTAGGCGGCCTATAGGGCGTAGACCAAGATACTCCTTCTCTTATCTGAATTTTTGTTCTAGCAGTTTTCAATTCTTTTAAAGATATTTTATCAAATCTCGCCATCTGTCTCTGTTCTGTGCAAGCAGCTCTATCTCATTGAGGGAGCCTATTCCTGCTGCTCTTGCCTCTCTTATCAATGTTCTTCTCAGTGTCTCTCTGGGTCTTCCTCTCTTACCTGTTGTTTCCCATATGAGGGCTTGCTTTGCTATTCGGTTATTATCTCTTCTCATCACATGTCCAACATATGACCATCGTCTTTTCTTTATTACTGAAGATATTAGTGGTTGATTGGCGATTTCTCTAATTTCCTCGTTTGTTTTGAATTCGTTCCACGCTATACCAAGTATTTTCCTTAGACATTTATTTTCGAATGCGTTCAACTTTGTTTCTATATCTCTTGTTGTTTTCCAGCTTTCACACACATACGTAAGGGTTGATAGTACATTTGATTTGAATAGTCTAAGTTTTGTGTTTGTGCTGATGAGTTTTGATTTCCACAACTTTTCAAAGCTTCTGAAAGACATTGCTGCTTTAGCTATTCTGATTCTAATTTCTTTGCTTGTATCCCCTTCTCAATCAATCAATGTGACTTCTGAAAGACATTGCTGCTTTAGCTATTCTGATTCTAATTTCTTTACTTGTATCCCCTTCTCAATCAATATGACTTCCAAGATAGATAAAGTGATCGATCTCTTCCACTGGTTTATTTTCCATGTATATTTTGTCATCTGTTGGAATTAAGCTTTTCATGACTTTAGTTTTAATGCTTTTTTTAAAAAATGTTTTTCATGTTTTTCATGTTTTTAATGTTAAAAAGTTTTAATGGGATATAGCTGTGGTAAAATGGTTTTTGGGGTCCTCGGTAGCCTAGTTGGGAAAACCACCTGACCGGGCTACCGACGTTTGGACAAACCATGTTCGATTCCCACTGGAAGCAGTGCGAGTTGTACTCACGGTTGAAAAAAAAAAATACCTCCGTGGTCGACCCAGCCACTGGCAGAAATGGGTACCAGGGTAATACTCTAGGAAGGTAAGCTATGCTGCATCGCATCGTGAGTTTTGATAATTGAAGGGACACTATCCAGAAGTCTCCGAACACTTCTGGATAGGCAGCCAAGCACATTTGGGTGAAAACTTGCATGCTAAGACGCTGATTTAAGTCTCTTACTTACCTTGATGATGTTTTTATTTATTTATTTATTTTTTATATATACATGAAAATATTAAGTCAGCTTTATATCCAGTGTGTTACCGGGACCTCATTATGAGTAAAGAATAGTGACACTGTGTCCTTCCATGCATGTCGTAAGAGGCGACTAAGGAGGTTGATCGATGGCTTGACAAGCTGTCATTGTAAAAAGTATTGTTATGGAAACAGAACCATAGATTTTAGAAGCAGTGATCTCTGCAATTTGTGCCATTTTGGCACGCAAGTATTCTGTTTTTGAGATTGTGGTTCTGCCCTATGTGCCGTCTTCGGCTCGAAAGGACAATAGATAGATAGATAGATATCCAGTTATTTTATTTTTAAAATGAGTTTGTTCATTTTTATTTAAGTATGTTGAAGTTATCACTATGTACATTAAGTTATCAATATATACAGTTATCACACTGCTTTATCTCTCGTAATTGCAAAAAAAAAAAAACCAGTGAAGTTTAAAGAAGTAACGACATTGCAGTTATAGACAGTACTTCAGGAGATCGGACGATAGATTTTTATTTTTATGAATAATTAAAATGTCTGTATTTGGGACAGGTTGGTCTTGAGGAATGACGCTGGCCTCAAGACAGAGAGGTTGTGAGTTCAAATCCCGGCGGCACCTGTTGGGATTTTTATTTGTGATTTCTCTCTGCGGCAACCACCCCTGGTCTCAGTAGCGAGGCCTGTCTTAAAAAGTCAGTTACTCATCGAGGGAAAAAAAAATATGAGTACCTTAGAAGTTGGAGTTATCTGCCTGTGCGGCGAGAGACTCCTGTGCACATGGCTGCCAGGGAAAAAAATGGAACAGCACGCAAAATTTAGTTCCTAGTCTCTTGAGACTTTGTCGGAAGTGAAAGTGGGCAAGCTCCAAAAAAAAACAAAAAAGAAAAATAAATAAAATGCCCGTATTTTACGAGCATACAACTATTACATTTACAATCACATTTGCTAAAAAAAACTATCATTACATCACATAGTACCATTGCTGGTGTATGACACAGGGATCACGATAGAACCAGAAGGATAAAGGCCGCTTGGTCAATGTAGGCGCCACGTGTGAGAATCAGGATTTTTATGATCACATTTGGTGTAAGTGTTAAAGTGAATTATCTACAAGGAAGGGATTGGATGGTCAAGAAGTAAGACGTTGGCATCTGTAAAGGAAGTTTCTGGGTTTGAATGTCACCACCTGGGTGATGACTTGTTCCACTTCAAATCCATAATTTCTTTGTGGCTTTACCCTCCCTTGGTCTCTGGGTAGTGAGATCTAATGTCTAGCCCTCTCTGGGTAGTGAGATCTAATGTCTAGCCCTCTCTGGGTAGTGAGATCTAATGTCTAGCCCTCTCTGGGTAGTGAGATCTAATGTCTAGCCCTCTCTGAGTAGTGAGATCCGATGTCTAGCCCTCTCTGGGTAGTGAGATCTAATGTCTAGCCCTCTCTGGGTAGTGAGGTCTGATGTCTAGCCCTCTCTGGGTAGTGAGATCTAATGTCTAGCCCTCTCTGGGTAGTGAGGTCTGATGTCTAGCCCTCTCTGGGTAGTGAGGTCTGATGTCTAGCCCTCTCTGGGTAGTGAGGTCTGATGTCTAGCCCTCTCTGGGTAGTGAGGTCTGATGTCTAGCCCTCTCTGGGTAGTGAGGTCTAATGTCTAGCCCTCTCTGGG
Organism: Megaustenia siamemsis; assembly: GCA_032433765.1. Taxonomy (NCBI): domain Eukaryota; kingdom Metazoa; phylum Mollusca; class Gastropoda; order Stylommatophora; family Ariophantidae; genus Megaustenia; species Megaustenia siamemsis. The sequence goes on from JAVIAB010000105.1 coordinate 11,357,727, forward strand.
TAGTGAGGTCTGATGTCTAGCCCTCTCTTGGTAGTGAGATCTGATGTCTAGCCCTCTCTGGGTAGTGAGGTCTGATGTCTAGCCCTCTCTGGGTAGTGAGGTCTGATGTCTAGCCCTCTCTGGGTAGTGAGGTCTGATGTCTAGCCCTCTCTGGGTAGTGAGGTCTGATGTCTAGCCCTCTCTGGGTAGTGAGGTCTGATGTCTAGCCCTCTCTGGGTAGTGAGGTCTGATGTCTAGCCCTCTCTGGGTAGTGAGGTCTGATGTCTAGCCCTCTCTGGGTAGTGAGGTCTGATGTCTAGCCCTCTCTGGGTAGTGAGGTCTGATGTCTAGCCCTCTCTGGGTAGTGAGGTCTGATGTCTAGCCCTCTCTGGGTAGTGAGATCTGATGTCTAGCCCTCTCTGGGTAGTGAGGTCTGATGTCTAGCCCTCTCTGGGTAGTGAGGTCTGATGTCTAGCCCTCTCTGGGTAGTGAGATCTGATGTCTAGCCCTCTCTGGGTAGTGAGGTCTGATGTCTAGCCCTCTCTGGGTAGTGAGATCTAATGTCTAGCCCTCTCTGGGTCTTCTTCTACTTTTTTAGCTCCCAGTGGAGCATAGATCTTCAAAAACACTTTCAGCTCCCAGTGGAGCATAGGTCTTCAACAAACACTTTCAGCTCCCAGTGGAGCATAGGTCTTCAACAAACACTTTCCAAGTCATTCTGTTTTTCGCCATTCTTTTAAGATCATTCCATGTCTTCTCCATCATCTTCATCTCTGCTTCTATCTATCTTCTCCAAGAATTCCTTTGTCTTTCTCTTTGTTTTTTCCCCTGGGGATTCCAAAAAAGGGCCTGTTGTGTAATACTCTCAGTTGGCTTCCGTGTCCTATCCAGCACCATCATCTTCGCTGTATCTCTTTATCCACTGGTATTTGACAGGTACATTTCCATAATTTTATATTAGTGATTTTGTCCTGCCATTTCCATCCTTTTATTCTGCGTAAGCATCCATTAATGAAAGTTTGTATCTTCATGATTGTCAATTTTGTTCTAGGTAGTGAGATCTAATGTCTAGCCCTCTCAGGAAAAAAAGGCAAAAAAAAAATCTATTTGCGGGGACTGGTTGGTCTCGAGGCAAGACACCGGCCTCGAGACAGAGAGGTTGTGGGTTCGAATCCTGGCTACACCGGTTGTGATTTTTATTTATGATTTATCTCTGCAGCAACCACCTCTGGTCTCAGCAGCGAGGCCTGGCTTGAAACGTCAATTACTCATGGATGGAAATAATATGATTACCTCCTAAGTTGGAGTTATCTGCATGTGTGTGAGGGACCCCTATACACACGGCTGCCAGGGAAAAAATGGATTAACACGCAAAATTCAGTTCCTAGTCTCTAGGGACTTCGTCAGAGGTAAAAACTGGCGAACGGAAAAAAAAACATGGAAGACATGGATTAATCTCAATAGGATGGCAAAAACAGAATGGCTTGGAAAGTTTGTATGAGGCACTCAGAAATGTTCAAAGTTTGTATGAGGCACTCAGATATGTTCAAAGTTTGTATGAGGCACTCAGAAATGTTCAAAGTTTGTATGAGGCACTCAGAAATGTTCAAAGTTTGTATGAGGCACTCAGAAATGTTCAAAGTTTGTATGAGGCACTCAGAAATGTTCAAAGTTTGTATGAGGCACTCAAAAATGTTCACAGTTTGTATGAAAAAAAAAAAGTAAAGTACCCCCCGTCACGTCAAGTGGCGTATAGGGAAATATGGTGTTAGTGACCCTATATTTTACAGACCTTCAGCACATGATTTTTTGGGGTAATGTGGTCAGTATTACGCCCGTGCTGCTTTTACTTTCCCAGAAAAAATCCGGTACCCATTTAAGGCTGGGTGAACCCGGAGCCGTCGGTTGGGATCGAACCCTACCCCTTGTCCGTAGTAGTCCAGTTCACTAACCACTGAGCTATCACGGCTCCTACTAATTTTTAGGGAATTAGTAAAACCCAGGTGTCCTCGCCAGGATTACGAACCCCGGCTGTTGCCGTGGTAAGCCAACCGCCTATCGATTGCGCTAACCGGACACCCACAGTTTGTATGAGGCACTCAAAAATGTTCAAAGTTTGTATGAAGCACTCAGAAATGTTCATCTATGAAAGTTTGTATGAAGCACTCAAAAATGTTCAAAGTTTGTATGAGGCACTCAAAAATGTTCAAAGTTTGTATGATGCACTCAAAAATGTTCAAAGTTTGTATAAGGCACTCAGAAATGTTCATCTATAAAGTTTTTATGAGGCACTCAAAAATGTTCAAAGTTTGTATGAAGCACTCAGAAATGTTCATCTATAAAGTTTTTATGAGGCACTCAAAAATGTTCAAAGTTTGTATGAAGCACTCAGAAATGTTCATCTATGAAAGTTTGTATGAAGCACTCAAAAATGTTCAAAGTTTGTATGAAGCACTCAAAAATGTTCAAAGTTTATATGAGACACTCAAAAATGTTCAAAGTTTATATAAGGCACTCAGAAATGTTCAAAGTTTATATGAGGCACTCAGAAATGTTCAAAGTTTATATGAGGCACTCAGAAATGTTCAAAGTTTATATGAGGCACTCAGAAATGTTCAAAGCGTGTATGAAACACTAAAAAATGTTCATCTATGAAAGTTTGTATGAAGCACTCAAAGATGTTTATCTATGAAAGTTTGTATGAAGCACTCAAAAATGTTCGAAGTTTGCATGAAGCACTCAGAAATGTTAATCTATGAATGTTTGTATGAAGCACTCAAAAATGTTCAAAGTTTGTATGAAGCACTCAGAAATGTTAATCTATGAATTGTATGAAGCACTCAAAAATGTTCGAAGTTTGCATGAAGCACTCAGAAATGTTAATCTATGAATGTTTGTATGAAGCACTCAAAAATGTTCGAAGTTTGCATGAAGCACTCAGAAATGTTAATCTATGAATGTTTGTATGAAGCACTCAAAAATGTTCGAAGTTTGCATGAAGCACTCAGAAATGTTAATCTATGAATGTTTGTATGAAGCACTCAAAAATGTTCGAAGTTTGCATGAAGCACTCAGAAATGTTAATCTATTAAAGTTTGTATGAAGCACTCAAAAATGTTCATCTATTAAAGTTTGTATGAAGCACTCAAAAATGTTCATCTATTAAAGTTTGTATGAAGCACTCAAAAATGTTCATCTATGAAAGTTTGTATGAAGCACTCAAAAATGTTCATCTATTAAAGTTTGTATGAAGCACTCAAAAATGTTCATCTATTAAAGTTTGTATGAAGCACTCAAGATGTTCATCTATGAAAGTTTGTATGAAGCACTCAAAAATGTTCATCTATTAAAGTTTGTATGAAGCACTCAAAAATGTTCATCTATTAAAGTTTGTATGAAGCACTCAAAGATATTCATCTATGAAAGTTTGTATGAAGCACTCAAAAATGTTCATCTATTAAAGTTTGTATGAAGCACTCAAAAATGTTCAAAGTTTGTATGAAGCACTCAAAAATGTTCATCTATGAAAGTTTGTATGAAGCACTCAAAAATGTTCATCTATGAAAGTTTGTATGAAGCACTCAAAAATGTTCATCTATGAAAGTTTGTATGAAGCACTCAAAAATGTTCATCTATTAAAGTTTGTATGAAGCACTCAAAGATGTTCATCTATGAAAGTTTGTATGAAGCACTCAAAAATGTTCATCTATTAAAGTTTGTATGAAGCACTCAAAAATGTTCATCTATTAAAGTTTGTATGAAGCACTCAAAGATGTTCATCTATGAAAGTTTGTATGAAGCACTCAAAAATGTTCATCTATTAAAGTTTGTATGAAGCACTCAAAAATGTTCAAAGTTTGTATGAAGCACTCAAAAATGTTCATCTATGAAAGTTTGTATGAAGCACTCAAAAATGTTCATCTATGAAAGTTTGTATGAAGCACTCAAAAAATGTTCATCTCTTAAAGTTTGTATGAAGCACTCAAAAATGTTCATCTATGAAAGTTTGTATGAAGCACTCAAAAATGTTCATCTATTAAAGTTTGTATGAAGCACTCAAAAATGTTCATCTATGAAAGTTTGTATGAAGCACTCAAAAATGTTCATCTATTAAAGTTTGTATGAAGCACTCAAAAATGTTCATCTATGAAAGTTTGTATGAAGCACTCAAAAATGTTCATCTATTAAAGTTTGTATGAAGCACTCAGAAATGTTCACCTATGAAAGTTTGTATGAAGCACTCAAAAATGTTCAAAGTTTGTATAAAGCAGTCAAAAATGTTCAAAGTTTGTATGAAGCACTCAAAAATGTTCATCTATGAAAGTTTGTATGAAGCACTCAAAAATGTTCAAAGTTTGTATGAAGCACTCAAAAATGTTCAAAGTTTGTATGAAGCACTCAAAAATGTTCATCTATGAAAGTTTGTATGAAGCACTCAAAAATGTTCATCTATTAAAGTTTGTATGAAGCACTCAAAAATGTTCATCTATGAAAGTTTGTATGAAGCACTCAAAAATGTTCATCTATTAAAGTTTGTATGAAGCACTCAAAAATGTTCATCTATGAAAGTTTGTATGAAGCACTCAAAAATGTTCATCTATTAAAGTTTGTATGAAGCACTCAGAAATGTTCACCTATGAAAGTTTGTATGAAGCACTCAAAAATGTTCAAAGTTTGTATGAAGCACTCAAAAGTGTTCAAAGTTTGTATAAAGCACTCAAAAATGTTCATTTATGAAAGTTTGTATAAAGCACTCAAAAATGTTCATATATGAAAGTTTGTATAAAGCACTCAAAATGTTCAAAGTTTGTATAAAGCACTCAAAAATGTTCATCTATGAAAGTTTGTATGAAGCACTCAAAGATGTTTATCTATGAAAGTTTGTATAAAGCACTCAAAAATGTTCAAAGTTTGTATGAAGCACTCAAAAATGTTCATCTATGAAAGTTTGTATGAAGCACTCAAAAATGTTCAAAGTTTGTATGAAGCACTCAAAAATGTTCAAAGTTTGTATGAAGCACTCAAAAATGTTAATCTATGAAAGTTTGTATAAAGCACTCAAAGATGTTTATCTATGAAAGTTTGTATAAAGCACTCAAAAATGTTCATCTATGAAAGTTTGTATAAAGCACTCAAAAATGTTCAAAGTTTGTATGAAGCACTCAAAAATGTTCATCTATGAAAGTTTGTATGAGGCACTGTAATTGTCCATTCTTGAAAGTTTGCTGACAGTTTTAACTGTCCATTCTTGAAAATTTGCTGATTGCTGTAACTGTCCATTCTTGAAAGTTTGCTGACAGCTGTAACTGTCCATTCTTGAAAGTTTGCTGACAGTTTTAACTGTCCATTCTTGAAAGTTTGCTGACAGTTTTAACTGTCCATTCTTGAAAGTTTGCTGACAGCTGTAACTGTTCATTCTTGAAAGTTTGCTGACAGTTTTAACTGTCCATTCTTGAAAGTTTGCTGACAGTTTTAACTGTCCATTTTTGAAAGTTTGCTGACAGTTTTAACTGTCCATTCTTGAAAGTTTGCTGACAGTTTTAACTGTCCATTCTTGAAAGTTTGCTGACAGTTTTAACTGTCCATTCTTGAAAGTTTGCTGACAGTTTTAACTGTCCATTCTTGAAAGTTTGCTGATTGCTGTAACTGTCCATTCTTGAAAGTTTGCTGACAGTTTTAACTGTCCATTCTTGAAAGTTTGCTGACAGTTTTAACTGTCCATTCTTGAAAGTTTGCTGACAGTTTTAACTGTCCATTCTTGAAAGTTTGCTGACAGCTGTAACTGTCCATTATTGAAAGTTTGCTGACAGTTTTAACTGTCCATTCTTGAAAGTTTGCTGACAGTTTTAACTGTCCATTCTTGAAAGTTTCCTGACAGTTTTAACTGTCCATTCTTGAAAGTTTGCTGACAGTTTTAACTGTCCATTCTTGAAAGTTTGCTGACAGTTTTAACTGTCCATTCTTGAAAGTTTGTTGACAGTTTTAACTGTCCATTCTTGAAAGTTTGCTGATGCTGTAACTGCCTGTTGCTAACGTTTTGTACAAAAGTGGGAAAATGTTCATTCATAAATGTTTGTATGAACTCTAAAGAAGTTCAACCTAGAATAATCCTATGTGTATGAGAGCAATGTGTTCATGCCTTGTGGGGACAGCGAACCCAGCTGGACTATGAGATGATTCTCAAGGGCAAACTTGCTATGATTGCTGGAGTGACATGAGACATTGCCAGTGACTTACATGTCAGGCTTACCACTGTGGCCTGTGGAATTGAAGTAGGACGACACTAGACTGCCATTCATCTGCTCAACATCACGAGATGCTCACAAAATCTGCCACCTGGACGTCGTCCAACTCACCTATATACGTCATCTGGCAATGCAGACATATGTATACACATAGGATACCTGCTACATATTTCTTACCCTCGTACACACCCGTACCTATATATGTGTATATATTTGTCTGTATGTATAAATGCAGGTATGTATGCATGTGTTTTGTACACATCTTTTTGGTGTGCACATCCATAGTTGCAGATATACACAGATTTATATGTTCACTTTTTCAAATGTGGATTTACATATTAGGAGTCAACTCATAGAAACGTTTCCAGTAATAGTAAAGGCTGGGATCTTGCACCCACCTACACATATTTTTAGAACCCTTCCCTTCTTACTGTTTTTCACACCCAGGTCCCACCCTGTTGGCCGGACATATCAATCCAGCCGTTGCTTGACCAAGCTCTGTGACTGACCAAGCACTGTGACTGGCCAAGCTCTGTGACTGATCAAGCTCTGTGACTGACCAAGCTCCGTGGCTGTTGAAGCTCTGTGACTGACCAAGCTCTGTGACTGACCAAGCTCTGTGACTGGCCAAGCTCTGTGACTGACCAAGCTCTGTGACTGATCAAGCTCTGTGACTGACCAAGCTCCGTGGCTGTTGAAGCTCTGTGACTGACCAAGCTCTGTGACTGACCAAGCTCTGTGACTGACCAAGCTCTGTGACTGACCAAGCTCTGTGACTGACCAAGCTCTGTGGCTGTTGAAGCTCTGTGACTGACCAAGCTCTGTGACTGACCAAGCTCTGTGTCTGACCAAGCTCTGTGACTGACCAAGCTCTGTTGCTGTTGAAGCTCTGTGACTGACCAAGCTCGGTTGCTGTTGAAGCTCTGTGACTGACCAAGCTCTGTGACTGACCAAGATCTGTGACTGACCAAGTTATGTGACTAACCAAGCTCTGTGACTGACCAAGCTCTGTAGCTGTTTAAGCTCTGTGACTGACGAAGCTCTGTAACTGACCAAGCTCTGTGGCTGTTGAAGCTCTGTGACTGACCAAGTTCTGTAGCTGACCAAGCTCTGTGACTGACCAAGCTCTGTGACTGACCAAGATCTATGACTGACCAAGTTCTGTAGCTGACCAAGATCTGTGGCTGACCAAGCTATGTGACTGACCAAGCTCTGTGACTGATCAAGCTCTGTGACTGACCAAGATCTATGACTGACCAAGCTCTGTAGCTGACCAAGATCTGTGACTGACCAAGCTCTGTGACTCCCCAAGCTCTGTGACTGACCAAGCTCTGTAGCTGACCAAGATCTGTGACTGACCAAGCTATGTGACTGATCAAGATCTGTGACTGACCAAACTCTGTGACTGACCAAGATCTGTGACTGACCAAACTCTGTGTTTGACCAAGCTCTGTGACTGTCCAAGATCTGGACCTCGGGGAAGTGACTTATTTCCCTTATTTGAGAATCCAAGATATTATCGCCATGTAGTTACATTTCTCTGTACAACCTTATATATATATTTGTGTTGTGGTTTGTTGTTCCAGCTGAAGGTCTTTTGGCTGAAATGTTGTTAGACTTTTGTTTTGTTTCTCACCTACGTAAAGCTGTTACCATCCCACTTCTTCCACACAAAAAATGTTCATTATTATGATCAACTTTACAGCAGCTCCGCATTTCTATGCATCTTGATGCCTTTACCCATGATTCCAAGAATTCAAGGGGACCTTGAACTTGATAGCAGAAGAAACGGAAGATCTGGCTAAAGACAAACATTCTTTCAGACAGTCACGCCAAGTGGCGTATAGGGAATATGGTGTTAGTGACCATAAATTTTACAGACCTTCGGCACATGATTTTTGGGGTAATGTGGTCGGTATTACGCCCGTGCCGCTTCACTTTCCCAGAAAAAAATCCGGTACCCATTAAAGGCTGGGTGAACCCGGAAGCCGTCGGTTGGGATCAAACCCTACCCCTTGTCCTTTGTAGTCCAGTTCACTAACCACTGAGCTATCACGGCTCCATTCTTTCAGACAGGCTGTGGTGAATGCAATGTTCTGCAAAGAACGTGTACCCAATGATGAGCCGAGAATAAAAAATTGGCCTGCGGAAATAATTCTGATCATCCGAGTCCTCAAGTGCACCGTTCTGTGAATGAATCTCGCTGGTCTAGACGTTGTACAGCAAAAGCTGATCACTGAAGACGATCCACATAAAAGTTCAGGGTTTTCAATAAACACAATCTTGTATGTCCATAGTTTTTGTTTTTTATGTTTTATTGCACGGGTCTCCAAACATTATTCACATTAGCAGAAGATGTGACAAAAATACCAGTGAAAGGTATCAGTTGTTACGATAAGCTTCGCTTAGGTTTAGAAGCAATTTGCAATCTTCAGCAAAACACCTCAAGAAAGGTTACCGTAGAATTCAATGTTCGGGGAACGTGAACTCGACAAAGGTGACACAGCCTTTCAGTTGTGACCTTTACCTATGACCTGGTGATCGTCTTTGCATGTAATCGGAGATCTCGACAGAAGTTCATAAGTACAGCAGCCATGTTGGCATCAATCAGCTTTTGTGGGAACCATCCCTGGAAGAATAGAACGTACAACAATACGTGAGCTAGTGGTATCTGAATGTAACACACAACAAGATGTGAGCCAGTGGTTTCTGAATGTAACATACAACAAGATGTGAGCTAGTGGTATCTGAATGTAACACACAACAAGATGTGAGCCAGTGGTTTCTGAATGTAACACACAACAAGATGTGAGCTAGTGGTATCTGAATGCAACATACAACAAGATGTGAGCCAGTGGTTTCTGAATGTAACATACAACAAGATGTGAGCTAGTGGTGTCTGAATGTAACATACAACATGATGTGAGCTAGTGGTATCTGAATGTAACATACAACATGATGTGAGTCAGTGGTATCTGAATGTAACATACAACAAGATGTGAGCTAGTGGTATCTGAATGTAACACACAACAATACGTGAGCTAGTGGTATCTGAATGTAACATACAACAAAACATGAGCTAGTGGTGTCTGAATGTAACATACAACAAAACATGAGCTAGTGGCGTCTGAATGTAACATACAACAAAACATGAGCTAGTGGTGTCTGAATGTAACATACAACAAAACATGAGTTAGTGGTATCTGAATGTAACATACAACAAAACATGAGCTAGTGGTATCTAAATGCAACATACAACAAAACATGAGCTAGTGGTGTCTGAATGTAACATACAACAAAACATGAGCTAGTGGTGTCTGAATGTAACATACAACAAAACATGAGCTAGTGGTGTCTGAATGTAACATACAACAAAACATGAGCTAGTGGTGTCTGAATGTAACATACAACAAAACATGAGCTAGTGGCGTCTGAATGTAACATACAACAAAACATGAGCTAGTGGTGTCTGAATGTAACATACAACAAAACATGAGTTAGTGGTATCTGAATGTAACATACAACAAAACATGAGCTAGTGGTATCTAAATGCAACATACAACAAAACATGAGCTAGTGGTGTCTGAATGTAACATACAACAAAACATGAGCTAGTGGTGTCTGAATGTAACATACAACAAAACATGAGCTAGTGGTGTCTGAATGTAACATACAACAAAACATGAGCTAGTGGTGTCTGAATGTAACATACAACAAGATGTGAGCTAGTGGTATCTGAATGTAACATACAACAAAACATGAGCTAGTGGTGTCTGAATGTAACATACAACAAAACATGAGCTAGTGGTGTCTGAATGTAACATACAACAAGATGTGAGCTAGTGGCATCTGAATGTAACATACAACAAAATGTGAGCTAGCAGTTAGCGGTTATCATCCCAACAAGTACTCAACATACAGCATATTCATATAATCATCATCAAGTGCCATGCCTGCTTGCGTAGGTGATCATGTCTCTCCACAACTTTTGATCTCGACAGTTATTTATCATTTCTGTTGTTGACCTTCTGTCAAGCCATTCTCTTAAGCTGTCTGGTATCTTTTCTCTTTGCTTCCCTCTATCTCTTCGCTCCTCAATTTTTCCAGTTGTTACAATATATTCCAGCTGTTCTCTTCTCATTACATGGCCAAAAAATGATGATTGCTTCTTCCTAATATTGGAAATTAGCTCTCTTTTTGCTTTGGCCTCTTTCAGAACGTTTTCATTACTCTTCTTAGCTGTCCATGGTACTCTCAGCATTCTTCTGTAAAACCACATTTCTACAGCCTCCAATGATTTTCTTGTCAGTTGTCCTATTGTCCATGATTCACATCCATATGTTAAGACTGGTTCTATATAACATTTAAGAACTCCTTTTCTTGTTTCTATTGTCAAAAATGTATTGCATAGTATCTTCCTCACATATAATAATACATAACATATAATATTGAATATTACAACATCAATCTCCACAAAACTAAAGAGAAATAGCTTCAAACATCTCACTGTGGTCTAGAGCTAAAACATTAGCCTCAGGATTGGAAGGTCATGGGTTCAAATTGCACTAAAGGTGATGGGAATTTTTCACAATTGAATCCATGGTTTCTTCAAGACGCAACACTCCCCTGGTCTCTGGGTGGTGAGATCCGATGTTTAGCCCTCTCTGGGTGGTGAGATCCGATGTTTAGCCCTCTCTGGGTGGTGAGATCCGATGTTTAGCCCTCTATGGGTGGTGAGATCTGATGTTTAGCCCTCTATGGGTGATGAGATCCAATGTTTAGCCCTCTATGGGTGGTGAGATCTGATGTTTAGCCCTCTCTGGGTGGTGAGATCCGATGTTTAGCCCTCTCTGGGTGGTGAGATCTGATGTTTAGCCCTCTCTGGGTGGTGAGATCCGATGTTTAGCCCTTCAGGAAAACAGTGAAAAAACAAGAGGTCCTGTATGCATTCATGCACTTTAGAGAACCCTTAGCAGTTAGCAAGTCAAAAAGAGTAGGTTAGAATGACCGCTGTCTGGGCAAAACTTGCTAAGCAAATCTACCCAAATCAACTTCCTGTCAATATGGTGGATAGGCTTGAGGAACCATCAAGGCTCAGTCTGAAAAATGTTCCTTGTTAGTTTCCTCATATTCCAAGTCCAGCTTGCTGCCGGAACTACTGAGTTTAGTGCTCTGTGCACACTGTGAGCTGTATGTTTCATCCGGATTTTGTTTCGATATTCTGATTGCTTACGATGAATGATGATATTGTATGATGAATGACAGTTCAGCTGCATTCACTTTCAGTGCCGCTTGACCTTATGTCTTTTGGCGTGTGCTGTAGCTGTTGCAGTTCTTGTTGTTGAGCATCTACTATTTGTTTATCTTGCTACTGGTACTTTCATTCGGTAGATGGACACACATAACTCATCATCGTTTGAACAAAATATAACAGTCGTTATTATTAACATCCACATGGTTTGGCAATATGTTTCTGGTACAATCAACAAAGTTCTTGAGTTCCATTATTAATCTAACGTTACTTTAGCGTTACTTTGTAGAGCCCGTTGGCGGTGTTTATAACAAGTAACTTATGTGATTGTAATAAAGTTCTTGACAATCTATAGTGGTTAGCTTGAAATCATATTGTTCTAATTATATAATCTCTTTCTTCTGTGATCTGTACGTGTGTTGTAGAATCTTTAAGAAATCTCTCGAGATGATGATTAACTCATTTTAGTTACTCTATCCAACAATCCCGAGGAAGTTACTAATTTCTATACTCAAGTTATGACAGTTCGACCTCTATTATCTTGACTAAGTCTAACTATTATCTTGACTAAGTCTAACTATTATCTTGACTAAGTCTAACTATTATCTTGACTAAGTCTAACTATTATCTTGACTAAGTCTAACTATTATCTTGACTAAGTCTAACTATTATCTTGACTAAGTCTAACTATTATCTTGACTAAGTCTAACTATTATCTTGACTAAGTCTAACTATTATCTTGACTAAGTCTAACTATTATCTTGGCTAAGTCTAACTATTATCTTGACTAAGTCTAACTATTATCTTTACTAAGTCTAACTATTATCTTGACTAAGTCTAACTATTATCTTGACTAAGTCTAACTATTATCTTGACTAAGTCTAACTATTATCTTGACTAAGTCTAACTATTATCTTGACTAAGTCTAACTATTATCTTGACTAAGTCTAACTATTATCTTGACTAAGTCTAACTATTATCTTGACTAAGTCTAACTATTATCTTGACTAAGTCTAACTATTATCTTGACTAAGTCTAACTATTATCTTGACCAAGTCTAACTATTATCTTGACTAAGTCTAACTATTATCTTGACTAACCCTAACTATTATCTTTACTAACCCTAACTATTATCTTTACTAAGTCTAACTATTATCTTTCTATCTATCTATCTATTGACCTTTCGAGCCGTAACCGGCCCATAGGGCGTAGACCAAGATACACCTTCTCCTATATGAATTTTTGTTCTAGCAGTTTTCTTTTAAAGATATTTTATCAAATCTCGCCATCTGTCTCTGTTCTGTGCAAGCAGTTCTATCTCATTGAGGGAGCCGATTCCTGCTGCTCTTGCCTCTCTCATCAATGTTCTTCTCAGTGTCTCCCTGGGTCTTCCTCTTTTTCTTTTACCTGTTGTTTCCCATATGAGGGCTTGCTTTGCTATTCGATTATTATCTCTTCTCATCACATGTCCAACGTATGACCATCGTCTTTTCTTTATTACTGAAGATATTAGTGGTTGATTGGCGATTTCTCTAATTTCCTCGTTTGTTTTGAATTCGTTCCATTCTATACCAAGTATTTTCCTTAGACATTTATTTTCGAATGCGTTCAACTTTGTTTCTATATCTCTTGTTGTTTTCCAGCTTTCACACGCATACGTAAGGGTTGATAGTACATTTGATTTGAATAGCCTAAGTTTTGTGTTTGTGCTAATGAGTTTTGATTTCCACAACTTTTCAAGGCTTCTGAAAGACATTGCTGCTTTAGCCAGTCTGATTCTAATTTCTTTGCTCGTATCCCCTTCTCGATCAATGTGACTTCCAAGATAGATAAAGTGATCGATCTCTTCTACTGGTTTGTTTTCCATGTATATTTTGTCACTTGTTGGAATTAAACTTTTCATGACTTTAGTCTTTTCATGATTGACCTCAAGCCCAATTTTGCTGGCTATTGATGATAGTTCATTTGTGTTTTCCTGCATCGTTTTTATCTGACTGCTGATGAGAACTATGTCATCAGCAAAGTCGAGGTCCTCCAAATGGTCTCCTTGTATCCATTCGATGCCTTTATTACCAGTGCAGCATTTCTTCATTATGAAGTCCATAACAATTCCAAATAACAAGGGCGATAAAATACACCCTTGTTTAACCCCAGTTTCTATTGGGAAACATTCGCTCAGTCCTTCCTCTGCTCGAACTGCACATGTGTAACCATCATACATGTCTTTGATAATATTTATGATTTTTGATGGTAAACCATATTGCTTCAGAATTTTCCACAAAGAATCTCTATGAATACTATCAAATGCTTTTTTGAAGTCGATGAAGTTAAGTACAAAAGGTTTTTGCTTTTCAATGTGTTCCTCCAATATAAGTCGTAGAGTGAAAATGTGGTCAAGACAGCTTCTCCCTTTTCTAAACCCAGCCTGTTCTTCACGCTTTACTGTATCTATTGAATCCTTTATTCTATTTAGGATGATTTTACAGAATAACTTTGAGGCAACTGACAAAAGTGTCACGCCTCTCCAGTTGTTACAATCTCTAAGATTGCCCTTTTTTGGGATCTTAACAATGATTCCTTTTTTCCATTTATGAGGCGTCTTCTCTGTTTTCCAAATGATGTTGAACATTTTTTGGAGATGTATTAAATTATGGCTATCAATTGCCTTGAGGATCTCAGCTGTTAACTTATCCTCTCCAGCAGCCTTGTTATTGGTCATTAGCTTTAAGGTGGTTTCTATTTCACTCAAGGTGAAGTCATCTAAATTTACATCTAATTCTGCTGCTGGTGTTTCAGCTTCAAAATCTATTAAACTGTGAGGTAGTGGACGGTTAAGAATTTCTTTGAAGTGTTCCGCCCAACGGGCTTTTATGTCTGCGCTTGTTGTTAGCATTAATCCAGATTTGTCTAGAATTGGTGTTCCACTGGATGTATAGGTGTTTGTCAGCATCTTTTGTACAGTATAAAGAGTTCTGCTGTCTCCTGTAATTGCAGCTGTCTCTGCTTTCTCTGCCAAGTTGTCTATATAAGCTCTTGTATCTCTTCTTGCCGAACTTTTCACTTTGTTGTCTAATTCTTTGTATGTTGCTTTTGCCAGAACCTTTCCAAGATCTGTCTTTACATTAGTCACGGCTCTCTTTGCTTCTCTTCTTTCTTTGATGTATTTCCATGTGGTGTCTGAGATCCAAGCTCGTTTTTCCATTTTCTTCAGTCCGGCACTTGCTTCTGCTGCTGTCATTAGTATTTTGCTCTGTGAGTCCCACATTTCATTGATATCTAAGTCTATTTCACCGAGTGCTGAATAACAATTACTTAGCTCTATGTTAAACTTTTCCTTTATGGCTTCATCTTTCAGTTTATGACTATCAATTTTATGTGTAATTGACCTCTTCTGTTGGTTTCTAAATTTTAATCTTATTTTCCCAATGCACAAGTTGTGGTCACTATTAACATCAGCACCTCTGTAAGCTCTTACATCTATTAATGATGATCTGAATTGTTGTTTAATACATAGGTGGTCAATTTGATTTGAGGTTCTATCATCAGGAGATATCCATGTTGTTTTGTGAATATTTTTGTGTGGAAATAATGTCCCACCTATAACTAAATTTTCTATTAAACATAATTCTATTAATCTTTCTCCATTCTGACTTGTTGTATTACAGCCTTCTCTCCCCATCACATGTTCCACTCCTGCGTTATCTTGTCCTACTTTGGCGTTGAAGTCTCCCATTACAATTAAAAGATCGTGTTTTGGTATTTTGTTTATAAGTTATTATATCTTTTATTATCTTTACTAACCCAAAAAGTGTATGTCTCTAGATCTCTAAGCGAACTGTCTAATCTAACTATAGTCTGTTCAGATTCGTTTGCCGAGATGTTATGATTTATAATTCAAAAAGTTCTTGATGATTTCACATGATTTTTGGCATACGGTGTTAAAATGTCCATGTCACGAGAACATATGTGTTACTCGATGTCTAGCTATAACGGTTTTCTTAAAGCAGCGAATTCCTTTGATCTTTGCCCATGTAACTATTATTTTGACCCTAATCAAAATGTTTTACAGTAATCTAGTGCAACGATGACCCATAGGCGTGTCCATAAAATTTTACTTGGTGGCAAGTATACAAATTTTAAATTATATATAGAACTTTTGTTCGTAGAGTCAATTTGATATAGTTCCATGCTCTTGGTGTGAGTTTCCCAAATGTTGTCGCTGCCTTTCAAATACGTACATTTAGTTCCTCATCTAAGGAAAATGTGGCTGTAATAGTGGATCCAAGATAGCTGAACTTCTGTACTGACTCAAGCAGGCTTCCATTCAAAGTAATGGTTGTTGGTTTGCTTATAACATATTTTTGATTGCTTGGGTGGTCTTGAACAATAAACTGTTTAACAAATCAACTAGGAAATTTTGCAAATCAAACTATTTATCTGTAGACTTAATCAGAGTAATGATCATTCAGAATCAGACGAGTCAAATAGGTCGATTACTGCTTTCGGCTGAACAAACAACAAACCATCCTTTTTCCAATATTCCTCTTCTTGTCGTAACACATGATCCTCACATTTTACCCAGTAGTCTTTATTTATATTTGATAGAGCCTGATTTGTAAGTGTCTCAACATCGCATAATTTGAAAGTTTTATTTGTATATGCTACGTGTCCTTTAACTTTTGCCCAAACTAGTTCTATAGGATTTAAGTGTGCATGATATGGAGGTAGTCTCAAACATCTATGGCCATGTTCTTGAATTAACTTGTCTATTTTAAATATCTTTGTACGTTGTGTCTGTTTTACAAGGCTAAGCAATTCGGGTTTCAAGTAGCTGTCGTTAACTTGTATGTGTTCTTTTATGAGCCACGTTTTGATTGCATCTTTTGTACTTGATGATGTTGGGATTCTATCTTCTACGTTAACTACGTTATGGTATGAAGCATTGTCCATTATCAGACAAGAAGGTCGATCTAATATTGGAAGGATACTTTTCTCGATCCAGTCTTTAAATATGTGCCCATTCATTTCGGAGTGGTAGTCTCTATTGTCTATGGATTTTGAAATGAAAACGAGATGAGCATTCTGCAACAACCCATTATGTCTGCTACCTGCATGTGCAACTATCAAACGTTGCCCTTTACTGCTTGGTACTGATCTTTTAATACTTCCATCTGCTAGCTGCCATTCCTTTTCATTTGTATGATGAGCGTTGATCCAAGTTTCATCTAAATAAACAATATCATAATCATTTTCGCGCATTTCCTTCACTTCACGTAAATACTTGCTTCTAAGAGCTACTAGATGTGGCTTCTCACAAATAATGTTTTTCCCACCAGCATACTTTCTAAAGGTGAAGCCTGCACTTCTTAATATTTTCCATAATGAAGTTTTTGATATTTCAATGTCGTTGTTAGTTTTCAGCCAAAGCTTCAACCTTCTAAGTGTCACTTCTTCGTTTATATCAAACATTCGACAGATTTCTCTTTTTACTAGGTCCTTATCAAAACTGTCTAACGTTTCTTTCCTTCCTTGCTTTCTTGCATTTGTTGGCAATAAATATCCGCTTCCTTTAACTATTCGATCAAATGAACGTTTACACAAACCTAAAATATGCATTGTTCTCTTCTCAGGGTTTGATAAAGAACAATAAAGATGTCCCTTTTTACGCTCTCTGCAGAAGTATTGATAAATCTTTATAGCAATGTTATGCTCAGTAAAATATTTTGCCTTTATATTCATTCTCACATAGACTTGCAGAAGATAATATGGATAGTGCCACCTCCTTTCTGTAAATATTGAGATTTGCCTCTGAATTATGACTCGAACTTGAGTCTACGGCCGTGATTTTGACGTCACATAATTTCCGGTTTCGGCTAAAATGTCATTTTGTGCTAAACGGGAAATTTCATATGTAACATTTCTTTATAAAAATTTATAGTGGAAACATAATTATTTTAGGACGGTGCGCATTCAGCCGTGAAGGTCATGCCTATATGTTAAAGAATCAGCTGTGAGATGAAAGCATCTACATAATCCCGCCGGTGTTTATAATATCGATTAACTTTTTTTTAATATAGGTTAAATAAGGCATCTTTGAAACTGGATCACATTTCTTTGATAAAAAAATATTTTTATAGCGACATTAGTATTCTAAACCTAACTTCAAAAGATCAATGCAAATGAACAATAAGTTTTTGAAAAAAATAAATTAATGTCTAGGCAAACGAATCTGAACGGACTATAGAAGCGTATCTACATAGTGCTTAATTGTGGGTGTTGTTCGTTATGTGTATTTGCAAACATGAATTCAATTGGTTACAATTAGTGTGGCCGTATTTCTCAATGATTTTGTCAACATGGTACACCTTTTTCTTATTCGTATTCTTCACAAGTTGTAACAATTCGGGTTTTAAATATGTGTCGTCAAATTTGACATTTTCATTCGCAAGCCATGTCCTAATTTGCTCTTTTGTATTTGATGCAGTAGGCACTTTGTCCCATCTTGAATTCCCTAAGGAAGTGCTGATATAGTAAAACAGTAACCTTTTGCATAGTTATAAATTTGCATTTCAAACTCATTGTAATTTAGATATAAATGTTGGTATTTAAAGTCAACAAATTGTCTACTGAGTCTTCACAAAATTAATAAAGATACGCCTTTCCTTCGGTAATTAATGCCCAGGCCGTGGTGCGTCATGACGTTCAATAACAATTCAGTTTTGTGCACGGGATTTTCCTGAACTTAGTGTTTCTGCAATAGCCAAACTATTTTACGTGAACGACCGCACCAAATTAATGTATATATCCTAAAATGGTGTCAAATTCGAACAGGGTGAATTTAATATAGCCTAAAGAAGAAAACTTTTAAACTAGATCAAATTTCTCAGAGCAAAAAATATTGCTATAACGACATCAATATTATAAGATTACATGCAAAAGTTGAAAGCAAAATAACAAACGGTTATCATGTAAAGCTAATTCAAGTGTGATTATGAATTTCTGAACGGACTATAACTCACAATTCCTACATTCTGCCTTGAGGCAGATTCTCTGCCCTTGTCTACTATTCTGTCTAGTGTGTTCCCCGAGCTTCGTGGGTGAATAAGTGTTCCAATGTGCCTTCCTGGGGTCTTTTGTTTCCTGGTAAGGCAACGCCTATTCTTGAATACAGGCGTGGTCTATCTTGGGAACTTACTAAGACTATCAAACCATTGGCTGCTTGTCTGCCCACCGCCTGTCAATTACTGTGAAGCTCAACAATATCTGTCAATCACTCCTATAACAAACTACCATTGGCTGCTTGCCTGTCCACCGCCTGTCAATTACTGTGAAGCTCGACAACATCTTTCAATCACTCCTATAACAAACTACCATTGGTTTGCTTGTCTGTCCACCATCTGTCAATCACTCCTATAACAAACTACCATTGGCTGCTTGCCTGTCCACCGCCTGTCAATTACTGTGAAGCTCGACAACATCTGTCAATCACTCCTATAACAAACTACCATTGGTTGCTTGTTTGTCCACCATCTGTCAATCACTCCTATAACAAACTACCATTGGTTGCTTGTCTGTCCACCGCCTGTCAATTACTGTGAAGCTCGACAACATCTGTCAATCACTCCTATAACAAACTACCATTGGCTGCTTGTCTGTCCACCATCTGTCAATCACTCCTATAACAAACTACCAGTGGTTGCTTGTCTGTCCACCGCCTGTCAATCACTCCTATAACAAACTACCATTGGCCTCATAGATCAACCTAAGTTTCCTCCAAATTTACTTTGTTCTCCAAGTCAGAGAGAACTCAAGCATTTCCTACCGTTGGACATCACAAGATGTCTCGGCATATGAATCCTCCTTACTTTGAACTCCTAGTCAGAGATAAATCAAGCGTTTCTTACCACTGGACATCACAAGATGTCTCGGGGCCTGGATCCTCCTTACTTTGATCTCCTAGTCAGAGATAAATCAAGCATTTCCTACCGCTGGACATCACAAGATGTCTCGGGGCCTGGATCCTCCTTACTTTGATCTCCTAGTCAGAGAGAACTCAAGCATTACCTACCGCTGGACATCACAAGATGTCTCGGGGCCTGGATCCTCCTTACTTTGATCTCCTAGTCAGAGATAAATCAAGCATTTCTTACCACTGGACATCACAAGATGTCTCGGCACCTGGATCCTCCTGTGCGGTCGTGATTACATCACCTTGTCGACTGCTTATCTCAGAATGTTTCAGGGCTTGCCCAGTGACAGTCATCTAACGTCAAAAGTTGTGCCGACATCTAAGTCCTCCATTTCGAACACCCGTTCATATGGAGTCCAACGCTATTCTTCGTTTCCTTACGTAACCTCTCCGGTACAGTGGAAAAATCTGACTGGGCTTTGGCATTCAGATTGAACACATATCGTCGCTTCTCACCTAATCTCATAGCATGTTATGTTTCATCACTTTGATTTCGGTGGATTAATTTACATTCACTAATTCTAAGTCTCCTTTGTTATTCTACATCAACCACAACTTATTCTTCCTCTCACGTTCTGTCATATTCTTCTTCTATTCTTCCTCTGATTGCCATTTTATCCTTCCTGGATCAGTCACACTGTAACATTGCTGCTATGATGGGGACTGCAGCTGCCTTTCTTTGTTTGGATCCTTCAGTGAGATGAGTTTTAATTTGGATGAATCAACTGCCATGGGCGGCTAAGCAATTATGGATTTTAATTTGTTTGCAGTGATACCTGGGCCTTCAACTGACCATAAGCATAACTCATATCAGAGACGGATGTGTTCGCTTCTTCTTCTTCTTCTATCCTTCCTCTGTTGCTGTTGACGTCGAGGGAGATACAATCTGTGATTCTTTGCTCTTCTGTTGGCCTCTTCTGGTGTTATCCCTCCTAGTGACTCTAGTATTCCCTTTATCGTCGAGGGGAGATACAATCTGTGATTCTTTGCTCTTCTGTTGGCCTCTTCTGGTGTTATCCCTCCTAGTGACTCTAGTATTCCCTTTATCATCGAGGGGAGATACAATCTGCTCTTCTGTTGGCCTCTTCTGGTGTTATCCCTCCTAGTGACTCTAGTATTCCCTTTATCATCGAGGGGAGATACAATCTGCTCTTCTGTTGGCCTCTTCTGGTGTTATCCCTCCTAGTGACTCTAGTATTCCCTTTATCATCGAGGGGAGATACAATCTGCTCTTCTGTTGGCCTCTTCTGGTGTTATCCCTCCTAGTGACTCTAGTATTCCCTTTATCATCGAGGGGAGATACAATCTGCTCTTCTGTTGGCCTCTTCTGGTGTTATCCCTCCTAGTGACTCTAGTATTCCCTTTATCGTCGAGGGGAGATACAATCTGTGATTCTTTGCTCTTCTGGTGTTATCCCTCCTAGTGACTCTAGTATTTCCTTTATCGTCGAGGGGAGACACAATCTGCGATTCTTTGCTCTTCTGTTGGCCTCTTCTGGTGTTATCCCTCCTAGTGACTCTAGTATTCCCTTTATCGTCGAGGGGAGATACAATCTGCGATTCTTTGCTCTTCTGTTGGCCTCTTCTGGTGTTATCCCTCCTAGTGACTAGTATTTCCTTTATCGTCGAGGGAGATACAATCTGCGATTCTTTGCTCTTCTGTTGGCCTCTTCTGGTGTTATCCCTCCTAGTGACTCTAGTATTCCCTTTATCGTCGAGGGGAGAAACAATCTGCGATTCTTTGCTCTTCTGTTGGCCTCTTATGGTGTTATCCCTCCTAGTGACTCTAGTATTCCCTTTATCGTCGAGGGGAGATACAATCTGCGATTCTTTGCTCTTCTGTTGGCCTCTTCTGGTGTTATCCCTCCTAGTGACTCTAGTATTCCCTTTATCGTTGAGGGGAGATACAATCTGCGATTCTTTGCTCTTCTGGTGTTATCCCTCCTAGTGACTCTAGTATTCCCTTTATCGTTGAGGGGAGATACAATCTGCGATTCTTTGCTCTTCTGGTGTTATCCCTCCTAGTGACTCTAGTATTCCCTTTATCGTCGAGGGGAGATACAATCTGCGATTCTTTGCTCTTCTGTTGGCCTCTTCTGGTGTTATCCCTCCTAGTGACTCTAGTATTCCCTTTATCGTCGAGGGGAGATACAATCTGCGATTCTTTGCTCTTCTGATGTTATCCCTCCTAGTGACTCTAGTATTCCCTTTATCGTCGAGGGGAGATACAATCTGCGATTCTTTGCTCTTCTGATGTTATCCCTCCTAGTGACTCTAGTATTCCCTTTATCGTCGAGGGGAGATACAATCTGCGATTCTTTGCTCTTCTGTTGGCCTCTTCTGGTGTTATCCCTCCTAGTGACTCTAGTATTCCCTTTATCATCGAGGGGAGATACAATCTGCGATTCTTTGCTCTTCTGTTGGCCTCTTCTGGTGTTATCCCTCCTAGTGACTCTAGTATTCCCTTTATCGTCGAGGGGAGATACAATCTGTGATTCTTTGCTCTTCTGTTGACCTCTTCTGGTGTTATCCCTCCTAGTGACTCTAGTATTCCCTTTATCGTCGAGGGGAGATACAATCTGCGATTCTTTGCTCTTCTGTTGGCCTCTTCTGGTGTTATCCCTCCTAGTGACTCTAGTATTCCTTTTATCCATCTCTTTCTCGGTCTTCCTCTTAATCTGGCGTTTTCGTAGCGTTTGTTTATGGCTCTTTGAGTCATTGTTAGTTGATGTGTTGGGTTGAAAGGTGCAAATATCATGGCCTTCTGATAAACTAGTGACACAATGTATCAATGGCCACCCAATGGGTGAAGGCTAAGGTGAAGAAACATTTCTCCAACCACCCACATAACAGGATTAGAAGCATTCGATGACGTGTGAGTTTCCATGTCCAGACCTGTTGGAAAACAGCGAAAAACAAGAGATCCTGTGTCTATTCTGTGCACATGTTAAAGAACCCTTGTTAGTTGGAAATCTGGAGGAGTAGGCCAAGAATGGCAGCTGCCTGGGCAAAGTTAATAGGAACAAGATATAAGCAAAAACTTAAAACTCTCTACGATAAAAATAAGAATGTACTTTTGAAATTAGAGAACATCTAAAAGTCACCTTGAAAGGGAAAGTAGATGAGAAAGAGGCAGAGGTAGACCAAGACTAAAGTGGGCTGGTAACATCAAAAGGTGGACAGGTGAACCTGTGTCAAAGTGGACCATCAAGACAAGAGACAGACAAAAATGATGCTTCATGGTAGCCAACCTTCGATGTGGAGATGGCACCCAATGAATAAATGGAGCACCGTGGTAGCCAACCTTCGATGTAGAGATGGCACCCAATGAATAAATGGCACTCCATGGTAGCCAAGCTTCGATGTGGAGATGGCACCCAATGAATGAATGGAGCTCCGTGGTAGCCAACCTTTGATGTGGAGATGGCACTCAATGAATGAATGACACTCCATGGTAGCCAACCTTTGATGTGGAGATGGCACCCAATGAATGGAGCTCCGTGGTAACCAACCTTCGATGTGGAGATGACACCCAATGAATGAATGGAGCTCCGTGGTAGCCAACCTTTGATGTGGAGATGGCACCCAATGAATGGAGCTCCGTGGTAACCAACCTTCGATGTAGAGATGACACCCAATGAATGAATGGAGCTCTGTGGTAGCCAACCTTCGATGTGGAGATGGCACTCAATGAATGAATGACACTCCATGGTAGCCAACCTTTGATGTGGAGATGGCACCCAATGAATGGAGCTCCGTGGTAACCAACCTTCGATGTGGAGATGACACCCAATGAATGAATGGAGCTCCGTGGTAGCCACCTTCGATGTGGAGATGGCACACAATGAATGAATGGAGCTCCGTGGTAGCCAACCTTCGATGTGGAGATGGCACTCAATGAATGAATGGCGCTCCATGGTAGCCAACCTTTGATGTGGAGATGACACTCAATGAATGAATGACACTCCATGGTAGCCAACCTTTGATGTGGAGATGGCACCCAATGAATGGAGCTCCGTGGTAGCCAACCTTCGATGTGGAGATGGCACTCAATGAATGAATGGAGCTCCGTGGTAACCAACCTTCGATGTAGAGATGGCACTCAATGAATGAATGGAGCTCCATGGTAGCCAACCTTTGATGTGGAGATGGCACTCAATGAATGAATGGAGCTCCGTGGTAGCCAACCTTCGATGTGGAGATGGCACTCAATGAATGAATGGAGCTCCGTGGTAGCCAACCTTTGATGTGGAGATGGCACTCAATGAATGAATGGCGCTCCGTGGTAGCCAACCTTTGATGTGGAGATGGCACTCAATGAATGAATGGCGCTCCGTGGTAGCCAACCTTCGATGTGGAGATGACACTCAATGAATGAATGGAGCTCCGTGGTAGCCAACCTTCGATGTAGAGATGGCACTCAATGAATGAATGGAGCTCCGTGGTAGCCAACCTTCGATGTGGAGATGGCACTCAATGAATGAATGACACTCCGTGGTAGCCAACCTTTGATGTAGAGATGGCACCCAATGAATGAATGGCGCTCCGTGGTAGCCAACCTTTGATGTGGAGATGGCACTCAATGAATGAATGGAGCTCCGTGGTAGCCAACCTTCGATGTGGAGATGGCACTCAATGAATGAATGGAGCTCCGTGGTAACCAACCTTCGATGTAGAGATGGCACTCAATGAATGAATGGAGCTCCGTGGTAGCCAACCTTCGATGTGGAGATGGCACTCAATGAATGAATGGAGCTCCGTGGTAGCCAACCTTTGATGTGGAGATGGCACTCAATGTATGAATGGCGCTCCGTGGTAGCCAACCTTTGATGTGGAGATGGCACTCAATGAATGAATGGCGCTCCGTGGTAGCCAACCTTCGATGTGGAGATGACACTCAATGAATGAATGGAGCTCCGTGGTAGCCAACCTTCGATGTAGAGATGGCACTCAATGAATGAATGGAGCTCCGTGGTAGCCAACCTTCGATGTGGAGATGGCACTCAATGAATGAATGACACTCCGTGGTAGCCAACCTTTGATGTAGAGATGGCACCCAATGAATGAATGGCGCTCCGTGGTAGCCAACCTTTGATGTGGAGATGGCACTCAATGAATGAATGGAGCTCCGTGGTAGCCAACCTATGTGATGGAGATGGCACTCAATGAATGAATGACGCTCCATGGTAGCCAACCTTCGATGTGGAGACGGCACCCAATGAATGAATGGAGCTCCATGGTAGCCAACCTTTGATGTGAAGATGACACCCAATGAATGAATGGAGCTCCATGGTAGCCAACCTTCGATGTGGAGACGGCACCCAATGAATGAATGGAGCTCCGTGGTAGCCAACCTTGATGTGGAGATGACACTCAATGAATGAATGGAGCTCCGTGGTAGCCAACCTTCGATGTAGAGATGGCACCCAATGAATGAATGGCGCTCCATGGTAGCCAACCTTTGATGTGGAGATGGCACCCAATGAATGAATGGCGCTCCATGGTAGCCAACCTTTGATGTGGAGATGGCACCCAATGAATGAATGATGCTCCATGGTAGCCACCTTTGATGTGGAGATGACACTCAATGAATGAATGATGCTCCATGGTAGCCAAGCTTCGATGTGGAGATGGCACCCAATGAATGAATGGAGCTCCGTGGTAGCCAACCTTCGATGTGGAGATGGCACCCAATGAATGAATGGAGCTCTGTGGTAGCCAACCTTCGATGTGGAGATGGCACCCAATGAATGAATGGAGCTCCGTGGTAGCCAACCTTCGATGTGGAGATGGCACCCAATGAATGAATGGAGCTCCGTGGTAGCCAACCTTCGATGTGGAGATGGCACTCAATGAATGAATGGAGCTCCGTGGTAGCCAACCTATGTGGTGGAGTTGGCACCCAATGAATGAATGGAGCTCCATGGTAGCCAACCTTTGATGTGGAGATGACACCCAATGAATGAATGGAGCTCCATGGTAGCCAACCCTCGATGTAGAGATGGCACCCAATGAATGAATGATGCTCCATGGTAGCCAACCTTCGATGTGGAGATGACACCCAATGAATGAATGGAGCTCCGTGGTAGCCAACCTATGTGGTGGAGATGACACCCAATGAATGAATGGAGCTCCATGGTAGCCAACCTATGTGGTGGAGATGGCACCCAATGAATGAATGGAGCTCCATGGTAGCCAACCTTCGATGTGGAGATGGCACCCAATGAATGAATGACGCTCCATGGTAGACAACCTATGTGATGGAGATGGCACCCAATGAATGAATGGAGCTCCATGGTAGCCAACCTTTGATGTGGTATAACAGCAGGAGAGGTCAACAGAAGAGCAAAAGACCACAAATTGTACCTCCTCTCAATGTTGAAAGACAGACGAAGCAGAAGCAGAATGAACCACACTACTCCAAGCCTCAGAGATCGCCACAAAAACAGAACATAAACCACCAGGATAGATGTGGATGATCCAGATAAACTTCACGGTACACAGACATCGTAACTGAACAAATTCAATGATAAAACCAGCAACAACTGACCTTGATATCTGTATTCAAGTACCAAAAAAACAACGTTTGGTTGGGATCATCGGGTACAGGTTCGTACACCAAACCTCCAACTCCATTTGTACCTCTGAAAGGTTCAAATATTTGGAACTATATCAAAACATTATTCATTCTTAGAAATCGCATGCACTGAACAATCAATTGATTTTATATTTAGGGTCCATTTCCCTACTAGGAATCAACACTTCTCATTATTTCACTTGACAACAAAATGTCTTTTCCCATTTGATTTCTGTCCTGTTCTATCTCTCTTTGATGGTAAAGGTAAAGTATGAGACTTGAATCTGTGTCTTAGTATGAGAGTTTCCACCCATATGTGCTCGGCCACCTATCCAGAAGTGTTCGGAGACTTCTGGATAGTGTCGCTTCAAGCATCAAAACTCACGATGCTAGGCGGCATTCCTCACCTTCTTAAGAGTGCTTCCCTGGTACCAATTTCTGCCAGTGGCTGGGTTGACCACGGGGATATTTTTTTTCCAACCATGAGTACAACTCACACTGCTTCCAGTAGGAATCAGACACAAGTGTTGTCCGAATGTCGGTAGCCGGGTGAAAGTCTTTGACTGTATCATCATCATGTGCCATATCGGTTGGCAAAGACGAACATGTCCTTCCACAATTTTCTCTCCATAGTGCATCGTATCAGTTCTGTTGTTGACTGTTTTCCATGCCATGACAACAAGCTATTTAGTATCTTCTCACTTTGTCATCCGCAATCTCTCTTTCCCTCTAATTTGGTCAGTTGTCACAAAGTATTTCAACTTTCCTCTTCTCATGATGTGCCAGAAAAATGATCATTGTTTCTTTCTGATGTTTTTTAGGAGCTCCCTTTTTGTGTTGGCCTCTTTGAGAACTTCTCTTATTAACATTGATTACATTATGATGTTATCATAAATGTAAAGATTTTACAATGAATAATCTCTCTCTCTCTCTCTGCGATCAGGACTCAGTCAGAGTAGGATTCCAGACTCCCACATGAAGTCAACTGTCAGGTTAAGTGTGTTGATCGCCCCCACAGACAGAACAACACATTTAGAGTCTGCCAGATCCACCCTGATTGAACACCCGTTAAAAACGTTGCACTGTGTTCTGTGCCAGTGACCCAGTGCATCCGATTTCAGCCAGCATTTTGTTCAGGTTTGCTTTCCTTAGCCTTTGATTGTCCCCAATCTTCCTGCAAGGCAGCAGAATGTCTTTTCTGTAGAGGGATTCTGCCCTTAGATGGTCGGCCCTCCCAGGAATGAATAATGAAACATCACCACAAAACAGCATTACTTCTTGTACTCAACTTGGATGTAGCATACAAGAAGCATATACATTTATTATTTATAAAATGAGTAACTGAGCAATACAACTAAAATACCCACACAAAACTGCACTAACTTCTTCTATAAACGTTTCCAGCAATAGTAGAGTCTGTGAATTTATATCCAGCTCCACATATTTTTAGAACCCTTCCCTTTTATTATTTGTATTGCACATCTGTGTCCCGCCCTGTCAGCCGACCATATCAACTTCAGTTCAGTCGGTGCATGACCAAGTTCCGGACCACAGGGAAATGGCTTATTTCCCTTGTTTGAGAGTCCAGCATATTATCACCATGTAGATAGGTCTTTGTGTATGTCCTTATATGTATTTTATGTTGTTTTTTATTGTTCAGCTGAAGGCCTATTTAAGAGGTAAGAGAAAAAGAGGAAGACCCAGAGAGACACTGAGAAGAACATTGATGAGAGAGGCAAGAGCAGCAGGATACGGCTCCCTCAATGAGATAGAGCTGTTTGCACAGAACAGAGACAAATGGCGAGATTTGATAAAATATCTTTAAAAGAAAACTGCTAGAACAAAAATTCAGATAGGAGAAGGAGTATCTTGGTCTACGCCCTATGGGCTGGTTGCAGCTCGAAAGGTCAATAGATAGATAGAAGGCCTATTTGGCCGAAATGTCGTTCTAATTTTGTTTTGTTTTCCATACCACTTTTTCCATTTTAAAAAATTGTCATTATCATCAGCTTTACATTTCTATGCATCTTGATGCCTTTACCCCTTGACTAACTTCTACTCAACTTGGATGTATCAAGCAGATATCATATACAATTATTATCTCTGAAATGAGTAACAGTTCAAATATCTAGGAAGTTTAGTGACAAACGACAATTCTCAAACAGCAGAGATAGACTCAAGATACAACAAGGCTTGTCAAATCATTGGACAGCTATCGCCACTATTGTCCAACAAGGAAATAACTCTAGAGGCAAAATGAGCACTCTACAATACAATCTTCATCCCAACATGCTACCAATGCCAGACCTGGACCCTAGATGCAACAACAATAAGAAAAATAACCTCTACTGAGATTAAATGTGTTAGATGAATGACAGGAAACAGTATGAGAGATAAGATCAGAAATGAAGAACTGAGAAAAAAGCTAGGAATAGCCCCCGCCATACAATATATAAGGAAACAACAGATAAGTGGTTTGGCCAGGTGACAAGGCAGAAAGATCAAAACATAACACAACGAGCTTTCAACAAACGTTGTGAGAACACCAGACCCAAAGGTCGACCACGAAAAAGATGGATTGTTGGAATATTAGAAGCACTAGGGAACATAACAGCAGCAGAGGCGAACAGAAGAGTAAAAGATGGATTGATGGAATATTAGAAACACTAGGAAACATAACAGCAGGAGAGGTCAACAGAAGAGCAAAAGATGGATTGATGGAATATTGGAAACACTAGGAACATAACAGCAGGAGAGGTCAACAGAAGAGCAAAAGAAGGATTGATGGAATATTAGAAACACTAGGAAACATAACAGCAGGAGAGGTCAACAGAAGAGCAAAAGAAGGATTGATGGAATAGTAGAAACACTAGGAAACATAACAGCAGGAGAGGCCAACAGAAGAGCAAAAGATGGATTGATGGAATATTAGAAACACTAGGAAACATAACAGCAGGAGAGGCCAACAGAAGAGCAAAAGATGGATTGATGGAATATTAGAAACACTAGGAAACATAACAGCAGGAGAGGCGAACAGAAGAGCAAAAGATGGATTGATGGAATATTAGAAACACTAGGAAACATAACAGTAGGAGAGGCCAACAGAAGAGCAAAAGAAGGATTGATGGAATAGTAGAAGCACAAGGAAACATAACAGCAGTAGAGGCGAACAGAAGAGCAAAAGACTGCAAATTATATCTCCCCTCGACGCTGAAAGGCAGATGAGGAAGGAAAGAAGAGGAAGAAGAAGAGTAACAGTAAAAACTAAAATAACAGCTGAAAACTGCTTTGTTTCATAAATATTTTACCTAATATAGTTTTTTTGTGGGGGCATGCTAGGATGAGTGACCCCCATACCAGATCCTATATAGATCCCATCACGGACCCCCCAAGTACGCAAACTAACAAAGTCCCTGCTTGTGATGACACCACCAGCAATCTCAGCAGCGATGTTGTACAGGATGTCTGTGTGGTCGTCCACCACTTGTAGAACCTAAGGAATAAATGAGAATTTGAACTCAATCACGTGGTTTCTTCGGATAACTTACTCAGGAAGTCAGAGAAGAGGAAATTATGAGGTTTTAATGGAAATGGAGAGTTCAATTTGGGAACAATGTTAACCTTAGATGGAAGATGTACAACAGAGGTGGAGATGGTAGATGTACAACAGAGGTGGAGATGTACAACAGAGGTGAGATGGTAGATGTACAACAGAGGGTGGAGATGTACAACAGAGGTGAGATGGTAGATGTACAACAGAGGTGGAGATGGTAGATGTACAACAGAGGTGAGATGGGAGATGTACAACAGAGGTGAGATGGGAGATGTACAACAGAGGTGAGATGGTAGATGTACAATAGAGGTGAGATGGTAGATGTACAATAGAGGTGAGATGGTAGATGTACAATAGAGGTGAGAAAGTAGATGTACAACTGAGGTGGAGATAGTAGATGTACAACAGAGGTGAGATGGTAGATGTACAACAGAGGTGAGATGGGAGATGTACAACAGAGGTGAGCTGGTAGATGTACAACAGAGGTGAGATGTAGATGTACAACAGAGGTGGAGATGGTAGATGTACAACAGAGGTGAGATGGGAGATGTACAACAGAGGTGAGATGGGAGATGTACAACAGAGGTGAGATGGTAGATGTACAATAGAGGTGAGATGGTAGATGTACAATAGAGGTGAGATGGTAGATGTACAATAGAGGTGAGAAAGTAGATGTACAACTGAGGTGGAGATGGTAGATGTACAACAGAGGTGAGATGGTAGATGTACAATAGAGGTGGAGATGGTAGATGTACAACAGAGGTGAGATGGTAGATGTACAACAGAGGTGAGATGGTAGATGTACAACAGAGGTGAGATGGTAGATGTACAACAGAGGTGAGCTGGTAGATGTACAACAGAGGTGGAGATGGTAGATGTACAACAGAGGTGAGATGGTAGATGTACAACAGAGGTGGAGATGGTAGATGTACAACAGAGG
Source organism: Megaustenia siamemsis (assembly GCA_032433765.1). Taxonomy (NCBI): domain Eukaryota; kingdom Metazoa; phylum Mollusca; class Gastropoda; order Stylommatophora; family Ariophantidae; genus Megaustenia; species Megaustenia siamemsis. The sequence goes on from JAVIAB010000105.1 coordinate 11,388,240, forward strand.
TGAGATGGTAGATGTACAACAGAGGTGGAGATGGTAGATGTACAACAGAGGTGGAGATGGTAGATGTACAACAGAGGTGGAGATGGTAGATGTACAACAGAGTGAGATGGTAGATGTACAACAGACGTGAGATGGTAGATGTACAACAGAGGTGGAGATGGTAGATGTACAACAGAGGTGAGATGGTAGATGTACAACAGAGGTGAGATGGTAGATGTACAACAGAGGTGAGATGGTAGATGTACAACAGAGGTGAGCTGGTAGATGTACAACAGAGGTGAGATGGTAGATGTACAACAGAGGTGGAGATGGTAGATGTACAACAGAGGTGAGCTGGTAGATGTACAACAGAGGTGAGATGGTAGATGTACAACAGAGGTGAGCTGGTAGATGTACAACAGAGGTGAGATGCAGAAAGGCTCAGGCAGAAGCAGCTTTCCAAAAAATGAGGAAGATACTATGCAATCCATTTTTGACAATAGAAACAAGAAAAAGAGTTCTTAAATGTTATGTAGAGCCAGCCTGAACATATGGACGTGAATCATGGACAATAGGACAACAGACAAGAAAATTACTGGAGTCTGTAGAAATGTGGCTTTACAGAAGAATGTTGAGAATACCATGGACAGCTAAGAAGAGTAATGAAAACGTTCTGAAAGAGGCCAAAGCAAAAAGAGAGCTAATTTCCAATTTTAGGAAGAAACAATCATCATTTTTTGGCCATGTAATGAGAAGAGAACGACTGGAATATATTGTAACAACTGGGAACAGTGAGGGACGAAGAGATAGAGGGAAGCAAAGAGAAAAAATACCAGACAGCTTAAGAGAATGGCTTGGCAGAAGGTCAACAACAGAAATGATAAATAACTGTCGAGATCGAAAGTTGTGGAGAGACACGATCACCTACGCCAGTAGGCATGGTACTTGATGATGATGAATTGTGGAAACATCAACCGATTAAATGATGAGGTACTTAAAATATGACTCAGATAAAGACACGCCATAGAAGAAAACAGAAAACCAAAATATAAGAGAGATTAGAAATACCCGAGATGACTTGACTGTTGAGTTCCACAACGGTTGTTCCTCTGGCTTGAAAGTCATATCCTCGTACAAGTCTTTGGGGGGGACCTCCATGAGGGCCTGTTGAGACAAGGAGACATCACAATAAAATCTGAGAAAAGATTTCACAAAATAGCTTTATGGAAGTGATATCATCGTCAAGTGCCGTCTCCGCATCAAAGGTTGGCTACCATGGAGCATCATTCTGCTCTGTCTCTTGCTTTGATGGTGCAGGTTGTCATAGACTGACTTGACCATCTTTTGATGTTACTCGTCCATGTTAGTCTTGGTCTGCCTCTTGCTTTAATGGTGCAGGTTGTCATAGGCTGACTTGTCCATCTTTTGATGTTACTCGTCCATGTTAGTCTTGGTCTGCCTCTTGCTTTGATGGTGCAGGTTGTCATAGGTTGACTTGTCCATCTTTTGATGTTACTCGTCCATGTTAGTCTTGGTCTGCCTCTGTCTCTTGCTTTGATGGTGCAGGTTGTCATAGGCTGACTTGTCCATCTTTTGATGTTACTAGTCCATGTTAGTCTTGGTCTGCCTCTTGCTTTGATGGTGCAGGTTGCCATAGGTTGACTTGTCCATCTTTTGATGTTACTCGTCCATGTTTGTCTTGGTCTGCCTCTTTTACCTTGTATTTTCCCTTCCAAGATTACTTTTAGTAGGCTGTTGTGTCTTTTAACATGCCCCAAAAATCTAATTTGTCTTGTTCTAATTGTGTTTAGTAGTTCTCTTTTCATTTTTAGTTGTTTTAAGACTTCATCGTTTGTTTTCTTTTCCTTCCATCCAATTCTACCTATTCTTCTATAAATCCACATTTCAAAGGCTTCATTTCTCTGTTCTGTTTTCTTGTCTAATGTCCATGTTTCTGCACCATACAGGAATATTGAGAAGATATAACATTTTGCTATTCTTAGTTTTAGCCCAGATGTTATTTGTTTTGATGTTAGTATATTTTTCATGCCATTAAAATTACTTTTTGCCATTCCTATTCTTTTGTTTATTCAGTTGTACATTTTCCATCACTGGTTATAGTATGTCCAAGCAATAACTAACAACAAAAATGACAATCATGAAGATACAGACTTTCATTAATGGATGCTTACGCAGAATAAAAGGATGGAAATGGCAGGAGAAAATCACTAACATAGAATTATGGAAATGTACCAGTCAAATACCAGTGGATAAAGAGATAAAGCGAAGACGATGGCGCTGGATAGGACACACACTCATCATCATCATGTGCCATACCGGTTGGCATTGGCAATCATGTCCTTCAACAATCTTCTATCCACACAACATTGTATCAGTTCTGTTGATGACTGTTTTCCATGCCATGACACCAAGCTATCTAGTATCTTCTCTCTTTGTCGTCCGCGATCTCTCTTTCCCTGTATTTTGCCAGTTGTAACCAAGTATTCAAATTTCCTCTTCTCATGATGTGCCAGAAAAATGTTGATTGTTTCTTTCTGATGTTTTTTAGGAGCTCCCTTCTTGTGTTGGCCTCTTTGAGAACGTCCTCGTTGGTCTTTTTAGCTGGCCAGGGAACTTTCAACATTCTTCTGAGAAATCCCATCTCTGTGGCCTCTAATCGTCTTTTCATTTGTGTGTCTATTGTCCATGATTCGCTTCCATAGGTCAGAATTGGCTCTATATAACACCGATAACTCTCTTTCTCACTTCTATTGAAGGGCACACACTGCAGAACCAAATTTAAGTATTACATGACAGGCACTTTTTATTGGAATCCTCAGGGGAAGAGACAAAGGGGAAAGCTCGAATATACTTGGAAAAGACAGGAGGAAGCAGAGATGAAGATGATGGGGAAGACATGGAATGATCTTAACAAAATGGCAAGAAACAGAACAGCTTGGAAAGTGTTTGTTGAAGACCTATGCTCCACAGGGAATTGAAAGTGTCTGTTGAAGAGCTATGTTCCACAGGGAGCTGAAATTTCTGTTGAAAACCAATGCTCCACAGGGGGCTGAAAGTGTTTGTTGAAGACCTATGCTCCACAGGGAGCTGAAAGTGTTTGTTGAAGACCTATGCTCCACTGGGAGCTGAAAGTGTTTGTTGAAGACCTATGCTCTACAGGGAGCTGAAAGTGTTTGTTGAAGACCTATGCTCTACAGGGAGCTGAAAGTGTTTGTTAAAGACCTATGCTCTACAGGGAGCTGAAAGTGCTTGTTGAAGACCTATGCTCTACAGGGAGCTGAAAGTGTTTGTTAAAGACCTATGCTCTACAGGGAGCTGAAAGTGTTTGTTAAAGAACTATGCTCTACAGGGAGCTGAAAGTGTTTGTTGAAGACCTATGCTCCACAGGGAGCTGAAAGTGTTTGTTGAAGACCTATGCTCCACAGGGAGCTGAAAGTGTTTGTCGAAGACCTATGTTCCACAGGGAGCTGAAAGTGTTTGTTGAAGACCTATGCTCCACAGGTAGCTGAAAGTGTTTGTTGAAGACCTATGCTCCACTGGGAGCTGAAAGTGTTTGTTGAAGACCTATGCTCTACAGGGAGCTGAAAGTGTTTGTTGAAGACCTATGCTCTACAGGGAGCTGAAAGTGTTTGTTAAAAACCTATGCTCTACAGGGAGCTGAAAGTGCTTGTTGAAGATCTATGCTCTACAGGGAGCTGAAAGAGTTTGTTAAAGACCTATGCTCTACAGGGAGCTGAAAGTGTTTGTTAAAGACCTATGCTCTACAGGGAGCTGAAAGTGTTTGTTAAAGACCTATGCTCTACAGGGAGCGGAAAGTGTTTGTTAAAGACCTATGCTCTACAGGGAGCTGAAAGTGTTTGTTAAAGACCTATGCTCTACAGGGAGCTGAAAGTGTTTGTTAAAGACCTATGCTCTACAGGGAGCTGAAAGTGTTTGTTGAAGACCTATGCTCTACAGGGAGCTGAAAGTGTTTGTTAAAGACCTATGCTCTACAGGGAGCTGAAAGTGTTTGTTAAAGACCTATGCTCTACAGGGAGCTGAAAGTGTTTGTTAAAGACCTATGCTCCACAGGGAGCTGAAAGTGTTTGTTGAAGACCTATGCTCCACAGGGAGCTGAAAGTGTTTGTCGAAGACCTATGTTCCACAGGGAGCTGAAAGTGTTTGTTGAAGACCTATGCTCCACAGGGAGCTGAAAGTGTTTGTTGAAGACCTATGCTCTACAGGGAGCTGAAAGTGTTTGTTGAAGACCTATGCTCTACAGGAGCTGAAAGTGTTTGTTAAAGACCTATGCTCCACAGGGAGCTGAAAGTGTTTGTTGAAGACCTATGCTCCACAGGGAGCTGAAAGTGTTTGTCGAAGACCTATGTTCCACAGGGAGCTGAAAGTGTTTGTTGAAGACCTATGCTCCACTGGGAGCTGAAAGTGTTTGTTGAAGACCTATGCTCTACAGGGAGCTGAAAGTGTTTGTTGAAGACCTATGCTCTACAGGGAGCTGAAAGTGTTTGTTAAAAACCTATGCTCTACAGGGAGCTGAAAGTGCTTGTTGAAGATCTATGCTCTACAGGGAGCTGAAGTGTTTGTTAAAGACCTATGCTCTACAGGGAGCTGAAAGTGTTTGTTAAAGACCTATGCTCTACAGGGAGCTGAAAGTGTTTGTTAAAGACCTATGCTCTACAGGGAGCGGAAAGTGTTTGTTAAAGACCTATGCTCTACAGGGAGCTGAAAGTGTTTGTTAAAGACCTATGCTCTACAGGGAGCTGAAAGTGTTTGTTAAAGACCTATGCTCTACAGGGAGCTGAAAGTGTTTGTTGAAGACCTATGCTCTACAGGGAGCTGAAAGTGTTTGTTAAAGACCTATGCTCTACAGGGAGCTGAAAGTGTTTGTTAAAGACCTATGCTCTACAGGGAGCTGAAAGTGTTTGTTAAAGACCTATGCTCCACAGGGAGCTGAAAGTGTTTGTTGAAGACCTATGCTCCACAGGGAGCTGAAAGTGTTTGTCGAAGACCTATGTTCCACAGGGAGCTGAAAGTGTTTGTTGAAGACCTATGCTCCACAGGGAGCTGAAAGTGTTTGTTGAAGACCTATGCTCCACAGGTAGCTGAAAGTGTTTGTTGAAGACCTATGCTCCACAGGGAGCTGAAAGTGTTTGTTGAAGACCTATGCTCCACAGGTAGCTGAAAGTGTTTGTTAAAGACCTATGCTCTACAGGAAGCTGAAAGTGTTTGTTGAAGACCTATGCTCCACAGGGAGCTGAATGTGTTTGTTGAAGACCTATGCTCCACAGGGAGCTGAAAGTGTTTGTTGAAGACCTATGCTCCACAGGGAGCTGAATGGAAGAAGGAAACAAAAGAAAAACTACCGTTCCAGCACTATCCCATTTCCTGGATTATAAGACCAAAGAATAATGGTCACATGTTCAGCAACAGTGTCCAGAAAGTTTTCGGGTCTGAGTTTTTATTTCACCCCTGCCTGCCAAAGGTCAGCTGCAGCGAAGGTTTACGGGAAAATTCAATTGTGGAAAGTTCAAACTACCCCTGACAGGATTTGAAATCTGAATCTTCCAATCGGAATCTTCCAATCTGAATCTGAATTGAAAGGATGGCCTAACATCATGCTATACATTTTTAAAAAAAATATGACGATCACCATTTTCAGGAGGACTTGAACTTCCGGTCAATATGGTGGATAGGCGGCAGGAACCATTGAAGGCTATGCATGAAAAGTGTTCCTTGTTGCAGTTTCCTCATATTCCAAGTCTGGCTTATTGCAGGAGCTACTGAGTTAAGTGCTCTGTGCACACCGTGAGCTGTGTGTTTCATCCGTTTTGATCATGTTTTGATATTCCAATTGTTTACGATGAATGATGATATCGTATGACAAGGAACAGATGGTTGTGTTTACTTTTGGTATTTGCTGAGACTGCTACGATGGGGACTACGGCTACCTTTCTTTGTTTCGGAGTTGAGTTAGTAATTCGGATGATTCCACTTAGCTATGGCGGTTAAACAATTATGGATTTTAATTCGTTTGCAGTGATACCAGGGCCTTCCATAACCAAAGAACCATTCTGAATCTGAAATAAAAATTTGAATGATAAGACAATGCTTTACCTTTAGACCATCCACGTCCCCTGAAAAGAAAATATGAAATTACTCTCTCAGTCGCACCATTTGGTATATTCTGATTGGCTGATGCTGACCTTTCAAATACCAGTGGATAAAGAGATACAGCGAATACGATGGCGCTGGATAGGACACACACTACGGAAGCCAACTGAGAGTATTACACAACAGGCCCTTTTTTGGAATCCCCAGGGCAAAAGACAAAGAGGAAGACCAAGGAATTCTTGGAGAAGATAGATAGAAGCAGAGATGAAGATGATGGGGAAGACATGGAATGATCTTAAAGAATGGCAAGAAACAGAACGACTTGGATAGTGTTTGTTGAAGACCTATGCTCCACAGGGAGCTGAAAGTGTTTGTTGAAGACCTATGCTCCACAGGGAGCTGAAAGTGTTTGTTGAAGACCTATACTCCACAGGGAGCTGAAAGTGTTTGTTGAAGACCTATACTCCACAGGGGGCTAAAAGGTAGAAGAAGATGCTGACCTTTAATCTGAATACTTTGCCGACCCCTTTTATCTTCTTGCTGTAGACTGCTCCGTCCACCTCATCTGTTCCCTGCTCCAGTTTCCAGTCTGCCTCTGGACTATTGATGTAGGTCCACAGCACTTCCCACGAGTGCCGGGCAAGTTTTGCATAATCGTTTTCCTGAAAATAAAATTTTTTAAAAAATTACTAAAATTAAAAAAAATTTTTTCCAGTTTGTTTGCTTACGTCAGCTTTGTATCCTCTAGCAAAGACTGATTTTTGTGTAGATATCTCTATTTCCTAATATTCACACCAACAGCTGTGCTCTCATGTGTCTCCTGCCATACAGGCAGATATTCTCTGACCAGAGGTACTCTTAATTTTATTGTTCAGAGTGTTAATATTTTGGGCAGATTTTTTCTGCAAATTTTGCCTGGGACAGTGGCCATTTTAAACCTACTCTTATCAATTTCCAAAGTGCCAAGGGATCTTTAATGTACTCAGAGTGCACATTTTCGCCATCATCTGATAGACATCAGATTTATCTCCCCAGAGACAAGGGGGAGATCATTATCTTCATCCCAACGTTGTGCTACCAATGCCAGACCTGGACCGTAGATGCAAGAACAATAAGAAAAATAACCTCTACAGAGATGAAATGTGTTAGACGAATGACAGGAAACAGTCTGAGAGATAAGATCAGAAATGAAGAACTGAGAAAAAGCTAGGAATAGCCCCCGCCATAGAATATATAAGGAAACAACAGATAAAATGGTTTGGCCACGTGACAAGGCAGAAAGAACAAAACACAACACAACAAACGTTGTGAGAACACCAGACCCAAGGGTCGACCACGAAAAAGATGGGTCGATGGAATATTAGAGGCACTAGGAAACATAACAGCGGCAAAGGCGAACAGAAGAGCAAAATACCGCAAATTATATCTCCCCTCAACGCTGAAAGACAGATGAGGAAGGAAAGAAGAAGAAGAAGAAGAAAAAGAAAGACCAGGGGAGAGAAAAAAAAAGTAAAGAGCCCCCATCACGCCAAGTGGTGTATAGGGAATATGGTGTTAGTAACCATAAATTTTACAGACCTTCGGCACATGCTTTTTTTGGGTGATGTGGTCGGTATTATGCCAGTACCGCTTTACTTTCCCAGAAAAATATCCAGTACCCATTAACGGCTGGGTGAACCCGGAAGCTGTCGGTTGGGATCGAACCCTACCTAGGGGAGAGTAAAGCCACAAAAAAATCTTATGGTGGGAAATGAACCCAGGATCTTCTTGTCCAAAGGCTGACATCTTACCACTAGACCACGGGGAAGCATAAGCGCCTGCAACCTGCGGTCGTAATAGCAGGGCCGGCGCACCATCAGCTGGCCAAGACCTAGCAGTTCTACCTCCTCGTGGTCTCCCCCGGTAAGAGTCTGCGTCAAAACAGGCTGGCTAACAGAAGCTAGGATCGCTGTGTTCCCTGTAGTGGTGGCTGTTACTGATTGAGGACCCAGTATTGCAGTACCTCTGGGCTGGACTAGTAGTTTCCCAGCGTAGCCTGGGACAGACGACCTCCAACCTCCAGTAAGAGCCGGGAATGTCAAGAAAGCCATTACGACCCGCCACATTCTATGAGTCAAAGGGCAAACATGCACGTATCAACTCGTGGCAATCCATCAACAATAACAACAACCACTAGCCCACCTAGGCGCCCCAACCTCCCTCCAAGTTGAACCCCTTCACTCCCACTGACATATATTTGTATCCACAGAAAAACATTACAATCTACCACAGATGCATATCTAGCTCAGTGGCGAGTGAACTGGACTACTAAGGACAAGAGGTCAGGTTCGATCCTGATCAATGGCTTCTGGGTTCACCCAGCCTTAAATGATTACCACATTTTTTCAGGAAAAGTAAAGCGACAAAGGCGCAATACTGACCACATTACCCCAAAAATCATGAGCTGAAGGTCTGTAAAAAATTATGGTCACTAACACCATGTTCCCTATACGCCACTTGGCGTGACGCGGGTACTTTACTTTCTTACAGACTCATTTATCTTCTCGGCTAAAATCTTATAGTTTATTTGTAAGGGACGTAACAATAATTATTGCTGAGACTTTTCTCGTTTGCTTCCTGTCCATCGTTTTTTTTTTTCGTTCTTTTTGGCATTTTTTAGGAAAATGTAGAAAATAATCATTTTCAGACTTGACCTACATTTTGATAACAACGGCGGTGGGTGAAAAGTTGTACCCTGCTTTGAACTGTACCGTACAAAGGTGAACTACTTGTAATAACCAATGTCATAAACAAAACAGCATTCAAAGTTCATCAATTAATAATTATAATTTGTCTTTATTATGTTCTTACAGAAAACCACCGTCGTAACTTCTTTGTACATTCATGAATCGTGGCAGATGGTCAACAACAGAAATAATAAATAACTGTCGAAATCGAAAGTTGTGGAGAGACATGATCACCTAAGCCAGCAGGCCCGGTACTAGACGATGATGATTATATTCTTCTGCTAGGGAGCCGCGATAGCTCAGTGGTTAGTGAACTGGACTACAAAGGACAAGGGGCAGGGTTCGATCCCAACCGACGGCTTCTGGGTTCACCCAGCCTTAAATGGGTACCGGATTTTTTTCTGGGAAAGTAAAGTGGCACGGGCGTAATACCAACCACATTATTCCACAAATCATGTACTGAAGGTCTGTAAAATTTATGGTCACTAACACCATATTCCCTATACGCCACATTGGGGTGACGGGGGTACTTTACTTTTTATTCTCTATATTCTTCTGCTGCTGTCTTTTGTGTTTGTATGTGTGTATTTGACATCTACCTATCTATTGACCTTTCGAGCCGTGGCCAGCCCATAGGGCATAGACCCAGATACTCTTTCTCTTATCTAAATTTTTTTCATAAAACCCATTGACCCATAGATACAACACTACAAGCGAAACTATATGGGCTTCTGCAACAATTGCAAAAACAATAAAATTTATACATGAAACGACATTATAGATGACTCAAAAAAAATTTAAATTGGAAGATATTACCTCAATGTATGGACTCAAATAAGTTATAAATTGAAAGACATCAGCCTAACTTATAACTCAAATAAGTTATAAATTGAAAGATATCAGCCTAACTTATAACTCAAATAAGTTATAAATTGAAAGATATCACATCAACTTATAACTCAAATAAGTTATAAATTGAAAGACATCAGCCTAACTTATAACTCAAATAAGCTATAAATTGAAAGACATCAGTCTAACTTATAACTCAAATAAGCTGTAAATTGAAAGACATCAGCCTAACTTATAACTCAAATAAGCTGTAAATTGAAAGACATCAGCCTAACTTATAACTTATATTTATATTTATATTAAAATGTGTAGGAACAGCAAGGTCACAAATAACAGTTAATTTAAAACACACGATCTGTTTGGATAACCTGCTCAAGAAGTAGGAAAGTGAATTAAATGAAAGAATTAAATGAGAGAATAAAATGTGAGAATTAAATGAGAGAATTAAATGAGAGAATTAAATGAGAGAATTAAATGCAAGAATTAAATGAGAGAATTAAATGAGAGAATTAAATGTGAGAATTAAATGAGAGAATTAAATGAGAGAATTAAATGAGAGAATTAAATAAGAAAATTAAATGAGAGAGTTAAATGAGAGAATTAAATGAGAGAATAAAATGAGAGAATTAAATGAGAGAATTAAATGAGAGAATTAAATGTGAGAATTAAATGAGAGAATTAAATGAGAGAATTAAATGAGAGAATTAAATGAGAGAGTTAAATGAGAGAATTAAATAAGAAAATTAAATGAGAGAGTTAAATGAGAGAATTAAATGAGAGAATTAAATGAGTGAATTAAATGAGAGAATTAAATGAGAGAATTAAATGAGAGAATTAAATGAGAGAGTTAAATGAGAGAGTTAAATGAGAGAATTAAATGAGAGAATTAAATGAGAGAATTAAATGAGAGAGTTAAATGAGAGAATTAAATGAGAGAATTAAATGAGTGAATTAAATGAGTGAATTAAATGAGTGAATTAAATGAGAGAATTAAATGAGTGAATTAAATGAGAGAATTAAATGAGAGAATTAAATGAGTGAATTAAATGAGAGAATTAAATGAGTGAATTAAATGAGAGAATTAAATAAGAGAATTAAATTAAATTAAATAAGAGAATTAAATGAGAAAATTAAATAAGAAAATTAAATGAGAGAATTAAATGAGAGAATTAAATGAGAAAATTTAATAAGAAAATTAAATAAGAAAATTAAATGAGAGAATTAAATGAGAGAATTAAATGAGAAAATTAAATAAGAAAATTAAATGAGAGAATTAAACGAGAGAATTAAATGAGAGAATTAAATAAGAAAATTAAATGAGAGAATTAAATAAGAAAATTAAATGAGAGAATTAAATGAGAGAATTAAATAAGAAAATTAAATGAGAGAATTAAATGAGAGAATTAAATGAGAGAATTAAATAAGAAAATTTAATAAGAAAATTAAATGAGAGAATTAAATGAGAGAATTAAATGACACAACTAAATGAGATAATTAAATGACAGAACTAAATGAGAGAAATGAGAGAATTAAATAAAATTAAATAAGAGAATTAAATGAGAAAATTAAATTAGAGAATTAAATAAGAGAATTAAATAAGAGAATTAAATGAGAAAATTAAATGAGAAAATTAAATGAGAGAATTAAATGAGAAAATTAAATGAGAGAATTAAATGAGAGAATTAAATAAGAAATTAAATGAGAGAATTAAATGAGTGAATTAAATGTGAGAATCAAAAGAGAGAATTAAATGAGCGAATTAAATGAGAGAATTAAATGAGAGAATTAAATGAGAGAATTAAATAAGAAAATTAAATGTGAAAATTAAATGAGAGAATTAAATGAGAGAATTAAATGAGTGAATTAAATGAGAGAATTAAATAAGAGAATAAAATGAGAGAATTAAATAAGAAAATTAAATGAGAGAATTAAATAAGAAAATTAAATGAGAGAATTAATTGAGAAAATTAAATGAGAGAATTAAATGAGAGAATTAAATAAGAAAATTAAATGAGAGAATTAAATAAGAATATTTAATAAGAAAATTAAATGAGAGAATTAAATGAGAGAATTAAATAAGAAAATTAAATGAGAGAATTAAATGAGAGAATTAAATGAGTGAATTAAATGAGAGAATTAAATGAGAGAATTAAATGAATTAATTAAATGAGAGAATTAAATGAGAGAATTAAATGAGAGAATTAAATGAGTGAATTAAATGAGAGAATTAAATGAGAGAATTAAATGAGAGAATTAAATGAGAGAATTAAATGAGATAATTAAATGAGAGAATAAAATGAGAGAATTAAATGAGAGAAATAAATGAGTGAATTAAATGAGAGAATTAAATAAGAGAATTAAATGAGAGAATTAAATGAGAGAATTAAATGAGAGAATTAAATGAGAGAATAAAATGAGAGAATTAAATGAGAGAATCAAATGAGAGAATTAAATGACAGTACTAAATGAGAGAATCAAATGAGAGAATTAAATAAGAGAATTACAAGGTTCTAGTGTAATTAATTGCAGAAACATCAATAAATCAAAAGCTGTCAAAACTGGCTGCAGGGTTGAGTGTGTTGGTGACTAGGATCAGATTTTGCTGCTTGCAGTACAGAATATGTTCAATTGAAAAGTCATGACAATGAAAAATGGTTAAAATAAGCTTTAATCCTAGACTGCGTCACCTATCCACAGATCACATTTTTACGACACCCTCGTAAAAGTTAAGAACCCTAAATGTTACATTTGCAATTCCAAAATAGTATTTCTTTCTCTTCTTTCTTCACACCTTGTACTCGTTTCGGGTGTCGAGGAGATGCAAAGTTCTGTCTTTCTCTTCTTTCTTCACACCTTGTACCCCTTTAAGTGTCGAGGGAGATGCAAAGTTCTGGTTCTCTCCCTTTTGTCGGCTTCAATCATTGCCAATTGATGTTGTTGTAGCATTTCTTTGATGTTGTCTGTCCATCTTACTCTTGGTCTGCCTTTTGCTCTTCTCCATTCTCCTTTTTTAACATATCTATCTATTGACCTTTTGAGCCATAGCCGGCTCATAGGGTGTAGACCAAGATACTCCTTCTCGTATCTGAATGTTTGTTCTAGCAGTTTTCTTTTAAAGATATTTTATCAAATCTCGCCATTTGTCTCTGTTCTGTGCAAGCAGCTCTATCTCATTGAGGGAGCCTAATCCTGCTGCTCTTGCCTCTCTCATCAATGTTCTTCTCAGTGTCTCTCTGGGTCTTCCTCTTTTTGTGGAACCTGTCGTTTCCCACATGAGGGCTTGTTTTGCTATTCGGTTATTATCTCCCCTCATCACATGTCCAACATATGACCATCGTCTTTCTTTATTACTGAAGATATTAGTGGTTGATTGGCGATTTCTCTAATTTCCTCGTTTGTTTTGAATTCATTCCACGCTATACCAAGTATTTTCCTTCGACAGATTTATCTTTGAATGCATTCAACTTTGTTATTACATTTTTGCATGAAATAAACTCTAGGCAATCAAGCAAATTAGCCAGAAATCAATATTTTTACAATTTATCAATTTAATTTGCATGAAGCAAAAATTGATTCAGGGGCGGGGACAAGTTTGAATAAAAAAGAAGCTTTTGTGTTTGCTGGGATTTGGATTAGATCAAGCTGCGGCCAAGCTGAAATAGAGATTATTATGTCACTACCTCTAAGATGCTACTACTAATGGATATTTCGCTTGCCTGTCGAGCAAGGATGCGTAAGGATTGGTCTTCTTCATTGTCAGACTCTGATGGAAGAAATAGAAATGAGAAAATATGTCAGAGAATTTACTGATCACAGTAGTTTACTTTAACAAAAAAAAGTGACATTTTAGTTACAGTCTGATTTAATCCTAAATTATGATGTCTATCTGTGACTGACGTTTTTATGATACCGTAGTAAAAATTAATACCACTTAAAAGTAACATTCATCAGAATAGCTAAAGCAGCAATGTCTTTCAGAAGTCACATTGATCGAGAAGGGGATACAAGCAAAGAAATTAGAATCAGAATAGCTAAAGCAGCAATGTCTTTCAGAAGTCACATTGATCGAGAAGGGGATACAAGTAAAGAAATTAGAATCAGAATAGCTAAAGCAGCAATGTCTTTCTGAAGTCACATTGATTGATTGAGAAGGGGATACAAGTAAAGGTAAAGAAATTAGAATCAGAATAGCTAAAGCAGCAATGTCTTTCAGAAGCCTTGAAAAGTTGTGGAAATCAAAACTCATCAGCACAAACACAAAACTTAGGCTATTCAAATCAAATGTACTATCAACCTTACGTATGCGTGTGAAAGCTGGAAAACAACAAGAGATATAGAAACAAAGTTGAACGCATTCGAAAATAAATGTCTAAGGAAAATACTTGGTATAGCATGGAACGAATTCAAAACAAACGAGGAAATTAGAGAAATCGCCAATCAACCACTAATATCTTCAGTAATAAAGAAAAGACGATGGTCATATGTTGGACATGTGATGAGAAGAGATAATAACCGAATAGCAAAGCAAGCCTCATGTGGGAAACAACAGGTAAGAGGAAAAGAGGAAGACCCAGAGAGACACTGAGAAGAACATTGATGAGAGAGCAAGAGCAGCAGGATTCGGCTCCCTCAATGAGATAGAGCTGCTTGCACAGAACTGAGACAAATGGCGAGATTTGATAAAATATCTTTAAAAGAATTGAAAACTGCTAGAACAAAAATTCAGATAAGAGAAGGTGTATCTTGGTCTACGCCCTATGGGCAGGCTACGGCTCGAAAGGTCAATAGATAGAAAAGTAACATTCATCATCATCATGTGCCATACCGGTTGGAGTAGGCGATCATGTCCTTCCACAATCTTCTATCTACAGTGCATCGTATCAGTTCTGTTGTTGACTGTTTCCATGTCATGACACCAAGCTATCCAGTATTTTCTCTTTGTTGTCCACGATCTCTCTCTCCTTTTATTTTGACAGTTGTAACCAAGTACTCCAACTTTCCTCTTCTCATAATGTGCCTGAAAAATGTTGATTGTTTCTTTCTGATGTTTTTTAGCAGCTGCCTTTTTGTGTTGGCCTCTTTGAGAATTTCTTCATTAGTCTTTTTAGCTGTCTAGGGAACTTTCAACATTTTTCTGAGAAATCCCATCTCTGTGGCCTCTAATCGTCTTTTCATTTATTTGTTTACTGTCCATGATAAAAGTAACATTCTATCTATCTATTGACCTTTCGAGCCGTAGCCGGCCCATAGGGCGTAGACCAAGATACTCCTTCTCTTATCTAAATTTTTGTTCTAGCAGTTTTCAATTCTTGTAAAGATATTTTATCAAATCTCGCCATTTGTCTCTGTTCTGTGCAAGCAACTCTATCTCATTGAGGGAGCCGAATCCTGCTGCTCTTGCCTCTCTCATCAATGTTCTTCTCAGTGTCTCTCTGGGTATTCCTCTTTTCCTCTTACCTGTTGTTTCCCACATGAGGGCTTGTTTTGCTATTCGGTTATTATCTCTCCTCATCACATGTCCAACATATGACCATCGTCTTTTCTTTATTACTGAAGATATTAGTGGTTGATTGGCGATTTCTCTAATTTCCTCGTTTGTTTTGAATTCGTTCCACACTATACCAAGTATTTTCCTTAGATATTTATTTTTGAATGCGTTCAACTTTGTTTCTATATCTCTTGTTGTTTTCCAGCTTTCACACGCATACGTAAGGGTTGATAGTACATTTGATTTGAATAGTCTAAGTTTTATGTTTGTGCTGATGAGTTTTGATTTCCACAACTTTTCAAGGCTTCTGAAAGACATTGCTGCTTTAGCTATTCTGATTCTAATTTCTTTGCTTGTATCCCCTTCTCGATCAATGTGACTTCCAAGATAGATAAAGTTGTCGATCTCTTCCACTGGTTTGTTTTCCATGTATATTTTGTCATCTGTTGGAATTAAATTTTCATGACTTTAGTCTTTTTTTTATGATTGATCTCAAGCCCAATTTTGCTGGCTATTGATGATAGTTCATTTGTGTTTTCCTGCATCATTTTTATCTGGCCGCTGATGAGAACTATGTCCTCAGCAAAGTCGAGGTCCTCCAAATGGTCTCCTTGAATCCATTCGATGGCTTTATTACCAGTGCAGCATTTCTTCATTATGAAGTCCATAACAATTCCAAATAACAAGGGTGATAAAATACATCCTTGTTTAACCCCAGTTTCTATTGGGAAACATTCGCTCAGTCCTTCCTCTGTTCGAACTGCACATGTGTAACCATCATACATGTCTTTAATAATATTTATGATTTTTTATGGTAAGTCATATTGCTTCAGAATTTTCCACAAAGAATCTCTATGAATACTGTCAAATACTTTTGTGAAGTCAATGAAGTTAAGTACAAAAGGTTTTTGCTTTTCAAAGTAACATTAGGAGCTCTAAAAAATAGTGTTTCTGTGGACAATTTGACACACAGCTGTGTATATACACTAGGACAAACACGGAGAACATGGATGTGGATTTCCTGTCTCCATTTCCTGGTTTATTTGTGACCCGACTTTCACCGCAGGGGTTGGACTTGTTACAATGTCTATCAGTATGGACACCGTAAGTCCGCCAGTATGTTCGGCTAACTTATAGTATTCTTCTTCTTCTTTCCTTCCTTATCTGCCTTTCAGCGTCGAGGGGAGATATAATTTGCAGTCTTTTGCTCTTCTGTTCGCCACTGCTGCTGTTATGTTTCCTAGTGATTCTAATATTCCATCAATCCATCTTTTGTTCTTCTGTTCATCTCTACTGCTGTTATGTTTCCTAGTGTTTCTAATATTCCATCGATCCATCTTTTGCTCTTCTGTTCGCCACTGCTGCTGTTATGTTTCCTAGTGCTTCTAATATTCCATCAATCCATCTTTTGTTCTTCTGTTCATCTCTACTGCTGTTATGTTTCCTAGTGCTTCTAATATTCCATCGATCCATATTTTTTGTGGTCGACCCATGGGTCTGGTGTTCTCACGTTTGCTGAAGGCTTGTTGTGTTGTGTTTTGATCTTTCTGCCTTGTCACGTGGCCAAACCATTTTATCTGTTGTTTTCTTATAGCATTATTCTCTGCGCTTCCCAAGTCACAAAAGGTTATTTGATGTCAGCTGATGACCCTATCTATCTATTGACCTTTCGAACCGTAGTCGGCCCATAGGGCATAGACCAAGATACTCCTTCTCCTATCTGAATTTTCGTTCTAGCAGTTTTCTTTTACATTCCAGAATCCTATTTTTGTTGTTGTTTTGGGGCCGAAAAAACTATCACTACTATCTACTGCTAATCTACACATTCTGTATCAGGTCTACGTTTCATTAACAACATCGTTTTTACGATAGCGGCTTGTTAAACCTCTGATCAACGGTTCTATACCAAGCCGGAGAAAAATAATTCCTCCATTTTGGAAACAACCGGAAACGAATTCCCTACCCACAGCAAAAAAAAAAAAAAAACATTAAAAGGAAGAATAAAATCAACAAGTCTCTTTGAAAGTTGCCAAACTTTGTTAGCATTATATGAGATCATATCTCACAAAATCGGAGAGGAAAAAACAATCCAACAACAATGGAAACAAAACAAACACTCAGGGGTCACTGAAAGTGGTAATTTGGAATTTACATGGTGGAGGGGATGAAATCATAAGAAAAATGGTAGGAACAAAACCCTGCCAAGAATATATAGAGCAACTACAAAATGGTTTGGTCGCCTGGTCAGAATGAATCCTCACCAATCACCATCAAGGGCGTTCTTCTCGAGAATGCATGGGAAAAGACCAAGAGGAAGACCCAGAAGAAGATGGATAGATGCAGTGATAGAGACTTGTAACAACAAAGGAAAATCACTAATTCAGACAGTTCGAGCAGCTCAAGAACGACAAATGATATAAACCACGACACCTTTTAGGTATCAGTGAGAAAGAGACAAGAAGAAGATGGATAGATGCAGTGATAGAGACATGTAACAACAAAGGAAAATCACTAATTCAGACAGTTCGAGCAGCTCAAGAACGACAAATGATATAAACCACGACTTTTTAACATAGCTTTTGAAGAGACTGAGAAATTGTGGAGTGGGTGGCGGGATGTACGGGTGGGTCAGGGCATGCCTGCATGGCAGGAGGGCCAGAGTGCGGCTGGATGGTCTTAAGAGTGGGAAGGTCTTGCTGCGCCAGGGCGTTCCGCGGGGAGGGGTGCTGTCTCCGACACTTTTTCTGATCTACATCGGTGACCTGGTTGCTGGGCTGCCGCATGGTGTCGGGGTGGCAGTGTGTGCGGATGACTTGGTGGTGTGGTGCACGGAGGGGTGTGCAACAGTGGCCTCCAGATTGTTGCAAAGAGCTGTGAATGCACTGAATTCGTGGACAAATGGATGGTGTATCAGCGTCGGTGCAGACGGGTGCAGTGCTGCACTTTTCGCTCTTTCCCCAGGGCAGAAGGCGGGGGCCATCTGTGTAGGCAGTGAGCCTGTGGGGGAGGACATACGGGCTGCGTATCTCGGAGTTGCATTTGATAGCAGGCTATCTTGGAGGCGGCGGATAGATGGGGCAACCCGGAGGCAAGGAGAGGGTTGGCTATTCTGGGAGGGCTGTGTGGGGCTGCGTGGGGTGCGGGTGGGAAGGTACTCAGTAAAGTTTGCCAGCGGAGTGTGCGCCCACATTTGGAGTATGGATCGTCTGCGTGGTGTTCGGCATCAGGCACCACACTTCGAGAACTGGATAGGGTGCAGGGCCGGGCGCTTGGGGTCATCGCGGGAGCAGTGAAATCGGCGCCAATGTTGGAGATGGAGAGATTTGGGGGGTGCCGGCGCTGGGAGAGCGGAGGGACACGGGGGTGCTGATACAGGCAGAGGAGTTTGCTTGCGTGCCGAGACATCCAATGAAGGACCGATTCCAGGGTCTTGCATTGGGACGACTTGAGAGAAGCGGTTTTGTCCACCGGGCCAGGCGTGTTGGTAGACGGGCGCCGGACGTGCCGGGAGCTGTTGGCCCCTACTGCCCGTGCCGGAGCGGACTCCCTGGACAGAGGAATCTGGATTGTCAGTTCAAATGCGGACAGGAGTGAAGGGAGTGGTTGATAGGGAGGAACAGAGTGGTCTACAGCGGGGAACAATAACTCTCAGTTTCCTGGATGAAGAATACCCACAAGACCTATGGATTCGTGTGTATACAGATGGATCAGCACAGAGTGCGGTAGGAAATGGGGGAGCGGGTGCATATATAGAATGCCCAAGTAACGCTAGGGATGTGGATAGAGTGGCAACAGGGAAGTGTTGTCACAATTGTGATGCAGAGATGCAAGCAATAGAGTTGGCAATGGAAAAACTGCTGAACATTGATCTTAGCCCGCGGCCTGTGGTGTTTTTGACAGATGCGGGATCGGTGCTCCAGGCACTACAATCCAGAGAGTTACCACATCTGCAGACCTTGTTGACTGAGCTCTGCGGGCACCACAGGGTTGCCCTGCAGTGGATCCCGTCTCGCTGTGGAGTGCCGGGAGGTGAGAGAGCAGATCAGTTGGCGAGGGGGGGTTCGACAGGCGCGCAGCTAGATACACCTGTTGCATACCATCATGGGAAACAGATGGTCAAATCAGTCGGAGGACCGCGGGCCCCAGATCGGGATGCCTTTTATAGTATGAATAGATATGAACAAGTTCTCATTGTACGTCTCGGAGCGGGACACGGTCGACTCCATAGTCACATGTATGCAAAATTCAAGATCGGCACCTCAACTACTTGTACATGTGGACAGGCGCCCCAGACTGCTGAACACATACTTCAAGACTGCACTGAATATAGTAGACTGAGGAAAATCCATTGGCCCATAGATACAACACTACAGACAAAACTATATGGGCCACTGCAAGAATTACAAAAGACAGTAACATTTATACAGGAAACGACATTGCAGATATAGACAATGCTTCAGGCGAACGAAAGATAGATAGATAGATCCTAAATAGAATAAAGGATTCAATAGATACAGTAATGCGTGAAGAACAGGCTGGGTTTAGAAAAGGAGAAGCTGTCTTGACCACATTTTCACTCTACGACTTATATTGGAGGAACATATTGAAAAGCAAAAACCTTTTGTACTTAACTTCATCGACTTCAAAAAAGCATTTGATAGTATTCATAGAGATTCTTTGTGGAAAATTCTGAAGCAATATGGTTTACCATCAAATAATAAATATTATCAAAGACATGTATGATGGTTACACATGTGCAGTTCGAACAGAGGAAGGACTGAGCGAATGTTTCCCAATAGAAACTGGGGTTAAACAAGGATGTATTTTATCGCCCTTGTTATTTGGAATTGTTATGGACTTCATAATGAAGAAATGCTGCACTGGTAATAAAGGCATCGAATGGATACAAGGAGACCATTTGGAGGACCTCGACTTTGCTGATGACATAGTTCTCATCAGCAGTCAGATAAAAACGATGCAGGAAAACACAAATGAACTATCATCAATAGCCAGCAAAATTGGGCTTGAGGTCAATCATGAAAAGACTAAAGTCATGAAAAGTTTAATTCCAACAAGTGACAAAATATACATGGAAAACAAACCAGTAGAAGAGATCGATCACTTTATCTATCTTGGAAGTCACATTGATCGAGAAGGGGATACGAGCAAAGAAATTAGAATCAGACTGGCTAAAGCAGCAATGTCTTTCAGAAGCCTTGAAAAGTTGTGGAAATCAAAACTCATTAGCACAAACACAAAACTTAGGCTATTCAAATCAAATGTACTATCAACCCTTACGTATGCGTGTGAAAGCTGGAAAACAACAAGAGATATAGAAACAAAGTTGAACGCATTCGAAAATAAATGTCTAAGGAAAATACTTGGTATAGAATGGAACGAATTCAAAACAAACGAGGAAATTAGAGAAATCGCCAATCAACCACTAATATCTTCAGTAATAAAGAAAAGACGATGGTCATACGTTGGACATGTGATGAGAAGAGATAATAATCGAATAGCAAAGCAAGCCCTCATATGGGAAACAACAGGTAAAAGAAAAAGAGGAAGACCCAGGGAGACACTGAGAAGAACATTGATGAGAGAGGCAAGAGCAGCAGGAATCGGCTCCCTCAATGAGATAGAACTGCTTGCACAGAACAGAGACAGATGGCGAGATTTAATAAAATATCTTTAAAAGAAAACTGCTAGAACAAAAATTCATATAGGAGAAGGTGTATCTTGGTCTACGCCCTATGGGCCGGTTACGGCTCGAAAGGTCAATAGATAGATAGATAGAGAAAGAGAAAAGAAGATGATGGATAGATGCAGTGATAGAGACATGTAACAACAAAGGAAAATCACTAATTCAGACAGTTCGAGCAGCTCAAGAACGACAAATGATATAAACCACGACACCTTTTAGGTATCAGTGAGAAAGAGAAAAGGAGAAGTAGAAGAAGAAGATGAAAAAGGGTAATGTCAGAACATAGCAAAATGTCAAATTTGGAAGAATTTGTGTTTTGATGTGGTAATTCAAGTAAAATAAATCATTTGCGACAGACAGTCTGAATGTTCTGCCATGTGTGATGTTCTCAGTCTGAATGTTCTGCCATGTGTGATGTTCTCAGCTTGAATGTTCTGCCATGTGTGATGTTCTCAGCTTGAATGGACAAAAGATAGATTTTTCTTATTTCTGACTAGTCTTGAATTCATTGCATGTGTTAATAGTTACTTTCTATCACAATACCTCACACTTACATATAACTTACATATTACTTTACTATCACAATACCTTACACTTACATATAACTTAAATATTACTTTCTATCATAATACCTTACACTTACATATAACTTAAATATTACTTTCTATCACAATACCTTACACTTACATATTACTTAAATATTACTTTCTATCACAATACCTTACACTTACATATTACTTAAATATTACTTTCTATCACAATACCTTACATTTACATATTACTTTTCACAATATCTTACATTTCATGAAAGAACTGAACTTTCCTAGATATTTCTTTACTTCCTCATGAAATTTTCTTTACTTTCTGAAATATTTATACATTCCACATCAGGCAGTTTGATTTTTATTGAAATTACGTTACTATTTCCATTAAATTACCTTTTTCCGCAATACTACTTTACTATTTCAATAAAATTGTCTGCTTTTACCAAACTACTTTACAATTTCAATTAAATTGTCTATTTCCACCAAACTACTTTACAATTTCAATTAAATTGTCTATTTCCAACAAACTACTTTACAATTTCAATTAAATTGTCTATTTCCAACAAACTACTTTACAATTTCAATTAAATTGTCTATTTCCACCAAACTACTTTACAATTTCAATTAAATTGTCTATTTCCAATAAACTACTTTACAATTTCAATTAAATTGTCTATTTCCACCAAACTACTTTACAATTTCAATTAAATTGTCTATTTCCAACAAACTACTTTACAATCTCAATTAAATTGTCTATTTCCACCAAACTACTTTACAATTTCAATTAAATTGTCTATTTCCACCAAACTACTTTACAATTTCAATTAAATTGTCTATTTCCACCAAACTACTTTACAATTTCAATTAAATTGTCTATTTCCACCAAACTACTTTACAATTTCAATTAAATTGTCTATTTCCAACAAACTACTTTACAATTTCAATTAAATTGTCTATTTCCAACAAACTACTTTACAATTTCAATTAAATTGCCTATTTCCACCAAACTACTTTACAATTTCAATTAAATTGCCTATTTCCACCAAACTACTTTACAATTTCAATTAAATTGTCTATTTCCACCAAACTACTTTACAATTTCAATTAAATTGTCTATTTCCAGCAAAATACTTTACAATTTCAATTAAATTGTCTATTTCCACCAAACTACTTTACAATTTCAATTAAATTGTCTATTTCCACCAAACTACTTTACAATTTCAATTAAATTGTCTATTGCTTTTTTATCGATACAACGGAAAAGATATCAAAGATAAAATTATTCATGGTTTTAAGAATCAATCTACATATTGATATTTATCTAACATATAACATATTATATATGAAAGTTTAGATAATTAAACAAGGTATTAGATTTCACCAATACCAAGATGATACAAGATGTGTACAAAGAATATGGTTTGATGGTGGTTCACACTAATCAAATTGAGAGTCTTGCACTGTGCTACGAAATGAATGTGGACAATATCAGCACAGTGTGGTGATACATATAGGGAGAGTAAAACAATGAACAGCCACATACCTTCTGGTGAGTCTATGTGAGAGTAAAACAATGAACAGCCACATACCTTCCGGTGAGTCTATGGGAGAGTAAAACAATGAACAGCCACATACCTTCCGGTGAGTCTATGTGAGAGTAAAACAGTGAACAGCCACATACCTTCTGGTGAGTCTATGGGAGAGTAAAACAATGAACAGCCACATACCTTCTGGTGAGTCTATGGGAGAGTAAAACAATGAACAGCCACATACCTTCTGGTGAGTCTACGGGAGAGTAAAACAATGAACAGCCACATACCTTCCGGTGAGTCTATGGGAGAGTAAAACAACGAACAGCCACATACCTTCTGGTGAGTCTATGTGAGAGTAAAACAATGAACAGCCACATACCTTCTGGTGAGTCTATGTGAGAGTAAAACAATGAACAGCCACATACCTTCCGGTGAGTCTATGGGAGAGTAAAACAATGAACAGCCACATACCTTCTGGTGAGTCTATGTGAGAGTAAAACAATGAACAGCCACATACCTTCTGGTGAGTCTATGGGAGAGTAAAACAATGAACAGCCACATACCTTCTGGTGAGTCTATGTGAGAGTAAAACAGTGAACAGCCACATACCTTCTGGTGAGTCTATGGGAGAGTAAAACAATGAACAGCCACATACCTTCTGGTGAGTCTATGTGAGAGTAAAACAATGAACAGCCACATACCTTCTGGTGAGTCTATAGGAGAGTAAAACAATGAACAGCCACATACCTTCTGGTGAGTCTATGGGAGAGTAAAACAACGAACAGCCACATACCTTCTGGTGAGTCTATGGGAGAGTAAAACAATGAACAGCCACATACCTTCTGGTGAGTCTATGGGAGAGTAAAACAACGAACAGCCACATACCTTCTGGTGAGTCTATGGGAGAGTAAAACAATGAACAGCCACATACCTTCTGGTGAGTCTATGGGAGAGTAAAACAATGAACAGCCACATACCTTCTGGTGAGTCTACGGGAGAGTAAAACAACGAACAGCCACATACCTTCTGGTGAGTCTACGGGAGAGTAAAACAATGAACAGCCACATACCTTCTGGTGAGTCTATGGGAGAGTAAAACAACGAACAGCCACATACCTTCCGGTGAGTCTACGGTAGAGTAAAACAATGAACAGCCACATACCTTCTGGTGAGTCTATGGGAGAGTAAAACAATGAACAGCCACATACCTTCCGGTGAGTCTATGGGAGAGTAAAACAACGAACAGCCACATACCTTCTGGTGAGTCTATGGGAGAGTAAAACAACGAACAGCCACATACCTTCTGGTGAGTCTATGGGAGAGTAAAACAATGAACAGCCACATACCTTCTGGTGAGTCTATGGAGAGTAAAACAACGAACAGCCACATACCTTCTGGTGAGTCTACGGGAGAGTAAAACAATGAACAGCCACATACCTTCCGGTGAGTCTACGGGAGAGTAAAACAATGAACAGCCACATACCTTCCGGTGAGTCTATGGGAGAGTAAAACAATGAACAGCCACATACCTTCTGGTGAGTCTATGGGAGAGTAAAACAATGAACAGCCACATACCTTCTGGTGAGTCTATGGGAGAGTAAAACAACGAACAGCCACATACCTTCTGGTGAGTCTATGGGAGAGTAAAACAATGAACAGCCACATACCATCCGGTGAGTCTACGGGAGAGTAAAACAACGAACAGCCACATACCTTCCGGTGAGTCTATGGGAGAGTAAAACAACGAACAGCCACATACCTTCTGGTGAGTCTACGGGAGAGTAAAACAATGAACAGCCACATACCATCCGGTGAGTCTACGGGAGAGTAAAACAATGAACAGCCACATACCATCCGGTGAGTCTACGGGAGAGTAAAACAATTAACAACCGCATACCTTGCGGTGAGTCTACGGGAGAGTAAAACAACGAACAGCCACATACCTTCCGGTGAGTCTACGGGAGAGTAAAATAACGAACAGCCACACACAGTTGCACATACCTTCCGGTGAGTCTACGGGAGAGTAAAACTGGCTATTGTCATCTGTAACAACGGACTGCATGTCATCTGCTCCTGGAGTACGTCCCCTTGCCCCTATATAAGTAGATCCATACACTTTGGAAAAGAAAGAAAAATTAACGTATTAGAAAATTTAATCCATACACATTTGTTATGGTTATGGTTAGCCAAAGGCCCTGGTTTCACTGCAAACAAATTAAAATCCATAATTGCTCAACTGCCCATGTCAGTGGAATCATCTGAATTAAAACTCATCTCATTGAAGGATCAAAACAAAGAAAGGCAGCTGCAGTCCATAACATATCAGCTACAGCACCGAGCAAAAAACATAAGGCCAAGCGGCACCGAAAGTGAATGCAGCTGAACAGTTCTTAGTCATACAATATCACCATTCATCATAAGCAATCGGAATATTAAAACATGATCCGAATGAAAAAGTCAGCTCACGGTGTGCACAGAGCACTAACTCAGTAGTTCTGGCAACAAACCAGACTTGAAATATGAGGAAACTGCAACAAGGAACACTTTCAGATTGAGCCTCAACAGTTCTTGCCACCTATCTGCCACATTGACCAGTATTTCCATACACACTATTCATGCCTAAAGTGAGCAGGGATGTATTGCAACGCTAGTTTACAGCAAAGCTGTAATTTTAACAATTCTTCCTACTAAAAGACCTGGAGACAGTTCAGAGCTACAACTACCTTGGACATACTATAACCAGTGATGGAATAGACATGGAGAAAGTTCAGAGCTACAACTACCTTGGACATACTATAATCAGTGTTGGAAAAGACCTGGAGACAGTTCAGAGCTACAACTACCTTGGACATACTATAACCAGTGATGGAATAGACCTAGAGACAGTTCAGAGCTACAACTACCTTGGACATACTATAACCAGTGATGGAATAGACCTGGAGACAGTTCAGAGCTACAACTACCTTGGACATACTATAACCAGTGATGGAATAGACCTGGAGACAGTTCAGAACTACAACTACCTTGGACATACTATAACCAGCGATGGAATAGACCTGGAGACAGTTCAGAGCTACAACTACCTTGGACATACTATAACCAGTGATGGAATAGACCTGGAGACAGTTCAGAGCTACAACTACCTTGGACATACTATAACCAGTGATGGAATAGACCTGGAGACAGTTCAGAACTACAACTACCTTGGACATACTATAACCAGTGATAGAATAGACCTGGAGACAGTTCAGAGCTACAACTACCTTGGACATACTATAACCAGTGATGGAATAGACCTGGAGACAGTTCAGAACTACAACTACCTTGGACATACTATAACCAGTGATGGAATAGACCTGGAGACAGTTCAGAACTACAACTACCTTGGACATACTATAACCAGTGATGGAATAGACCTGGAGACAGTTCAGAGCTACAACTACCTTGGACATACTATAACCAGTGATGGAATAGACCTGGAGACAGTTCAGAGCTACAACTACCTTGGACATACTATAACCAGTGATGGAATAGACCTGGAGACAGTTCAGAACTACAACTACCTTGGACATACTATAACCAGTGATAGAATAGACCTGGAGACAGTTCAGAGCTACAACTACCTTGGACATACTATAACCAGTGATGGAATAGACCTGGAGACAGTTCAGAACTACAACTACCTTGGACATACTATAACCAGTGATGGAAAATGTAAAACTGAAATAAACAAAAGAACAGGAATGGCAAAAAGTAAATTTAATGCCATGAAAAATATACTAACATCAAAACAAATAACACCAGGGCTAAAACTAAGAATAGCAAAATGTTATATCTTCTCAATATTCCTGTATGGTGCAGAAACATAGACATTAGACCAGAAAACAGAACAAGAAAATTGAAGCCTTTGAAATGTGGATATATAGAAGAATAGGTAGAATTGGATGGAAGGAAAAGAAAACAAACGATGAAGTCTTAAAACAACTAAAAATGAAAAGAGAACTACTAAACACAATTAGAACAGGACAAATGAGATTTTTGGGGCATGTTAAAAGACACAACAGCCTACTAAAAGTAATCTTGGAAGGGAAAATACAAGGTAAAAGAGGCAGACCAAGACTAACATGGACGAGTAACATCAAAAGATGGACAAGTCAGCCTATGACAACCTGCACCATCAAAGCAAGAGACAGAGGCAGACCAAGACTAACACGGACGAGTAACATCAAAATATGGACAAGTCAGTCTATGACAACCTGCACCATCAAAGCAAGAGGCAGACCAAGATTAACATGGACAAGTAGCATCAAAAGATGGACAAATCAGTCTATGACAACCTGCACTGTCAAAGCAAGAGACAGAGGCAGGCCAAGACTAACATGAACGAGTAACATCAAAAGATGGACAAGTCAGCCTATGACAACCTGCACCCTCAAATCAAGAGACAGAGGCAGATCAAGACTAACATGGACGAGTAACATCAAAAGATGGACAAGTCAGCCTATGACAACCTGCACCATCAAAACAAGAGCCAGAATGGAATAGCGCTCCATGGTAGCCAACCTTTGATACAGAGACGGCACTCAATGATGATGAACACGATCATTCCCCAGAATGTTAACAATTCTATCCTCGACATATCATCTTTCACCAGAATGTTAACAATTCTATCTTCAACATATCATCTTTCACCAGAATGTTAACAATTCTATCTTCAACATATCATCTTTCACCAGAATGTTAACAATTCTATCTTCAACATATTATCTTTCCCCAAATTGTTAATAATTATATCTTCAACATATCATCTTTCCTCAGAATGTTAACAATTCTATCTTCAACATATCATCTTTCCCCAGAATGTTAACAATTCTATCTTCAACATATCATCTTTCCTCAGAATGTTAACAATTCTATCTTCAACATATTATCTTTCCTCAGAATGTTAACAATTCTATCTTCAACATATCATCTTTCCTCAGAATGTTAACAATTCTATCTTCAACATATCATCTTTCCTCAGAATGTTAACAATTCTATCTTCAACATATCACCCTTTCCCAGAAAGTTAACTGCCCTTATTTCCCTTACATGTCTTCCCCAAACTGTTAACAAACCTCATTGACACAATAGGGGAGCTGGCTGGTCTTGAGGCAAGACACTGGCCTCGAGACAGAGAGGTTGTGAGTTCAAATCTCGGCTGCACCAGTTGGGATTTTTATTTATGATTTATCTCTACGGCAACCACCCCTGGTCTCAGCGGTGAGGCCCAGCTTGAAATGTCAATTACTCATGAACGGAAAAAAATATAAGTACTTCCAAAGACAGAGTTATCTGCCTGTGCGGCAAGGGATCCCTGTGTACACGGCTGCCAGGGAAAAACAGATTAACGTGCAAAATTCAGTTCCTAGTCTCTAGGGACTTTGTCAGATGTGAAAGCTGACGAACGCAAAAAAAACTGTACACGTTATCTTTCCCCAGGCATTTAACCACCTTCTCCCACACACCACCTTTCCTGAGACTATTAACAACCTTCTCCCCCACTATTTTACCCTTCTTGAGACTGTTACAACCCTCGTCACACATATTTACCTTTCTCAAGTATGTTAACATTTCTTTTTTCCCCACACATTTTATCTTTTTTGGGCTGTAAATTCTCTTTACCTTTCCAGAGGCCGTTAACAATACTCTCTGCCGCACATTATTACCCTTCCCGGCACTGTTAACAATCCTCATCTCCCACACATTTCTACCTTTCCAAGAATGTTAACAATCCTCTCTGCCTGACATTTTTACCTTTTACAAGTCTGTTACCAATCCTCTCTACCTCACATTTTTACCTTTCCTGAAACTGTTAACAATCCTCTCTACCTCACATTTTTATCTTTTCCAAGTCTGTTAACAATCCTCTCTGCCTCACATTTTTACCTTTTCCAAAGAATGTTAACAATCCTCTATGCCTCACATTTTTACCATTTCCAAAGAATGTTAACAATCCTCTCTACCTCACATTTTTTATCTTTTCCAAGTCTGCTAACAATTCTCTCTGCCTCACATTTTTACCTTTTCCAAAGAATGTTAACAATCCTCTCTGCCTCACATTTTTACCTTTTCCAAAAATGTTAACAACTCTCTCTACCTCACATTTTTACCTTCTCCAAAGAATGTTAACAATCCTCTCTGCCTCACATTTTTACCTTTTCCAAAGAATGTTAACAATCCTCTCTACCTCACATTTTTACCTTTTACAAGTCTGTTAACAATCCTCTCTACCTCACATTTTTAACTTTCCCAAGAATGTTAACAATCCTCTCTACCTCACATTTTTACCTTTTACAAGTCTGTTAACAATCCTCTCTACCTCACATTTTTACCATTTCCAAAGAATGTTAACAATCCTCTCTACCTCACATTTTTACCTTTTACAAGTCTGTTAACAATCCTCTCTACCTCACATTTTTACCTTTCCCGAGACTGTTAACAATCCTCTCTACCTCACATTTTTACCTTTCCCGAGACTGTTAACAATCCTCTCTACCTCACATTTTTACCTTTTACAAGACTATTAACAATCCTCTCTACCTCACATTTTTACCTTTCCTGAGACTGTTAACAATCCTCTCTACCTCACATTTTTACCTTTCCCAAGACTGTTAACAATCCTCTCTACCTCACATTTTTACCTTTCCCAAGACTGTTAACAATCCTCTCTACCTCACATTTTTACCTTTCCCGAGACTGTTAACAATCCTCGCTACCTCACATTTTTACCTTTCCCGAGACTGTTAATAATCCTCTCTACCTCACATTTTTACCTTTCCCAAGACTGTTAATAATCCTCTCTACCTCACATTTTTACCTTTCCCGAGACTGTTAATAATCCTCTCCCTCATCTTCTTCTCATGTGGAAGAACCTTAAAGTCCAGGAACCATGTCTCGACCCAGGCCAACACAAAAGAGATGATGATGAGACAGTAACTGAGTGGGTTGTTGCTGCTGTCTGTCCCCGTAAACTGCGGATGACAACAAGAACATATCAAGGGGTTCTCATATATGAGAATGCACAGTTGTTTGTTTCAATCTCAATAAGTAACATTTTAGATCTGAGCTTAGAGATTGAGAAGCATATATAGATGAAGATATTCTGAGTCTTGATGAGAAAGATGCAGTCATCTATACAGTCATATGACACCAAAGGAGTGCATGGGCATTTACAGCACGCCCGGCAGGCAGAATAGTTAAAGAAGACAGTGGTGCATACGTTATGACCACGAGTAGCATGACGATGGAGGTGATGGCAGTGACCAAGGCATTCATCTGGTTAGAGTCACAAGACTAAACCCACGCCTGTATACTGAGTGATTCGATGAGCATGATGAGAAAAGTGGAGGGGGGCTCTGTACGCAGGGAATGGGTAGAGTTATTGCTGAAGTCAATAATACATAAGGTTACCTATGTCTATGTCCCAGGAGATGCGGGTGCATGGGGAAATGAAAGAGCAGACAGGTTGGCTAGCTGTGCTGTTGTTGAGGATGGTCAACCCATGGATCGGGCGGACATCATCAATGCCCTCCGGGAAATGAGAAGGACACAGGACTTCGATAACCATGAGTCCACATCACTCCTTCGGGTGAAAGAGATGAGAGTTAAGATGGATGCAGCCAGAAATGTGAAACTTAGTGGATGTATAAGAAGACTTATCAACCAACACAGAACTGGAGTCATCAGTCGCTGGACGGGAAGTTGCTGAGGAGGGGATCTGAGCACCTATGGACATGTTCGGAGTGCCATGATTCTATCTATTGACCTTTCGAGCCGTAACCGGCCCATAGGGCGTAGACCAAGATACACCTTCTCCTGTATGAATTTTTGTTCTAGCAGTTTTCTTTTAAAGATATTTTATCAAATCTCGCCATCTGTCTCTGTTCTGTGCAAGCAGTTCTATCTCATTGAGGGAGCCGATTCCTGCTGCTCTTGCCTCTCTCATCAATGTTCTTCTCAGTGTCTCCCTGGGTCTTCCTCTTTTTCTTTTACCTGTTGTTTCCCATATGAGGGCTTGCTTTGCTATTCGATTATTATCTCTTCTCATCACATGTCCAACGTATGACCATCGTCTTTTCTTTATTACTGAAGATATTAGTGGTTGATTGGCGATTTCTCTAATTTCCTCGTTTGTTTTGAATTCGTTCCATTCTATACCAAGTATTTTCCTTAGACATTTATTTTCGAATGCGTTCAACTTTGTTTCTATATCTCTTGTTGTTTTCCAGCTTTCACACGCATACGTAAGGGTTGATAGTACATTTGATTTGAATAGCCTAAGTTTTGTGTTTGTGCTAATGAGTTTTGATTTCCACAACTTTTCAAGGCTTCTGAAAGACATTGCTGCTTTAGCCAGTCTGATTCTAATTTCTTTGCTCGTATCCCCTTCTCGATCAATGTGACTTCCAAGATAGATGAAGTGATCAATCTCTTCTACTGGTTTGTTTTCCATGTATATTTTGTCACTTGTTGGAATTAAACTTTTCATGACTTTAGTCTTTTCATGATTGACCTCAAGCCCATGATGATGACCCACAAATAACTCAATAACTGAGAAGGGGATCTGAGCACCTATGGACATGTTCGGAGTGCAATGATGATGACCCTCAAAATAACTCAATAACTGAGGAGGGGATCTGAGCATCTATGGACATGTTCAGAGTGCAATGATAATGACCCACAAATAACTCAATAACTGAGGAGGGGATCTGAGCACCTATGGACATGTTCGGAGTGCAATGATAATGACCCACAAATAACTCAATAACTGAGAAGGGGATCTGAGCACCTATGGACATGTTCGGAGTGCAATGATGATGACCCTCAAAATAACTCAATAACTGAGGAGGGGATCTGAGCACCTATGGACATGTTCGGAGTGCAATAATGATGACCCACAAATAACTCAATAACTGAGGAGGGGATCTGAGCACCTATGGACATGTTCGGAGTGCAATGATGATGACCCTCAAAATAACTCAATAACTGAGGAGGGGATCTGAGCACCTATGGACATGTTCGGAGTGCAATAATGATGACCCACAAATAACTCAATAACAGGAGGGGATCTGAGCACCTATGGACATGTTCGGAGTGCAATGATGATGACCCACAAATAACTCAATAACTGAGGAGGGGATCTGAGCACCTATGGACATGTTCGGAGTGCAATAATGATGACCCACAAATAACTCAATAACAGGAGGGGATCTGAGCACCTATGGACATGTTCGGAGTGCAATGATAATGACCCACAAATAACTCAATAACTGAGGAGGGGATCTGAGCACCTATGGACATGTTCGGAGTGCAATAATGATGACCCACAAATAACTCAATAACTGAGGAGGGGATCTGAGCACCTATGGACATGTTCGGAGTGCAATGATGATGACCCTCAAAATAACTCAATAACTGAGGAGGGGATATGAGCACCTATGGACATGTTCGGAGTGCAATAATGATGACCCACAAATAACTCAATAACTGAGGAGGGGATCTGAGCACCTATGGACATGTTCGGAGTGCAATGATGATGACCCACAAATAGCTCAATAACTGAGGAGGGGATCTGAGCACCTAAGGACATGTTCGGAGTGCAATGATGATGACCCACAAATAACTCAATAACTGAGGAGGGGATCTGAGCACCTATGGACATGTTCGGAGTGCAATGATGATGACCCACAAATAACTCAATAACTGAGGAGGGGATCTGAGCACCTATGGACATGTTCGGAGTGCAATGATGATGACCCTCAAAATAACTCAATAACTGAGGAGGGGATCTAAGCACCTATGGACATGTTCGGAGTGCAATGATGATGACCCAACAAATAACTCAATAACTGAGGAGGGGATCTGAGCACCTATGGACATGTTCGGAGTGCAATGATGATGACCCACAAATAACTCAATAACTGAGGAGGGGATCTGAACACCTATGGACATGTTCGGAGTGCAATAATGATGACCCAACAAATAACTCAATAACTGAGGAGGGGATCTGAGCACCTATGGACATGTTCGGAGTGCAATGATGATGACCCACAAATAACTCAATAACTGAGGAGGGGATCTGAGCACCTATGGACATGTTCGGAGTGCAATGATGATGACCCGCAAATAACTCAATAACTGAGGAGGGGATCTGAGCACCTATGGACATGTTCGGAGTGCAATGATGATGACCCACAAATAACTCAATAACTGAGGAGGGGATCTGAGCACCTATGGACATGTTCGGAGTGCAATGATGATGACCCAACAAATAACTCAATAACAGGAGGGGATCTGAGCACCTATGGACATGTTCGGAGTGCAATGATGATGACCCACAAATAACTCAATAACTGAGGAGGGGATCTGAGCACCTTTGGACATGTTTGGAGTGCAATGATGATGACCCACAAATAACTCAATCCTGAGCCGAGTACATCCCCCTCATTGTTAAAACTGATACTCTATGGAAGTGGTTTCAACTTGTGATACCACACACACAAAACGTGACAATTTGAGCTCAAGTCCATATTTATACATGTACCATATTTTTTGTAGTTAATGCTTGTAACAACAAGATCAAAGATTGGCAAATCTGAGAGTTTTGGGAGATGCAATATTCTATGTCTAACTACAAAGATTTTTAATTTTAAGAAACAACCTTCTTCTAGAAAATGAACTAAAATATTCATGACAAACAGCTGTGCAACATATGAGGGACACTCAATAAATAACGGGATATATATATTTTTTTTTTCTATTAATTTTGTTTGAGAAAAAAAAATGTGAGTGCAGCATCTTGTAATTTTAGCGTGCAGCTTATTAAAATGTGGGCGCCACGATAGCTCAGTGGTTAGTGAACTGGACTACAAAGGATAAGAGGTCGGGTTCCATCCTGGTTAACGGCTTCTGGGTTCACCCAGCCTTAAATGGATACCAGATTTATTTTTTTTCTGGGAAAAGAAAGTGGCACAGACATAATACCAACCACATTATCTCAAAAAATCATCCGCCGAAGGTCTGTACAAATTATGGTCACTAACACTATATTCCCTATATGTCACTTGGCGTCACAGGGCTCTTTACTTACTTTACAAGTAAAGATGGGGGCTGTGATAGATTAGTGGTTAGTGAACTTGACTACAAAGGACAAGAGGATGGCTTCCAGGTTCACCCAGCCTTAAATGGGAACTGAATGTTTTTGTGGGAGAGTAAAGCGGCACGGATATAATACTGACCACATTACCCCAAAAATAATGTGCCGAAGGTCTGTAAAAATATGACCATCATCATCATCATTAAGTGCCATGCCTGCTGGTGTAGGTGAACATGTCTCTCCACAACTTTTGGTGTTGACAGTTATTTGGCGTGATGGGGTACTTTACATTTTTTTTTTTTTTTTTTTTTTTTTTTAACTTTACTCCCTGTCTCAACTCAACAGGCCCTCATGGAGATCCCTCCCAAAGACTTGTACGAGGATATGACTTTCAAGCCAGAGGAACAACCGTTGTGGAACTCAACAGTCAAGTCATCTCGGGTATATCTAATCTCTCTTATATTTTGGTTTTCTGTTTTCTTCTATGGTGTATCTAAGTCATATTTTAAGTACCTCATCACTTAATTGGTTGACGTTTCCTCAATTCCTCATCATCATCATCATCAAGTACAATGCCTGCTGGCGTACGTGATCATGTCTCTCCACAACTTTCAATCTCAACAGTTATTTATCATTTCTGTTGTTGACCTTCTGCCAAGCCATTCTCTTAAGCTGTCTGGTATCTTTTCTCTTTGCTTCCCTCTATCTCTTCGTCCCT
Source organism: Megaustenia siamemsis (assembly GCA_032433765.1). NCBI lineage: Eukaryota > Metazoa > Mollusca > Gastropoda > Stylommatophora > Ariophantidae > Megaustenia > Megaustenia siamemsis. The sequence goes on from JAVIAB010000105.1 coordinate 11,423,046, forward strand.
CGATTTTTCCAGTTGTTACAATATATTCTACCTGTTCCCTTCTCATGACATGGCCACATATGGGTCAGATGGAGTAATGTTACCTGCTACTGTATGTAGTAGACAGTACAACCTTGCAGGCATGCCTGGGACAGTAAAAGACTAAGGGAGGGCACTCCAAAGTAAAACAAGCCCACTGTCTCGTGGGTGAGACTTTTTAGTCAAAGGCTAGCGGAGCTAAGTGTAAAGAAACCGATGGAAGGCAACAAAGGCTAGCGGAGCCAACCGTAAAGAAATCGATGGAAGGCAACAAAGGCTAGCGGAGCCAACCGTAAAGAAATCGATGGAAGGCAACAAAGGCTAGCGGAGCTAAGTGTAAAGAAACCGATGGAAGGCAACAAAGGCTAGCGGAGCCAACTGTAAAGAAACCGATGGAAGGCAACAAAGGCGGAGCCAACTGTAAAGAAACTGATGGAAGGCAACAAAGGCGGAGCCAACTGTAAAGAAACCGATGGAAGGCAACAAAGGCTAGCGGAGCTAAGTGTAAAGAAACCGATGGAAGGCAACAAAGGCTAGCGGAGCCAACTGTAAAGAAACCGATGGAAGGCAACAAAGGCGGAGCCAACTGTAAAGAAACTGATGGAAGACAACAAAGGTGGAGCCAACTGTAAAGAAACTGATGGAAGGCAACAAAGGCGGAGCCAACTGTAAAGAAACCGATGGAAGGCAACAAAGGCTAGCGGAGCCAACCGTAAAGAAATCGATGGAAGGCAACAAAGGCTAGCGTAGCTAAGTGTAAAGAAACCGATGGAAGGCAACAAAGGCTAGCGGAGCTAAATGTAAAGAAACCGATGGAAGGCAACAAAGGCTAGCGGAGCCAACTGTAAAGAAACCGATGGAAGGCAACAAAGGCGGAGCCAACTGTAAAGAAACTGATGGAAGGCAACAAAGGCGGAGCCAACTGTAAAGAAACCGATGGAAGGTAACAAAGGCGGAGCCAACTGTAAAGAAACCGATGGAAGGCAACAAAGGCGGAGCCAACTAAAGAAACCGATGGAACGCAACAAAGGCGGAGCCAACTGTAAAGAAACCGATGGAAGGCAACAAAGGCAGAGCCAACTGTAAAGAAACCGATGGAAGGCAACAAAGGCAGAGCCAACTGTAAAGAAACCGATGGAAGGCAACAAAGGCGGAGCCAACTGTAAAGAAACCGATGGAAGGCAACAATGGCGGAGCCAACTGTAAAGAAACCGATGGAAGGCAACAAAGGTGTTGTAATTTCTTTGTACAATCATGAATCGCCACAATAATGGAATTCTCAACAACAACATTAAGCGAGATTCTAATGAAAAACCCTCGTTTGGCAGGGGACATCATGTGCTACAGGTGATACACAATCGTCATCAAGCTACTGTAAGTAAGATAAAGATAAAACATGACGTGACGGTGCTCCTTACTTTTTTCATTTTTACAACTAAAGATGGAATGAAGGAAAACAAAGACAAAAATATGATGAGCAAACTTACATCAAAGAGGAAGATCTTAGCTACCAGACAGGCACAAGAGAAGGCTGTGCAGACCTGAAAGAGAAGAATCCATGGGTAAATACACAGCGGATATGAAAATAAGAGAAATAGATATAACAAGCTTTTAAATAAAGTATTTATGATCATTTATGTCTTGACAGGCGGTTGGTAGCAAGCAATCATGACTTGACAGGCGGTTGGTAGCAAGCAATCATGACTTGACAGACTGTTGGTAGCAAGCAATCATGACTTGACAGGCGGTTGGTAGCAAGCAATCATGACTTGACAGGCGGTTGGTAGCAAGCAATCATGACTTGACAGACTGTTGGTAGCAAGCAATCATGACTTGACAGGCGGTTGGTAGCAAGCAATCATGACTTGACAGACGGTTGGTAGCAAGCAATCATGACTTGACAGACGGTTGGTAGCAAGCAATCATGACTTGACAGGCGATTGGTAGCAAGCAATCATGACTTGACAGACTGTTGGTAGCAAGCAATCATGACTTGACAGACTGTTGGTAGCAAGCAATCATGACTTGACAGGCGGTTGTTAGCAAGCAATCATGACTTGACAGGCGGTTGTTAGCAAGCAATCATGACTTGACAGACTGTTGGTAGCAAGCAATCATGACTTGACAGACCGTTGGTAGCAAGCAATCATGACTTGACAGACGGTTGGTAGCAAGCAATCATGACTTGACAGACAGTTGGTAGCAAGCAATCATGACTTTACAGACGGTTGGTAGCAAGCAATCATGTCTTGACAGACGGTTGGTAGCAAGCAATCATGACTTGACAGACAGTTGGTAGCAAGCAATCGTGACTTGACAGACTGTTGGTAGCAAGCAATCATGACTTGACAGACTGTTGGTAGCAAGCAATCATGACTTGACAGACGGTTGGTAGCAAGCAATCATGACTTGACAGACGGTTGGTAGCAAGCAATCATGATGAGTCAGTAGTTTGGTCAAATATTAGTGTCTTATGTTGGATGTTGTTTTACTGAACAGCTTCTCTCGTGGATGAATCTGTCAATATTGGATGGATAGATCCGGCCACAGAATCAACAAGGTGTATTTGTGGTGCCTGGCCTTGTCTCCTTTCTACAGGACCTTTTGTCTTCTGAATTTGATATCAACAGTGCCCTGAAAGTTGCTGTACCATTTTCTATGTTTGTTCTCCATGAGCTACGATATGCAGTCAGACTTTCCCAGTTTCTTTCACTGATAGAGAATGCCCTCAAGGAAGCCCTGTAAACATCCTTATATCTCAGAACTGGTCTGTCCTTTGGTCTCTTTCCGTCCCGAAGTTCACTGAACAATATTAGATTGGGAATATGATTGTTTGCCATTCTTCTTTCATGACCCAGCCACTTTAGTCAATGACTCCTAAGTGTTGCCATGATGGATGGGAGTTTGGCTCGTTGTAAGACATTAGAGTTAGTTACTTTGTCCTGCCATGATGGATGGGAGTTTGGCTCGTTGTAAGACATTAGAGTTAGTTACTTTGTCCTGCCATGATGGATGGGAGTTTGGCTGGTTGTAAGACATTAGAGTTGGTTACTTTGTCCTGCCATGATGGATGGGAGTTTGGCTGGTTGTAAGACATTAGAGTTGGTTACTTTGTCCTGCCATGATGGATGGGAGTTTGGCTCGTTGTAAGACATTAGAGTTAGTTACTTTGTCCTGCCATGATGGATGGGAGTTTGGCTGGTTGTAAGACATTAGAGTTAGTTACTTTGTCCTGCCATGATGGATGGGAGTTTGGCTGGTTGTAAGACATTAGAGTTGGTTACTTTGTCCTGCCATGATGGATGAGAGTTTGGCTCATTGTAAGACATTAAAGTTAGTTACTTTGTCCTGCCGTTTGATGTTCATAATCTTGCGAAGGCAACACACATGAAAGCTGTTTAACCTTTTCTCCTGCCCTACATAGGTAGTCCAAGTTTCTGATCCGTATAGAAGTGTGCTAAGCACACAACTTTCATAAATTAAAATCCTAGTCCTAGGATTTAATTTTGTGTAGGCCCGGCCCATGCTCTATCTTTAAGTTTACCAAATGTGGAAGCTGCCTTTCCGATTCGGGAATTTATTTCTTCTTCAAGGGAGACATTGGTTTTGACCATAGAACCGAGATAGGTGAACTTTCTCACAGGTTCAAGGGGTAAGTTATTTAATGATATAGCTGCGGGGCTGGCCACACCTTGTTGAGGAATCAAAGTCTTCTGGATACTTATTGACAGGGAGAATAGAAAGATGGGGGTTTCCTGCTGTAGTAAGGATGGAGCTGATATTATTGTTTGCTTGCTATGTCTGGGCCAATAATATGGAGAGAGAGCTCCACCCAAAACACACTATCAATCTTTCAGCTCCTCTATGAGGCTTTCTGAAGGAGGAAAGTGGTCCTTACATTCTGTACCAAAGCTGAGTTGTGGGGGATTCCAGAAGATGGATTATACAGCGGAGGAAGAGATTGGGTGGGACATTGATGTATATATTGAGAGAGTGAGGAGTCTAAAGGTGGGACAATGATGTATATATTGAGAGAGTGAGGAGTCTAAAGGTGGGACAATGATGTATACATTGAGAGAGTGAGGAGTCTAAAGGTGGGACATTGATGTATATATTGAGAGAGTGAGGAGTCTAAAGGTGGGACATTGATGTATATATTGAGAGAGTGAGGAGTCTAAAGGTGGGACATTGATGTATATATTGAGAGAGTGAGGAGATTGGGTGGGACATTGATGTATATATTGAGAGAGTGAGGAGTCTAAAGGTGGGACATTGATGTATATATTGAGAGAGTGAGGAGATTGGGTGGGACATTGATGTATATATTGAGAGAGTGAGGAGTCTAAAGGTGGGACATTGATGTATATATTGAGAGAGTGAGGAGATTGGGTGGGACATTGATGTATATATTGAGAGAGTGAGGAGTCTAAAGGTGGGACATTGATGTATATATTGAGAGAGTGAGGAGTCTAAAGGTGGGACATTGATGTATATATTGAGAGAGTGAGGAGTCTAAAGGTGGGACATTGATGTATATATTGAGAGAGTGAGGAGATTGGGTGGGACATTGATGTATATATTGAGAGAGTGAGGAGTCTAAAGGTGGGACATTGATGTATATATTGAGAGAGTGAGGAGATTGGGTGGGACATTGATGTATATATTGAGAGAGTGAGGAGTCTAAAGGTGGGACATTGATGTATATATTGAGAGAGTGAGGAGATTGGGTGGGACATTGATGTATATATTGAGAGAGTGAGGAGTCTAAAGGTGGGACATTGATGTATATATTGAGAGAGTGAGGAGTCTAAAGGTGGGACATTGATGTATATATTGAGAGAGTGAGGAGTCTAAAGGTGGGACATTGATGTATATATTGAGAGAGTGAGGAGTCTAAAGGTGGGACATTGATGTATATATTGAGAGAGTGAGGAGTCTAAAGGTGGGACATTGATGTATATATTGAGAGAGTGAGGAGTCTAAAGGTGGGACATTGATGTATATATTGAGAGAGTGAGGAGTCTAAAGGTGGGACATTGATGTATATATTGAGAGAGTGAGGAGATTGGGTGGGACATTGATGTATATATTGAGAGAGTGAGGAGTCTAAAGGTGGGACATTGATGTATATATTGAGAGAGTGAGGAGTCTAAAGGTGGGACATTGATGTATATATTGAGAGAGTGAGGAGTCTAAAGGTGGGACAATGATGTATATATTGAGAGAGTGAGGAGTCTAAAGGTGGGACAATGATGTATATATTGAGAGAGTGAGGAGTCTAAAGGTGGGACATTGATGTATATATTGAGAGAGTGAGGAGTCTAAAGGTGGGACATTGATGTATATATTGAGAGAGTGAGGAGTCTAAAGGTGGGACATTGATGTATATATTGAGAGAGTGAGGAGTCTAAAGGTGGGACAATGATGTATATATTGAGAGAGTGAGGAGTCTAAAGGTGGGACATTGATGTATATATTGAGAGAGTGAGGAGTCTAAAGGTGGGACATTGATGTATATATTGAGAGAGTGAGGAGTCTAAAGGTGGGACATTGATGTATATATTGAGAGAGTGAGGAGTCTAAAGGTGGGACATTGATGTATATATTGAGAGAGTGAGGAGTCTAAAGGTGGGACATTGATGTATATATTGAGAGAGTGAGGAGTCTAAAGGTGGGACATTGATGTATATATTGAGAGAGTGAGGAGTCTAAAGTGGGACATTGATGTATATATTGAGAGAGTGAGGAGTCTAAAGGTGGGACATTGATGTATATATTGAGAGAGTGAGGAGATTGGGTGGGACATTGATGTATATATTGAGAGAGTGAGGAGATTGGGTGGGACATTGATGTATATATTGAGAGAGTGAGGAGTCTAAAGGTGGGACATTGATGTATATATTGAGAGAGTGAGGAGTCTAAAGGTGGGACATTGATGTATATATTGAGAGAGTGAGGAGTCTAAAGGTGGGACATTGATGTATATATTGAGAGAGTGAGGAGTCTAAAGGTGGGACATTGATGTATATATTGAGAGAGTGAGGAGATTGGGTGGGACATTGATGTATATATTGAGAGAGTGAGGAGTCTAAAGGTGGGACATTGATGTATATATTGAGAGAGTGAGGAGTCTAAAGGTGGGACATTGATGTATATATTGAGAGAGTGAGGAGTCTAAAGGTGGGACATTGATGTATATATTGAGAGAGTGAGGAGTCTAAAGGTGGGACATTGATGTATATATTGAGAGAGTGAGGAGATTGGGTGGGACATTGATGTATATATTGAGAGAGTGAGGAGTCTAAAGGTGGGACATTGATGTATATATTGAGAGAGTGAGGAGATTGGGTGGGACATTGATGTATATATTGAGAGAGTGAGGAGTCTAAAGGTGGGACATTGATGTATATATTGAGAGAGTGAGGAGTCTAAGGTGGGACATTGATGTATATATTGAGAGAGTGAGGAGTCTAAAGGTGGGACATTGATGTATATATTGAGAGAGTGAGGAGTCTAAAGGTGGGACATTGATGTATATATTGAGAGAGTGAGGAGTCTAAAGGTGGGACAATGATGTATATATTGAGAGAGTGAGGAGTCTAAAGGTGGGACATTGATGTATATATTGAGAGAGTGAGGAGTCTAAAGGTGGGACATTGATGTATATATTGAGAGAGTGAGGAGATTGGGTGGGACATTGATGTATATATTGAGAGAGTGAGGAGTCTAAAGGTGGGACAATGATGTATATATTGAGAGAGTGAGGAGATTGGGTGGGACATTGATGTATATATTGAGAGAGTGAGGAGTCTAAAGGTGGGACATTGATGTATATATTGAGAGAGTGAGGAGTCTAAAGGTGGGACATTGATGTATATATTGAGAGAGTGAGGAGTCTAAAGGTGGGACATTGATGTATATATTGAGAGAGTGAGGAGTCTAAAGGTGGGACATTGATGTATATATTGAGAGAGTGAGGAGTCTAAAGGTGGGACATTGATGTATATATTGAGAGAGTGAGGAGTCTAAAGGTGGGACATTGATGTATATATTGAGAGAGTGAGGAGTCTAAAGGTGGGACAATGATGTATATATTGAGAAAGTGAGGAGTCTAAAGGTGGGACAATGATGTATATATTGAGAGAGTGAGGAGTCTAAAGGTGGGACATTGATGTATATATTGAGAGAGTGAGGAGTCTAAAGGTGGGACAATGATGTATATATTGAGAGAGTGAGGAGATTGGGTGGGACATTGATGTATATATTGAGAGAGTGAGGAGTCTAAAGGTGGGACATTGATGTATATATTGAGAGAGTGAGGAGATTGGGTGGGACATTGATGTATATATTGAGAGAGTGAGGAGTCTAAAGGTGGGACAATGATGTATATATTGAGAGAGTGAGGAGATTGGGTGGGACATTGATGTATATATTGAGAGAGTGAGGAGTCTAAAGGTGGGACATTGATGTATATATTGAGAGAGTGAGGAGTCTAAAGGTGGGACATTGATGTATATATTGAGAGAGTGAGGAGTCTAAAGGTGGGACATTGATGTATATATTGAGAGAGTGAGGAGTCTAAAGGTGGGACATTGATGTATATATTGAGAGAGTGAGGAGTCTAAAGGTGGGACAATGATGTATATATTGAGAGAGTGAGGAGTCTAAAGGTGGGACAATGATGTATATATTGAGAGAGTGAGGAGTCTAAAGGTGGGACATTGATGTATATATTGAGAGAGTGAGGAGTCTAAAGGTGGGACAATGATGTATATATTGAGAGAGTGAGGAGATTGGGTGGGACATTGATGTATATATTGAGAGATGAGGAGTCTAAAGGTGGGACATTGATGTATATATTGAGAGAGTGAGGAGTCTAAAGGTGGGACAATGATGTATATATTGAGAGAGTGAGGAGATTGGGTGGGACATTGATGTATATATTGAGAGAGTGAGGAGTCTAAAGTGGGACATTGATGTATATATTGAGAGAGTGAGGAGTCTAAAGGTGGGACATTGATGTATATATTGAGAGAGTGAGGAGTCTAAAGGTGGGACATTGATGTATATATTGAGAGAGTGAGGAGATTGGGTGGGACATTGATGTATATATTGAGAGAGTGAGGAGTCTAAAGGTGGGACATTGATGTATATATTGAGAGAGTGAGGAGATTGGGTGGGACATTGATGTATATATTGAGAGAGTGAGGAGTCTAAAGGTGGGACATTGATGTATATATTGAGAGAGTGAGGAGTCTAAAGGTGGGACAATGATGTATATATTGAGAGAGTGAGGAGATTGGGTGGGACATTGATGTATATATTGAGAGAGTGAGGAGTCTAAAGGTGGGACATTGATGTATATATTGAGAGAGTGAGGAGTCTAAAGGTGGGACATTGATGTATATATTGAGAGAGTGAGGAGTCTAAAGGTGGACATTGATGTATATATTGAGAGAGTGAGGAGTCTAAAGGTGGGACATTGATGTATATATTGAGAGAGTGAGGAGATTGGGTGGGACATTGATGTATATATTGAGAGAGTGAGGAGATTGGGTGAGACATTGATGTATATATTGAGAGAGTGAGGAGATTGGGTGGGACATTGATGTATATATTGAGAGAGTGAGGAGATTGGGTGGGACATTGATGTATATATTGAGAGAGTGAGGAGATTGGGTGAGACATTGATGTATATATTGAGAGAGTGAGGAGTCTAAAGGTGGGACATTGATGTATATATTGAGAGAGTGAGGAGATTGGGTGGGACATTGATGTATATATTGAGAGAGTGAGGAGTCTAAAGGTGGGACATTGATGTATATATTGAGAGAGTGAGGAGATTGGGTGGGACATTGATGTATATATTGAGAGAGTGAGGAGATTGGGTGGGACATTGATGTATATATTGAGAGAGTGAGGAGATTGGGTGAGACATTGATGTATATATTGAGAGAGTGAGGAGTCTAAAGGTGGGACATTGATGTATATATTGAGAGAGTGAGGAGATTGGGTGGGACATTGATGTATATATTGAGAGAGTGAGGAGTCTAAAGGTGGGACATTGATGTATATATTGAGAGAGTGAGGAGTCTAAAGGTGGGACATTGATGTATATATTGAGAGAGTGAGGAGATTGGGTGGGACATTGTTGTATATATTGAGAGAGTGAGGAGTCTAAAGGTGGGACATTGATGTATATATTGAGAGAGTGAGGAGATTGGGTGGGACATTGATGTATATATTGAGAGAGTGAGGAGATTGGGTGGGACATTGATGTATATATTGAGAGAGTGAGGAGATTGGGTGAGACATTGATGTATATATTGAGAGAGTGAGGAGTCTAAAGGTGGGACATTGATGTATATATTGAGAGAGTGAGGAGATTGGGTGGGACATTGATGTATATATTGAGAGAGTGAGGAGTCTAAAGGTGGGACATTGATGTATATATTGAGAGAGTGAGGAGTCTAAAGGTGGGACATTGATGTATATATTGAGAGAGTGAGGAGATTGGGTGGGACATTGATGTATATATTGAGAGAGTGAGGAGTCTAAAGGTGGGACATTGATGTATATATTGAGAGAGTGAGGAGATTGGGTGGGACATTGATGTATATATTGAGAGAGTGAGGAGATTGGGTGGGACATTGATGTATATATTGAGAGAGTGAGGAGATTGGGTGGGACATTGATGTATATATTGAGAGAGTGAGGAGATTGGGTGGGACATTGATGTATATATTGAGAGAGTGAGGAGTCTAAAGGTGGGACATTGATGTATATATTGAGAGAGTGAGGAGATTGGGTGGGACATTGATGTATATATTGAGAGAGTGAGGAGATTGGGTGGGACATTGATGTATATATTGAGAGAGTGAGGAGATTGGGTGGGACATTGATGTATATATTGAGAGAGTGAGGAGTCTAAAGGTGGGACATTGATGTATATATTGAGAGAGTGAGGAGATTGGGTGGGACATTGATGTATATATTGAGAGAGTGAGGAGATTGGGTGGGACATTGATGTATATATTGAGAGAGTGAGGAGATTGGGTGGGACATTGATGTATATATTGAGAGAGTGAGGAGATTGGGTGGGACATTGATGTATATATTGAGAGAGTGAGGAGATTGGGTGAGACATTGATGTATATATTGAGAGAGTGAGGAGATTGGGTGAGACATTGATGTATATATTGAGAGAGTGAGGAGATTGGGTGGGACATTGATGTATATATTGAGAGAGTGAGGAGATTGGGTGAGACATTGATGTATATATTGAGAGAGTGAGGAGTCTAAAGGTGGGACATTGATGTATATATTGAGAGAGTGAGGAGACCAAAAGGTGAGACATTGATGTATATATTGAGAGAGTGAGGAGATTGGGTGGGACAATGATGTATATATTGAGAGAGTGAGGAGATTGGGTGGGACATTGATGTATATATTGAGAGAGTGAGGAGATTGGGTGAGACAATGATGTATATATTGAGAGAGTGAGGAGACCAAAAGGTGGGACATTGATGTATATATTGAGAGAGTGAGGAGTCTAAAGGTGGGACATTGATGTATATATTGAGAGAGTGAGGAAAACCAAAAGGTGGGACATTGATGTATATATTGAGAGAGTGAGGAGATTGGGTGAGACAATGATGTATATATTGAGAGAGTGAGGAGATTGGGTGAGACAATGATGTATATATTGAGAGAGTGAGGAGATTGGGTGGACATTGATGTATATATTGAGAGAGTGAGGAGATTGGGTGAGACAATGATGTATATATTGAGAGAGTGAGGAGTCTAAAGGTGGGACATTGATGTATATATTGAGAGAGTGAGGAGTCTAAAGGTGGGACATTGATGTATATATTGAGAGAGTGAGGAGTCTAAAGGTGGGACATTGATGTATATATTGAGAGAGTGAGGAGTCTAAAGGTGGGACATTGATGTATATATTGAGAGAGTGAGGAGTCTAAAGGTGGGACATTGATGTATATATTGAGAGAGTGAGGAGTCTAAAGGTGGGACAATGATGTATATATTGAGAAAGTGAGGAGTCTAAAGGTGGGACAATGATGTATATATTGAGAGAGTGAGGAGTCTAAAGGTGGGACATTGATGTATATATTGAGAGAGTGAGGAGTCTAAAGGTGGGACAATGATGTATATATTGAGAGAGTGAGGAGATTGGGTGGGACATTGATGTATATATTGAGAGAGTGAGGAGTCTAAAGGTGGGACATTGATGTATATATTGAGAGAGTGAGGAGATTGGGTGGGACATTGATGTATATATTGAGAGAGTGAGGAGTCTAAAGGTGGGACAATGATGTATATATTGAGAGAGTGAGGAGATTGGGTGGGACATTGATGTATATATTGAGAGAGTGAGGAGTCTAAAGGTGGGACATTGATGTATATATTGAGAGAGTGAGGAGTCTAAAGGTGGGACATTGATGTATATATTGAGAGAGTGAGGAGTCTAAAGGTGGGACATTGATGTATATATTGAGAGAGTGAGGAGTCTAAAGGTGGGACATTGATGTATATATTGAGAGAGTGAGGAGTCTAAAGGTGGGACAATGATGTATATATTGAGAGAGTGAGGAGTCTAAAGGTGGGACAATGATGTATATATTGAGAGAGTGAGGAGTCTAAAGGTGGGACATTGATGTATATATTGAGAGAGTGAGGAGTCTAAAGGTGGGACAATGATGTATATATTGAGAGAGTGAGGAGATTGGGTGGGACATTGATGTATATATTGAGAGAGTGAGGAGTCTAAAGGTGGGACAATGATGTATATATTGAGAGAGTGAGGAGTCTAAAGGTGGGACAATGATGTATATATTGAGAGAGTGAGGAGATTGGGTGGGACATTGATGTATATATTGAGAGAGTGAGGAGTCTAAAGTGGGACATTGATGTATATATTGAGAGAGTGAGGAGTCTAAAGGTGGGACATTGATGTATATATTGAGAGAGTGAGGAGTCTAAAGGTGGGACATTGATGTATATATTGAGAGAGTGGGGAGATTGGGTGGGACATTGATGTATATATTGAGAGAGTGAGGAGTCTAAAGGTGGGACATTGATGTATATATTGAGAGAGTGAGGAGATTGGGTGGGACATTGATGTATATATTGAGAGAGTGAGGAGTCTAAAGGTGGGACATTGATGTATATATTGAGAGAGTGAGGAGTCTAAAGGTGGGACAATGATGTATATATTGAGAGAGTGAGGAGATTGGGTGGGACATTGATGTATATATTGAGAGAGTGAGGAGTCTAAAGGTGGGACATTGATGTATATATTGAGAGAGTGAGGAGTCTAAAGGTGGGACATTGATGTATATATTGAGAGAGTGAGGAGTCTAAAGGTGGGACATTGATGTATATATTGAGAGAGTGAGGAGTCTAAAGGTGGGACATTGATGTATATATTGAGAGAGTGAGGAGATTGGGTGGGACATTGATGTATATATTGAGAGAGTGAGGAGATTGGGTGAGACATTGATGTATATATTGAGAGAGTGAGGAGATTGGGTGGGACATTGATGTATATATTGAGAGAGTGAGGAGATTGGGTGGGACATTGATGTATATATTGAGAGAGTGAGGAGATTGGGTGAGACATTGATGTATATATTGAGAGAGTGAGGAGTCTAAAGGTGGGACATTGATGTATATATTGAGAGAGTGAGGAGATTGGGTGGGACATTGATGTATATATTGAGAGAGTGAGGAGTCTAAAGGTGGGACATTGATGTATATATTGAGAGAGTGAGGAGATTGGGTGGGACATTGATGTATATATTGAGAGAGTGAGGAGATTGGGTGGGACATTGATGTATATATTGAGAGAGTGAGGAGATTGGGTGAGACATTGATGTATATATTGAGAGAGTGAGGAGTCTAAAGGTGGGACATTGATGTATATATTGAGAGAGTGAGGAGATTGGGTGGGACATTGATGTATATATTGAGAGAGTGAGGAGTCTAAAGGTGGGACATTGATGTATATATTGAGAGAGTGAGGAGTCTAAAGGTGGGACATTGATGTATATATTGAGAGAGTGAGGAGATTGGGTGGGACATTGTTGTATATATTGAGAGAGTGAGGAGTCTAAAGGTGGGACATTGATGTATATATTGAGAGAGTGAGGAGATTGGGTGGGACATTGATGTATATATTGAGAGAGTGAGGAGATTGGGTGGGACATTGATGTATATATTGAGAGAGTGAGGAGATTGGGTGAGACATTGATGTATATATTGAGAGAGTGAGGAGTCTAAAGGTGGGACATTGATGTATATATTGAGAGAGTGAGGAGATTGGGTGGGACATTGATGTATATATTGAGAGAGTGAGGAGTCTAAAGGTGGGACATTGATGTATATATTGAGAGAGTGAGGAGTCTAAGGTGGGACATTGATGTATATATTGAGAGAGTGAGGAGATTGGGTGGGACATTGATGTATATATTGAGAGAGTGAGGAGTCTAAAGGTGGGACATTGATGTATATATTGAGAGAGTGAGGAGATTGGGTGGGACATTGATGTATATATTGAGAGAGTGAGGAGATTGGGTGGGACATTGATGTATATATTGAGAGAGTGAGGAGATTGGGTGGGACATTGATGTATATATTGAGAGAGTGAGGAGATTGGGTGGGACATTGATGTATATATTGAGAGAGTGAGGAGATTGGGTGGGACATTGATGTATATATTGAGAGAGTGAGGAGTCTAAAGGTGGGACATTGATGTATATATTGAGAGAGTGAGGAGATTGGGTGGGACATTGATGTATATATTGAGAGAGTGAGGAGATTGGGTGGGACATTGATGTATATATTGAGAGAGTGAGGAGATTGGGTGGGACATTGATGTATATATTGAGAGAGTGAGGAGATTGGGTGGGACATTGATGTATATATTGAGAGAGTGAGGAGATTGGGTGGGACATTGATGTATATATTGAGAGAGTGAGGAGATTGGGTGGGACATTGATGTATATATTGAGAGAGTGAGGAGATTGGGTGGGACATTGATGTATATATTGAGAGAGTGAGGAGATTGGGTGAGACATTGATGTATATATTGAGAGAGTGAGGAGATTGGGTGAGACATTGATGTATATATTGAGAGAGTGAGGAGATTGGGTGGGACATTGATGTATATATTGAGAGAGTGAGGAGATTGGGTGAGACATTGATGTATATATTGAGAGAGTGAGGAGTCTAAAGGTGGGACATTGATGTATATATTGAGAGAGTGAGGAGATTTGGTGGGACATTGATGTATATATTGAGAGAGTGAGGAGACCAAAAGGTGAGACATTGATGTATATATTGAGAGAGTGAGGAGATTGGGTGGGACATTGATGTATATATTGAGAGAGTGAGGAGATTGGGTGGGACATTGATGTATATATTGAGAGAGTGAGGAGATTGGGTGGGACAATGATGTATATATTGAGAGAGTGAGGAGATTGGGTGGGACATTGATGTATATATTGAGAGAGTGAGGAGTCTAAAGGTGGGACATTGATGTATATATTGAGAGAGTGAGGAGATTGGGTGGGACATTGATGTATATATTGAGAGAGTGAGGAGTCTAAAGGTGGGACATTGATGTATATATTGAGAGAGTGAGGAGATTGGGTTCGACATTGATGTATATATTGAGAGAGTGAGGAGATTGGGTGGGACATTGATGTATATATTGAGAGAGTGAGGAGATTGGGTGAGACAATGATGTATATATTGAGAGAGTGAGGAGATTGGGTGAGACAATGATGTATATATTGAGAGAGTGAGGAGATTGGGTGAGACAATGATGTATATATTGAGAGAGTGAGGAGATTGGGTGAGACAATGATGTATATATTGAGAGAGTGAGGAGATTGGGTGAGACAATGATGTATATATTGAGAGAGTGAGGAGATTGGGTGAGACAATGATGTATATATTGAGAGAGTGAGGAGACCAAAAGGTGAGACATTGATGTATATATTGAGAGAGTGAGGAGATTGGGTGGGACATTGATGTATATATTGAGAGAGTGAGGAGATTGGGTGGGACATTGATGTATATATTGAGAGAGTGAGGAGTCTAAAGGTGGGACAATGATGTATATATTGAGAGAGTGAGGAGTCTAAAGGTGGGACAATGATGTATATATTGAGAGAGTGAGGAGTCTAAAGGTGGGACAATGATGTATATATTGAGAGAGTGAGGAGTCTAAAGGTGGGACAATGATGTATATATTGAGAGAGTGAGGAGATTGGGTGAGACAATGATGTATATATGAGAGAGTGAGGAGATTGGGTGAGACAATGATGTATATATTGAGAGAGTGAGGAGATTGGGTGAGACAATGATGTATATATTGAGAGAGTGAGGAGATTGGGTGAGACAATGATGTATATATTGAGAGAGTGAGGAGACCAAAAGGTGAGACATTGATGTATATATTGAGAGAGTGAGGAGATTGGGTGGGACAATGATGTATATATTGAGAGAGTGAGGAGATTGGGTGGGACATTGATGTATATATTGAGAGAGTGAGGAGATTGGGTGAGACAATGATGTATATATTGAGAGAGTGAGGAGACCAAAAGGTGGGACATTGATGTATATATTGAGAGAGTGAGGAGTCTAAAGGTGGGACATTGATGTATATATTGAGAGAGTGAGGAAAACCAAAAGGTGGGACATTGATGTATATATTGAGAGAGTGAGGAGATTGGGTGAGACAATGATGTATATATTGAGAGAGTGAGGAGATTGGGTGAGACAATGATGTATATATTGAGAGAGTGAGGAGATTGGGTGGGACATTGATGTATATATTGAGAGAGTGAGGAGATTGGGTGAGACAATGATGTATATATTGAGAGAGTGAGGAGTCTAAAGTTGGGACATTGATGTATATATTGAGAGAGTGAGGAGTCTAAAGGTGGGACATTGATGTATATATTGAGAGAGTGAGGAGTCTAAAGGTGGGACATTGATGTATATATTGAGAGAGTGAGGAGTCTAAAGGTGGGACAATGATGTATATATTGAGAGAGTGAGGAGATTGGGTGGGACAATGATGTATATATTGAGAGAGTGAGGAGATTGGGTGAGACAATGATGTATATATTGAGAGAGTGAGGAGATTGGGTGGGACATTGATGTATATATTGAGAGAGTGAGGAGATTGGGTGAGACAATGATGTATATATTGAGAGAGTGAGGAGATTGGGTGGGACATTGATGTATATATTGAGAGAGTGAGGAGATTGGGTGAGACAATGATGTATATATTGAGAGAGTGAGGAGATTGGGTGAGACAATGATGTATATATTGAGAGAGTAAGGAGTCTAAAGGTGGGACATTGATGTATATATTGAGAGAGTGAGGAGATTGGGTGGGACATTGATGTATATATTGAGAGAGTGAGGAGATTGGGTGGGACATTGATGTATATATTGAGAGAGTGAGGAGATTGGGTGAGACAATGATGTATATATTGAGAGAGTGAGGAGTCTAAAGGTGGGACATTGATGTATATATTGAGAGAGTGAGGAGTCTAAAGGTGGGACATTGATGTATATATTGAGAGAGTGAGGAGTCTAAAGGTGGGACATTGATGTATATATTGAGAGAGTGAGGAGTCTAAAGGTGGGACATTGATGTATATATTGAGAGAGTGAGGAGATTTGGTGGGACATTGATGTATATATTGAGAGAGTGAGGAGATTTGGTGGGACATTGATGTATATATTGAGAGAGTGAGGAGATTGGGTGGGACATTGATGTATATATTGAGAGAGTGAGGAGATTGGGTGGGATATTGATGTATATATTGAGAGAGTGAGGAGATTGGGTGGGACATTGATGTATATATTGAGAGAGTGAGGAGATTGGGTGGGACATTGATGTATATATTGAGAGAGTGAGGAAATTGGGTGGGACATTGATGTATATATTGAGAGAGTGAGGAGATTGGGTGGGACATTGATGTATATATTGAGAGAGTGAGGAGTCTAAAGGTGGGACATTGATGTATATATTGAGAGAGTGAGGAGATTGGGTGAGACAATGATGTATATATTGAGAGAGTGAGGAGACCAAAAGGTGAGACATTGATGTATATATTGAGAGAGTGAGGAGATTGGGTGGGACATTGATGTATATATTGAGAGAGTGAGGAGATTGGGTGGGACATTGATGTATATATTGAGAGAGTGAGGAGATTGGGTGAGACAATGATGTATATATTGAGAGAGTGAGGAGACCAAAAGGTGAGACATTGATGTATATATTGAGAGAGTGAGGAGATTGGGTGGGACATTCATGTATATATTGAGAGAGTGAGGAGATTGGGTGGGACATTGATGTATATATTGAGAGAGTGAGGAGATTAGGTGGGACATTGATGTATATATTGAGAGAGTGAGGAGATTGGGTGGGACATTGATGTATATATGAGAGAGTGAGGAGTCTAAAGGTGGGACATTGATGTATATATTGAGAGAGTGAGGAGATTGGATGGGACATTGATGTATATATTGAGAGAGTGAGGAGATTGGGTGGGACATTGATGTATATATTGAGAGAGTGAGGAGATTGGGTGGGACATTGATGTATATATTGAGAGGGTGAGGAGATTTGGTGGGACATTGATGTATATATTGAGAGAGTGAGGAGATTGGGTGGGACATTGATGTATATATTGAGAGAGTGAGGAGATTGAGTGGGACATTGATGTATATATTGAGAGAGTGAGGAGATTGGGTGGGACATTGATGTATATATTGAGAGGGTGAGGAGATTTGGTGGGACATTGATGTATATATTGAGAGGGTGAGGAGATTTGGTGGACATTGATGTATATATTGAGAGAGTGAGGAGATTGGGTGGGACATTGATGTATATATTGAGAGGGTGAGGAGATTTGGTGGGACATTGATGTATATATTGAGAGGGTGAGGAGATTTGGTGGGACATTGATGTATATATTGAGAGAGTGAGGAGTCTAAAGGTGGGACATTGATGTATATATTGAGAGAGTGAGGAGATTGGGTGGGACATTGATGTATATATTGAGAGAGTGAGGAGATTGGGTGGACAATGATGTATATATTGAGAGAGTGAGGAGATTGGGTGGGACAATGATGTATATATTGAGAGAGTGAGGAGATTGGGTGAGACATTGATGTATATATTGAGAGAGTGAGGAGATTGGGTGGGACAATGATGTATATATTGAGAGAGTGAGGAGTCTAAAGGTGGGACAATGATGTATATATTGAGAGAGTGAGGAGATTGGGTGGGACAATGATGTATATATTGAGAGAGTGAGGAGACCAAAGGTGGGACAATGATGTATATATTGAGAGATTGAGGAGACCAAAAGGTGGGACAATGATGTATATATTGAGAGAGTGAGGAGACCAAAAGGTGGGACAATGATGTATATATTGAGAGAGTGAGGAGACCAAAAGGTGGAACAATGATGTATATATTGAGAGAGCGAGGAGACCAAAAGGTGGGACAATGATGTATATATTGAGAGAGTGAGGAGTCTAAAGGTGGGACATTGATGTATGTATTGAGAGAGTGGGGAGATTTGGTGGGACATTGATGTATATATTGAGAGAGTGGGGAGATTTGGTGGGACATTGATGTATATATTGAGAGAGTGAGGAGTCTAAAGGTGGGACATTGATGTATATATTGAGAGACTGAGGAGTCTAAAGGTGGGACATTGATGTATATATTGGGAGACTGAGGGGTCTAAAGGTGGGACATTGATGGATATATTGAGAGAGTGGGGAGATTTGGTGGGACATTGATGTATATATTGAGAGAGTGGGGAGATTTGGTGGGACATTGATGTATATATTGAGAGAGTGGGAGATTTGGTGGGACATTGATGTATATATTGAGAGAGTGGGGAGATTTGGTGGGACATTGATGTATATATTGAGAGAGTGAGGAGATTGGGTGGGACATTGATGTATATATTGAGAGAGTGAGGAGATTTGGTGGGACATTGATGTATATATTGAGAGAGTGAGGAGATTTGGTGGGACATTGATGTATATATTGGGAGAGTGAGGAGATTTGGTGGGACATTGATGTATATATTGAGAGAGTGAGGAGTCTAAAGGTGGGACATTGATGTATATATTGAGAGCCTGAGGAGTCTAAAGGTGGGACATTGATGTATATATTGAGAGAGCGAGGAGATTTGGTGGGACATTGATGTATATATTGAGAGAGTGAGGAGACCAAAAGGTGGGACAATGATGTATATATTGAGAGAGAGAGGAGACCAAAAGGTGGGACAATGATGTATATATTGAGAGAGTGAGGAGACCCAAAGGTGGGACAATGATGTATATATTGAGAGAGTGAGGAGACCAAAAGGTGGGACAATGATGTATATATTGAGAGAGTGAGGAGATTGGGTGGGACATTGATGTATATATTGAGAGAGTGAGGATACCAAAAGGTGGGACAATGATGTATATATTGAGAGAGCGAGAAGACCAAAAGGTGGGACAATGATGTATATATTGAGAGAGTGCGGAGACCAAAAGGTGGGACAATGATGTATATATTGAGAGAGCGAGGAGATCAAAAGGTGGGACAATGATGTATATATTGAGAGACTGAGGAGTCTAAAGGTGGGACAATGATGTATATATTGAGAGAGCGAGGAGATCAAAAGGTGGGACAATGATGTATATATTGAGAGTGCGGAGACCAAAAGGTGGGACAATGATGTATATATATTGAGAGAGCGAGGAGACCAAAAGAGGTATGACTAATCTGGAGGAATTAGTGCGAGAAGCTGATGTTTCTATAATCAACACCTGACTGGAACAATCAGTCAGTATTTACTTTAAAAAATGCTGGACGGGCGGTGGAGTGGATATGGGTATAGGGATGCTCCGACTGTAATGAAATTGATTCCATGAATAGAATAAAATAAAACAGTCCACTTAGTCTTGGTCTGCCTCTGCCTTGTCTACCTTGAACGTTCCCTACCAAGATGACCCTCAGTAAGGTATTACGTCTCTTCACATGTCAAAAAAATGTCAGTTGTCTTGTTTGAATTGTGTTAAGTAGTTTTTTGTTTCACTTTTAGCTGGTTCATAACTTCCTTGTTTGTTTTATTTCCCTTCCACCCAATTCTCCTATAGATCCACATTTCAAAGGCTTAAATTTTTTGCTATTTTCTTATTTAATGTCCATGTTTCTGCACCATACAGGAATGTTGAGGAAATATAACATTTTGCTGTCCGTAGTTGTAGTTCTGATGTTATTTTCTAAATGAAAGGGTTAAAAAGTTGTAACAAAAACAGTTATAAACACTGCACACAAGGTGTCAAGATGGTAACTTACTGCAACCATCCACCAATGTCGTATCCTAAACAGAGCATAGGCAAGGATGAGAAGTGTGAATCTAATGGCTGACAGCATCTGAAAGTCAAGATCAGTGTTGATTATTTCACCTCAAATACGAGTAACTTGATTATCTCTTACTAAAATCTTCTACATTCTTCTTCTTCTACCTTTTTAGTTCCCAGTGGAGCATAGGTCTTCAACAAACATTTTCCAAGTCATTCTATTTTTTGCCATTCTTTTAAGATCATTCCATGTCTACCCCATCATCTTCATCTCTGCTTCTATCTGTCTTCTCCAAGAATTCCTTGGTCTTCCTTTTTGTCTTTTCCCCTAGGGATTCCAAAAAAGGGACTGTTGTGTAATACTCTCAGTTGGCTTCCATAGTGTGTGTCCTATCCAGCACCATCGTCTTCGCTGTATCTCTTTATCCACTGGTGTTTGACTGGTACCATAATTCTATGTTAGTGATTTTGTCCTGCCATTTCCATCCTTTTATTCTGCGTAAGCATCCATTAATGAAAGTCTGTATCTTCGTGATTGTCAATTTTGTTGTTCTCCATGTTTCACAGCCATATAATAGGACCGCCTTAACATTTGAATTGAAAATTTTTATTTTTGTATTTAACCTAATTTCTTTGGATTTCCATATGTTTCCCAGTGCAATAAAAGCTCCTCTTGCTTTTGATATCCTTATTTTGGTTTCATTTTCTGTTCCTCCCTCTTTATCTATATTACTGCCCAGATATATGTAAGATTGTACGTCTAGTAGAGGTATTTCTCCTAGTTTTATTTGGTTATTGCCAACTGTATTAATTCTCATAATGTTGGTCTTATCTCTATTAATCTCAGTCCTAGCTGTTGTGATCTCTCATCAAGTATGTTCATTTTATCCTGCATCTGTTGATGGCTGTGTGATAGGAGAGCTATGTCATCAGCAAAGTCTAAATCATCAGTTGTTTGGTCAGTGACCACTGGATCCCATTTCTGTTGTTTTGAGTTATTTTCATAATATATGATGATTATAGATAAAATCTTCTACATTGCTCTTATCAAATTGTGTACATATCTCTTATTAGACTTTCTACATATCTCTTATTAGACTTTCTACATATCCCTTATTAGACTTTCTACATATCTCTTATTAGACTTTCTACATATCCCTTATTAGACTTTCTACATATCCCTTATTAGACTTTCTATATATCTCTTAGTAGACTTTCTACATATAAAAAAAATGTAAAGTACCCCCGTCACGCCAAGTGGCGTATAGGGAATATGGTGTTAGTGACCATAAATTTTACAGATCTTCGGCACATGATTTTTGGGGTAATGTGGTCGGTATTATGCCCGTGCCGCTTCACTTTCCCAGAAAATAATCCGGTACCCATTAAAGGCTGGGTGAACCCGGAAGCCGTCGGTTGGGATCGAACCCTACCCCTTGTCCTTTGTAGTCCAGTTCACTAACCACTGAGCTATCGATGCTCCCTAGACTTTCTACATATCTCTTATTAAACCTTCTACATATCTCTTATTAAACCTTCTGCATTTCTCTTACTAAAACCTTCTACACATCTCTTATTAAACCATCTACATTTCTCTTATTAAACCATCTACATTTCTCTTATTAAACCATCTATATTTCTCTTATTAAACCTTCTGCATATCTCTTATTAAACCTTCTGCATTTCTCTTACTAAAACCTTCTACATATCTCTTATTAAATGTTCTACATTTCTCTTATTAAACCCTCTATATTTCTCTTATTAAACCTTCTACATCTCTTATTAAACCAATTACATATCTCTCTTATTTACAAAATTGAATTTGTTGTTTTAATGGAGTTATTGCAACTAAAAGTAGGTTTATAAGATCTTGATTGTTTCCTAAAGCAACACACGGCTGTGAAAAATGGACACACATGGCTAGGAAAAATGGACACACATGGCTAGGAAAAATGGACACACATGGCTAGGAAAAATGGACACACATGGCTAGGAAAAATGGACACACATGGCTAGGAAAAATGGACTCACGTGGCTAGGAAAAATGAAAATCAAGAGATCTGCTCACAAATATGTTAATGCCTTCTTCAAATGTTGGAGCCGCGATAGCTCAGTGGTTAGTGAACTGGACTACAAAGGACAAGAGCTAGGGTTCAATCCCAACCGACGACTTACCCCAAAAATCATGTGCTGAAGGTCTGTAAAATTTATGGTCACTGACACCATATTCCCCTATACGCCACTTGGCGTGACGGGGGTACTTTACTTTTACTTTACTTACTTGTTTCAGGATTTTTTCATTTAGTTTTAACCCCCCCCACACCCAAAAGAGGACAATTAAATGAGTAAAGGAATGCAGAGGATGATGTTAAGCCATGACAAATGATGTTGATAACTCTTACCACAGTGTCAAAGAGAGATGTCTTAAAGTCATATTTCTCTACTTGGTTGTCAAAGGCTTCGAAACCGTGCTCCCCAATGAGCTGCAACATACAGAACGTACAACTCATAAATATATGATGAAACATACAACCTATCTGCAAACAATCAGTTTTATTGTACGGCTGTGAAACATGGAGACAATAATAAAAATAGCAGGCTTTTCATACAGGGCTTCACAACAGGAGGTGATCTGATCATCAGAAACTGGTCTCCCGTTGAGCAAGTATTTAGTTTCTTGACACTCTAGTGGAGGTGGGCTCACCCGAGTCATGACTCGGGTTTTCAGGGAGCTGAAAGTGTTTGTTGAAGACCTATGCTCCACAGGGAGCTGAAAGTGTTTGTTGAAGACCTATGCTCCACAGGGAGCTGAAAGTGTTTGTTGAAGACCTATGCTCCACAGGGAGCTGAAAGTGTTTGTTGAAGACCTATGCTCCACAGGGAGCTGAAAGTGTTTGTTGAAGACCTATGCTCCACAGAGAGCTGAAAGTGTTTGTTGAAGACCTATGCTCCACAGGGAGCTGAAAGTGTTTGTTGAAGACCTATGCTCCACAGGGAGCTGAAAGTGTTTGTTGAAGACCTATGCTCCACAGGGAGCTGAAAGTGTTTGTTGAAGACCTATGCTCCACAGGGAGTTGAAAGTGTTTGTTGAAGACCTATGCTCCACAGGGAGCTGAAAGTGTTTGTTGAAGACCTATGCTCCACAGAGAGCTGAAAGTGTTTGTTGAAGACCTATGCTCCACAGTGAGCTGAAAGTGTTTGTTGAAGACCTATGCTCCACAGGGAGATGAAAGTGTTTGTTGAAGACCTATGCTCCACAGGGAGCTGAAAGTGTTTGTTGAAGACCTATGCTCCACGGGGAGCTGAAAGTGTTTG
This sequence comes from Megaustenia siamemsis, assembly GCA_032433765.1. Classification (NCBI taxonomy): domain Eukaryota; kingdom Metazoa; phylum Mollusca; class Gastropoda; order Stylommatophora; family Ariophantidae; genus Megaustenia; species Megaustenia siamemsis. The sequence goes on from JAVIAB010000105.1 coordinate 11,446,797, forward strand.
TTGAAGACCTATGCTCCACGGGAGCTGAAAGTGTTTGTTGAAGACCTATGCTCCACGGGGAGCTGAAAGGTAGAAGAAGAAGAATCCCTCAGTGTAATTAATGAATTAACACATATTAATGTGCCAGTGCCAGATGGAAGACTTTGTTTCCATAACTCTTTCTGTACGTTTCGACACACTGTACGTCATGCCAATTTCGATCACATCTCATTTAGCTGCAGAGTGCGTCACTCTCAATTTAACTTGAAGTCTTACATTCAGCACATAATAACTAAACTAATTTGTTTTAAGGGAGCAGTCATCAAAACGCATTCTTTCTACGTGTCTTGTATCATCTTCTTCTACCTTTTTAGCTCCCTGTGGAGCACAGGTCTTCAACAAACACTTTCCAAGTCGTTCTGTTTTTTGCCATTCTTTTAAGATCATTCCATGTCTTCCCCATCATCTTCATCTCTGCTTCTATCTGTCTTCTCCAAGAATTCCTTGGTCTTCCTCTTTGTCTTTTCCCCTGGGGATTCCAAAAAAGGGCCTGTTGTGTAATACTCTCAGTTGGCTTCCGTAGTGTGTGTCCTATCCACATTGTATCATCTTGGTATTGGTAAAATCTAATTCCTTGTTTAATTATCTAAAAACTTATATATAATATGTTATATGGTGGTTGGTCAACCACAAACAACCATATGTTATATGTTAGATAAATATAAACATATTGATTATATGTTTTTAAATTTATTATTTTTTATTTTATTTATTTATTTTAATTTGCAGATTAAAGATTTTAGTGGGAGTACAGGCAAAAAAAGAGCGGACAGGTTGGCTAGCTGTGCTGTCGTTGAAGATAGTCAATCAATGGATCGGTCGGACGTCATCAATGCCCTCCGAGATGTGGGAAGGGCACAGGACTTCGACAACCTTGAGTCTACATCACTCCTTTGGATGAAAGGGATGGGAGTTAAGATGGGCACAGCCAGAAACGAGAAACTTAGTGGGCGTGTAAGAAGACTTATCAACCAACACAGAACTGGAGTCGTCAGTCGCTGGACGGGACTTGCTGAGGAGGGGATCTGAGCACCTATGGACATGTTCAGAATGCAATGATGATGACCCGCAAATAACTCAATAACTGAGGAGGGGATCTGAGCACCTATGGACATGTTCGGAGTGTAATAATGATGACCCACAAATAACTCAATAACTGAGGAGGGGATCTGAGCACCTATGGACATGTTCGGAGTGCAATGATGATGACCCACAAATAACTCAATAACTGAGGAGGGGATCTGAGCACCTATGGACATGTTCGGAGTGCAATGATGATGACCCGCAAATAACTCAATAACTGAGGAGGGGATCTGAGCACCTATGGACATGTTCGGAGTGCAATGATGATGACCCGCAAATAACACAATAACAATAACTCAAAACTATATTTACGGCTGTTCTTGTATGTTTACTATATTATAACTACATCTATGACTGTCCTTGTCTATTTTGTACATTTTAACTACAGTCTTGCTGCTCTTCTCACCTGGGTATAGATGACCCACAGGATAAACATGAGGATGAGGTCAAAGAGAGCAAAGAGGCAGAATGTTCGTCGGACTGACGACATCTTTCCTTCTGCCATTCCAGACACATCTAACATGCTACCAGAAGGCTGAGGTGTGGCCTGTGAGATTGCTACTTCTTCAGAGTTGTGCTCAGTTGTACGTATTCTGTGGAAAAGACAGGTAAATGAACAGGTGAGAAGACAGGTGAGAAGACAGGTGAGAAAAGGTGTAAAATTGGTAGATGAGAGCATAAAAGTCAAGGTTGCCTCCCCTTGCTAGGCGTATGGGGTATATGGTGTTAGTGAACATATTTTTCTATGACCCAGCACACTTTTGGGTGACGACGTTGGTATCACGCCAGGTCGTCTCTACTTCCCAGAAAAAAAAACTCTGGTACCCATTTTCATGGGCAAGGTGAACCCCGAGCCACTTCAAGGAATTGAACCTAGACCCTCATGATCAGGAAGTAGCCCCCTAACCACTCAGCCACCAAGAGCTCACTAACCACTCAGCCACCAAGAGCTCACTAACCACTCAGCCACCAAGAGCCCACTAACCACTCAGCCACCAAGAGCTCACTAACCACTCAGCCACCAAGAGCTCACTAACCACTCAGCCACCAAGAGCTCACTAACCACTCAGCCACCAAGAGCTCACTAACCACTCAGCCACAAGAGCCCACTAACCACTCAGCCACCAAGAGCCCACTAACCACTCAGCCACCAAGAGCCCACTAACCACTCAGCCACCAAGAGCCCACTAACCACTCAGCCACCAAGAGCTCACTAACCACTCAGCCACAAGAGCTCACTAACCACTCAGCCACCAAGAGCTCACTAACCACTCAGCCACCAAGAGCCCACTAACCACTCAGCCACCAAGAGCCCACTAACCACTCAGCCACCAAGAGCCCACTAACCACTCAGCCACCAAGAGCTCACTAACCACTCAGCCACCAAGAGCTCACTAACCACTCAGCCACCAAGAGCTCACTAACCACTCAGCCACCAAGAGCTCACTAACCACTCAGCCACCAAGAGCTCACTAACCACTCAGCCACCAAGAGCTCACTAACCACTCAGCCTCCAAGAGCTCACTAACCACTCAGCCACCAAGAGCTCACTAACCACTCAGCCTCCAAGAGCTCACTAACCACTCAGCCACTAAGAGCTCACTAACCACTCAGCCACCAAGAGCTCACTAACCACTCAGCCACCAAGAGCTCACTAACCACTCAGCCTCCAAGAGCTCACTAACCACTCGGCCACCAAGAGCCCACTAACCACTCAGCCACCAAGAGCTCACTAACCACTCAGCCAACAAAAGCTCACTAACCACTCAGCAACAAAAGCTCACTAACCACTCAGCCACCAAGAGCTCACTAACCACTCAGCCACCAAGAGCTCACTAACCACTCAGCCACCAAGAGCTCACTAACCACTCAGCCATCTCCCACAGAACGTTCCATTCAACACAGCCCGACTGAAAGAATCTCTGTCTAGACAGATCTCCCACAGAAGTTCCATTCAACACAGCCCGACTGAAAGAATCTCTGTCTAGACAGATCTCCCACAGAACGTTCCATTCAACACAGCCCGATGAAAGAATCTCTGTCTCTAGACAGATCTCTAAGCAGAGAGTTAAAATTCAACTAAGCAGAGAGTTAAAATAGAGAACTAATCAGAGTTTAAAATAGAGAACTCAGAAGTTATGTTACATTCACCATAGCACATTAAGAGTTAAAATAGAGAACTGCACAGTGAGTTAAAATAGAGAACTAAGTCAGAGAGTTAAAATAGAGAACTAAGCAGAGAGTTAAAATAGAGAACTAATCAGAGAGTTAAAATAGAGAACTAATCAGAGAGTTAAAATAGAGAACTAAGCAGAGAGTTAAAATAGAGAACTAAGCAGAGAGTTAAAATAGAGAACTAAGCAGAGAGTTAAAATAGAGAACTAAGCAGAGTTAAAATAGAGAACTAAGCAGAGAGTTAAAATAGAGAACTAATCAGAGAGTTAAAATAGAGAACTAAGCAGAGAGTTAAAATAGAGAACTAATTAGAGAGTTAAAATAGAGAACTAATTAGAGAGTTAAAGTAGAGAACTAAGCAGAGAGTTAAAATAGAGAACTAATCAGAGAGTTAAAATAGAGAACTAGAGAGTTAAAGTAGAGAACTAAGCAGAGAGTTAAAATAGAGAACTAAGCAGAGAGTTAAAATAGAGAACTAAGCAGAGAGTTAAAATAGAGAACTAAGCAGAGAGTTTAAATAGGTAGCTGAGTGGAGAGTAAAATATGTAGCTGAGTGGAGAGTTAAAATAGAGAACTAAGCAGAGAATAAAAGCTGAGGGAGAGGTAGCTGAGTGGAGAGTTAAAATAGAGAACTAAGCGGTGAGTTAAAATAGGTAGCTGAGTGGAGAGTTAAAATAGGTAGCTGAGAAGAGAGTTAAAATATGTAGCTGAGTGGAGAGTTAAAATAGGTAGATGAGAGAGAGTTAAAATAGGTAGCTGAGAAGAGAGTTAAAATAGGTAGATGAGTAGAGAGTTAAAATAGGTAGATCCGTGGAGAGTTAAAATAGGTAGATGAAAAGAGAGTTAAAATAGGTGGATCCGTGGAGAGTTAAAATAGGTAGATGAGGGGAGAGTTAAAATAGGTAGATGAGTAGAGAGTTAAAATAGGTAGATGAGAAGAGAGTTAAAATAGGTAGATGCATGGAGAGTTAAAATAGGTGGATCCGTGGAGAGTTAAAATAGGTAGATAAGTGGAGAGTTAAAATAGGTGGATGAATGGAGAGTTCAAATTGGTAGATAAGTGGAGAGTTAAAATTGGTAGATAAGTGGAGAGTTAAAATAGGTGGATGAATGGAGAGTTAAAATTGGTAGTTAAGTGGAGAGTTAAAATAGGTGGATGAATGGAGAGTTAAAATTGGTAGATAAGTGGAGAGTTAAAATTGGTAGATAAGTGGAGAGTTAAAATAGGTGGATAAATGAAAAGACTGTTAAAATTAAAGGATGAGAAAATGAGTATCAAAACAGATGAAGGAACAAGTGAGAAGACATATAAAAGATAAAGTGAAAGAACAGGTAAAACAGACAGGTGAGAGAAATAAAATACAGGTGAGGCTATATGTAATAATCATAATAATACATATGAAATAGGTCCTGTTAGTGTTTTTGTATGGACGTGAACATGGGGAATGTACGTACCCTGTATGTGACTCTGGGTGTAAACTTTTATAGATTGCCTGACCCACGTATGTGGCTTGCTCTTCTCGGGTCAGTGAGCGTTCCGCAACATCCTGCTTGTGTAAGAGAGAGGCAAACATTTTCAGACACTTATTACATTTTGGATTTTTAGAAGAACAAATAACATCAATCAATCAATCAATCAATCAATTAATCAATCAATCAATCAATCAATCAATTAATCAATCAATCAAAGCCCTTTAGACTCTTATTAGAGCATAGGCCATAGACAAGGTCTCTCCATCCATCCCTATTCTTGGACATTTTTCTCTACTTCTCTCCATCCATCCCTATTCTTGAACATTTTCTCTACTTCTCTCTAGTCTAGACCACAGACAAGGTATCTCCATCCATCCCTATTCTTGGACATTTTCTCTACTTCTCTCTAGTCTAGACCACAGACAAGGTCTCTCCATCCATCCCTATTCTTGGACATTTTCTCTACTTCTCTCTAGTCTAGACCACAGACAAGGTCTCTCCATCCATCCCTATTCTTGGACATTTTCTCTACTTCTCTCCAGTCTAGACCACAGACAAGGTCTCTCCATCCATCCCTATTCTTGGACATTTTCTCTACTTCTCTCCAGTCTAGACCACAGACAAGGTATCTCCATCCATCCCTATTCTTGGACATTTTCTCTACTTCTCTCTAGTCTAGACCACAGACAAGGTCTCTCCATCCATCCCTATTCTTGGACATTTTCTCTACTTCTCTCCAGTCTAGACCACAGACAAGGTCTCTCCATCCATCCCTATTCATGGACATTTCTCTACTTCTCTCCAGTCTAGACCACAGACAAGGTCTCTCCATCCATCCCTATTCTTGGACATTTTCTCTACTTCTCTCCAGTCTAGACCACAGACAAGGTCTCTCCACCCATCCCTATTCATGGACATTTTCTCTACTTCTCTCCAGTCTAGACCACAGACAAGGTCTCTCTATCCATCCCTATTCTTGAACATTTTCTCTACTTCTCTCTAGTCTAGACCACAGACAAGGTCTCTCCACCCATCCCTATTCTTGAATATTTCTCTACTTCTCTCCAGTCTAGACCACAGACAAGGTCTCTCCACCCATCCCTATTCTTGGACATTTTCTCTACTTCTCTCCAGTCTAGACCACAGACAAGATCTCTCCATCCATCCCTATTCATGGACATTTTCTCTACTTCTCTCCAGTCTAGACCACAGACAAGGTCTCTCCATCCATCCCTATTCTTGGACATTTTCTCTACTTCTCTCCAGTCTAGACCACAGACAAGGTCTCTCCATCCATCCCTATTCTTGAACATTTTCTCTACTTCTCTCTAGTCTAGACCACAGACAAGATCTCTCCATCCATCCCTATTCTTGGACATTTTTCTCTACTTCTCTCCATCCATCCCAATTCTTGAACATTTTCTCTACTTCTCTCTAGTCTAGACCACAGACAAGATCTCTCCATCCATCCCTATTCTTGGACATTTTCTCTACTTCTCTCCAGTCTAGACCACAGACAAGGTCTCTCCATCCATCCCTATTCTTGGACATTTTTCTCTACTTCTCTCCATCCATCCCTATTCTTGGACATTTTTCTCTACTTCTCTCCATCCATCCCTATTCTTGGACATTTTTCTCTACTTCTCTCCAGTCTAGACCACAGACAAGATCTCTCTACCCATCCCTATTCTTGGACATTTTCTCTACTTCTCTCCAGTCTAGACCACAGACAAGATCTCTCTACCCATCCCTATTCTTGGACATTTTTCTCTACTTCTCTCCAGTCTAGACCACAGACAAGGTCTCTCCATCCATCCCTATTCTTGGACATTTTCTCTACTTCTCTCCAGTCTAGACCACAGACAAGGTCTCTCCATCCATCCCTATTCTTGGACATTTTTCTCTACTTCTCTCCATCCATCCCTATTCTTGGACATTTTTCTCTACTTCTCTCCATCCATCCCTATTCTTGGACATTTTTCTCTACTTCTCTCCAGTCTAGACCACAGACAAGATCTCTCTACCCATCCCTATTCTTGGACATTTTCTCTACTTCTCTCCAGTCTAGACCACAGACAAGATCTCTCTACCCATCCCTATTCTTGGACATTTTTCTCTACTTCTCTCCAGTCTAGACCACAGACAAGGTCTCTCCATCCATCCCTATTCTTGGACATTTTCTCTACTTCTCTCCAGTCTAGACCACAGACAAGGTCTCTCCATCCATCCCTATTCTTGGACATTTTTCTCTACTTCTCTCCATCCATCCCTATTCTTGGACATTTTTCTCTACTTCTCTTCATCCATCCCTATTCTTGGACATTTTCTCTACTTCTCTCCAGTCTAGACCACAGACAAGGTCTCTCCATCCATCCCTATTCTTGGACATTTTTCTCTACTTCTCTCCATCCATCCCTATTCTTGGACATTTTTCTCTACTTCTCTTCATCCATCCCTATTCTTGGACATTTTTCTCTACTTCTCTCCATCCATCCCTATTCTTGGACATTTTTCTCTACTTCTCTCCATCCATCCCTATTCTTGGACATTTTTCTCTACTTCTCTTCATCCATCCCTATTCTTAGACATTTTTCTCTACTTCTCTCCAGTCTAGGCCACAGACAAGGTCTCTCCATCCATCCCTATTCTTGGACATTTTTCTCTACTTCTCTTCATCCATCCCTATTCTTTGACATTTTTCTCTACTTCTCTCCAGTCTAGACCACAGACAAGGTCTCTCTACCCATCCCTATTCTTGGACATTTTTCTCTACTTCTCTCCAATCTAGACCACAGACAAGGTTTCTCTACCCATCCCTATTCTTGGACATTTTTCTCTACTTCTCTCCAGTCTAGGCCACAGACAAGGTCTCTCTATCCATCCCTATTCTTGGACATTTTTCTCTACTTCTCTACAGTCTAGGCCACAGACAAGGTCTAAGGTCTCTCTATCCATCCCTATTCTTGGACATTTTTCTCTACTTCTCTTCAGTCTAGGCCACAGACAAGGTCTCTCTATCCATCCCTATTCTTGGACATTTTTCTCTACTTCTCTCCAGTCTAGGCCACAGACAAGGTCTCTCCATCCATCCATATTCTTGGACATTTTCTCTACTTCTCTCCAATCTAGACCACAGACAAGGTCTCTCCATCCATCCCTATTCTTGGACATCTGATCTACTTCTCTCCAGTCTAGGCCACAGACAAGGTCTCTCCATCCATCCCTATTCTTGGACATTTTACTCTACTTCTCTCCAGTTTGGACCACAGACAAGGTCTCTCCATCCATCCCTATTCTTGCACATTTTCTCTACTTCTCTCCAGTTTGGACCACAGACAAGATCTCTCCATCCATCCCTATTCTTGGACATTTTCTCTACTTCTCTCCAGTCTAGACCACAGACAAGATCTCTCCATCCATCCCTATTCTTGGACATTTTTCTCCACTTCTCTCCAGTCTAGGCCACAGACAAGGTCTCTCCACCCATCCCTATTCATGGACATTTTCTCTACTTCTCTCCAGTCTAGACCACAGACAAGGTCTCTCCACCCATCCCTATTCATGGACATTTTCTCTACTTCTCTCCAGTCTAGACCACAGACAAGGTCTCTCCATCCATCCCTATTCTTGAACATTTTCTCTACTTCTCTCCAGTCTAGACCACAGACAAGGTCTCTCCATCCATCCCTATTCTTGGACATTTTCTCTACTTCTCTCCAGTCTAGACCACAGACAAGGTCTCTCTATCCATCCCTATTCTTGAACATTTTCTCTACTTCTCTCCAGTCTAGACCACAGACAAGGTCTCTCCATCCATCCATATTCTTGAACATTTTCTCTACTTCTCTCCAGTCTAGACCACAGGCAAGATCTCTCTACCCATCCCTATTCTTGGATATTTTCTCTACTTCTCTCCAGTCTAGACCACAGACAAGGTCTCTCCATCCATCCCTATTCTTGAACATTTTCTCTACTTCTCTCCAGTCTAGACCACAGACAAGGTCTCTCCATCCATCCCTATTCTTGGACATTTTCTCTACTTCTCTCCAGTCTAGACCACAGACAAGGTCTCTCCATCCATCCCTATTCTTTAACATTTTCTCTACTTCTCTCCAGTCTAGACCACAGACAAGGTCTCTCCATCCATCCCTATTCTTGGACATTTTCTCTACTTCTCTCCAGTCTAGACCACAGACAAGATCTCTCTACCCATCCCTATTCTTGGATATTTTCTCTACTTCTCTCCAGTCTAGACCACAGACAAGATCTCTTCATCCATCCCTATTCTTGGACATTTTCTCTACTTCTCTCCAGTCTAGACCACAGACAAGATCTCTTCATCCATCCCTATTCTTGGACATTTTCTCTACTTCTCTCCAGTCTAGACCACAGACAAGGTCTCTCCATCCATCCCTATTCTTGAACATTTTCTCTACTTCTCTCCAGTCTAGACCATAGACAAGGTCTCTTCATCCATCCCTATTCTTGGACATTTTCTCTACTTCTTTCCAGTCTAGACCATAGACAAGGTCTCTCCATCCATCCCTATTCTTGAACATCTGCTCTACTTCTCTCAAGTCTAGGCCATTGTTCGTGACGGTTTATATTCCTCTTCTCCACATAACTTTGCCTGTGTTTTAGGAGTTCCCTTTTTGTGTTGGCCTCTTTGAGAACTTCCTCATTGGTCTTTTTAGCTGTCCACGGAACTTTCAACATTCTTCTGAGAAATCCCATCTCTGTGGCTTCTAATCGTCCTTTTATTTGTCTACTGTCCATGATTCACTTTCATAAGTCAGAATTGGTTCTATATAGCACCGATGAATTCTCTTTCTCACTTCTATTGACATAGACTTGTTGCATAAGATGTTTTCCATTTTCTGAAAGGCTATTTTGGCCTGAGCTATTCTACTTTTTATTTCTGTGGTGCATCTTCCATCTGATGTTATTATTGTGCCCAAGTATTTGACGCTCTCCACTTGTTTCAGATTTGTCTCGTTTATTTTTATGCTGCATGATGGTGATGATTGTTTCTTCAATATAACCATTACTTCTGTTTTCTTACTATTCAGACTGAGACCTTTCTTGTTGCTTTCTTTTACTATTATGTTTATCATTTCTTGTAGTTCGTTCTCTGTCTCTGCTATTAAGACTGTGTCATCCGCATATCGCAAATTATTTATATTGTGACCGTTGACTTCAATTCCTTTTTTGTCTACTATTGATCTCATAATATATTCGCTGTAAAGTGAAAACAAATCCGGCGACAGAACACAACCTTGTGTGACTCCTTGTTTTATATATTGGAATTGTCCTGTTTGGTTGTTAATTCGTATAGCTGCTGTTTGTTGCCAGTACATGTTTTTTTATGATTCTCAGATCCTTGCCATCAATGTTTAATTTCTCCAGCATATTGATTATTTCCACATGCTTTACTTTGTCAAATGCTTTCGTGTAGTCTATAAAGCACATATATAGATCTTTCTTTACCTCTATAGATCTTTCTATCAATGTTCTTAAGATGTATATTGCATTATTGGTGCCCTTTCCTTCCACAATGTTTCTCGCTTATTTCTGGTTTTATTTTTTAGACAGATATAGACATATTTAAAAGAAAAGCAAAGAGAGTGAGAGAGAGAGAGAGAGAGAGAGAGACATTCGAGTAATGAAAATGTTTTTTTAAAAAGTGGTATGGTAACAGATTTATGTAGATAAGAAACAAAACAAAAGTGGTATGGTAACAGATTTATGTAGATAAGAAACAAAACAAAAGTGGTATGACGTGTCAGCTAAAAAGACCTTCAGCTGGAACAACAACAACATATATATATATATATATCTATCTATTGACCTTTCGAGCCGTAGCCGGCCCATAGGGCATAGACAAAGATACACCTTCTCTTATCTGAATTTTTGTTCTAGCAGTTTTCAATTCTTGTAAAGATATTTTATCAAATCTCGCCATTTGTCTCTGTTCTGTGCAAGCAGCTCTATCTCATTGAGGGAGCCTATTCCTGCTGCTCTTGCCTCTCTCAGCAATGTTCTTCTCAGTGTTTCTCTGGGTCTTCCTCTTTTCCTCTTACCTGTTGTTTCCCATATGAGGGCTTGCTTTGCTATTCGGTTATTATTTCTTCTCATCACATGTCCAACGTATGACCATTGTCTTTTCTTGATTACTGAAGATATTAGTGGTTGATTGGCGATTTCTCTAATTTCCTCGTTTGTTTTGAATTCGTTCCACGCTATACCAAGTATTTTCCTTAGACATTTATTTTCGAATGCGTTCAACTTTGTTTCTATATCTCTTGTTGTTTTCCAGCTTTCATACTCATACGTAAGGGTTGATAGTACATTTGATTTGAATAGCCTAAGTTTTGTGTTTGTCATATACATGTATATATGGAGTACACGAGTGAGGTGACAAGTAATGTGCCCAAAACACGAAACTTACGTCGACTTTCCTAACGAAAGTGACAGCGGTTTGAGAGTCAGGCCCGAGCGTGTAGACTTTAGATATGTTCGACATGGCCTTCCAATGACCTCTTTCAATGTCAAAGTATCCGGAGCTGGGAACTAGGCAGGGAGGGATCGACCCCTAATTTCAAGAGGTTATATTTCAGCACAGGTAACAGATCTACCTAATCTTTCTGTACCTTAAAGAGATATTCTTCATGTCACGTGACTGCACTCCAATGATATTTGTGTGTGTGTGTGAAGATATTATTGATAAATAAAAGGATACGTAATTTACGAGTTTAGCGTCTTAAATTATTTCAGCTAAGCGAGTTATCTCCCCTCACTGACAGGACATACGTGAATTATCAACTGCTTCTAGTTGTTGTGCATTTAATTAATTAAAAATATAAGGTTTAGGGTTAGGGTGGTAGTAGTAGTAGTACTGGCACAGCCTCCGTTAGTCATAGTTGACTACAGTAGCCTCCGTCAGTCATAGGTGACTACAGTAGCCTCCGTCAGTCATAGGTGACTACAGTAGCCTCCGTCAGTCATAGGTGACTACAGTAGCCTCCGTCAGTCATAGTTGACTATTGTAGCCTCCATCAGTCATATTTGACTATAGTAGTCTCCGTCAGTCAGAGTTGACTATAGTAGCCACCGTCAGTCATAGTTGACTATAGTAGCCTCCATCAGTCATATTTGACTATTGTAGCCTGCATCAGTCATATTTGACTATAGTAGTCTCCATCAGTCATAGTTGACTATAGTAGCCACCGTCAGTCATAGTTGACTATAGTAGCCTCCATCAGTCATATTTGACTATAGTAGTCTCCATCAGTCATAGTTGACTATAGTAGCCTCCATCAGTCATATTTGACTATAGTAGTCTCCGTCAGTCAGAGTTGACTATAGTAGCCACCGTCAGTCATAGTTGACTATAGTAGCCTCCGTCAGTCATAGTTGACTATAGTAGCCTCTGTCAGTCATAGTTGACTATAGTAGCCTCTGTCAGTCATAGTTGACTATAGTAGCCTCTGTCAGTCATAGTTGACTATAGTAGCCTCTGTCAGTCATAGTTGACTATAGTAGCCTCTGTCAGTCATAGTTGACTATAGTAGCCTCTGTCAGTCATAGTTGACTATAGTAGCCTCCATCAGTCATAGTTGACTATAGTAGCCTCCTTCAGTCATAGTTGACTATAGTAGCCTCCATCAGTCATAGTTGACTATAGTAGCCTCCATCAGTCATAGTTGACTATAGTAGCCTCCGTCAGTCATAGTTGACTATAGTAGCCTCCTTCAGTCATAGTTGACTATAGTAGCCTCCGTCAGTCATTGTTGACTATAGTAGCCTCCATCAGTCATAGTTGACTATAGTAGCCTCCATCAGTCATAGTTGACTATAGTAGCCTCCGTCAGTCATTGTTGACTATAGTAGCCTCCATCAGTCATAGCTGACTATAGATTTTCCAGCTCCCCTAGAAATGTTATATTTTCTTGACTTTCTCCCTGTATTCCCTTGTTCTATGAATCTGTCTGCTTCTTGTTTGAGTTGCAGCTTTAGAGTGTGTTTCCAAAGATTGCGGTCTGCAGCTATGTCTTCCCAGGCTGCAGGGTTTATGTTCAGAGTCTTCATGTCACGTTTACACACGTCTAGAAATCGGAGTTTTGGGCGCCTCCTACATTTTTTTTTACCATCTTTTAGTTGTCCGTAGAGTATATCTTTCGGTATGCGGCCATCTTTCATATGGTGTACATGGTGTACACGGTGTACATGGCCAAGCCAGCGTAACCTACGTTGTTTGAGCAGCGTGTAGATGTTCGGGAGGCATGTGCAAGTCATGACCTCCACGTTTGTCACTTTATCCTTCCAGGTGATACCAAGAATACGGCATAGACATCGCATATGGAATGCATTTGGCCTTCTCTCCTGCTTTACATAGGTTGTCCAAGATACGCTGCCATACAGGAGGATACTAATTATGCAGGCATTGTAGACTGCGTCTTTTGTTTTTATTGTCAGTTTGCTGTTTTGCCAGACACACCAGAAAGACGGGCAAAGGTGGTAGCGGCTTTAGCAATGAGGGTGTCAATTTCTGTATCTAAAGATAGTCTGTCACCGATGATGGACCCCAGGTAGTTATACTGTCACACGATATCAAATTTATAGTTGTCGATAGAGATTGCAGGTGTTGCATCGACCTCCTGGGTTAGGGTTAGATGTAGACTATTGCAAACCCTAAACCTAACCCTGGGGTCCTCTAATGACAGGTTAGGGTTAGATGTAGACTATTGCAAACCCTAAACCTAACCCTGGGGTCCTCTAATGACAGGTTAGGGTTAGATGTAGACTATTGCAAACCCTAAACCTAACCCAGGGGTCTTCTGATGACAGGTTAGGGTTAGATGTAGACTATTGCAAACCCTAAACCTAACCCTGGGGTCTTCTAATGACAGGTTAGGGTTAGATGTAGACTATTGCAAACCCTAAACCTAACCCTGGGGTCCTCTAATGACAGGTTAGGGTTAGATGTAGACTATTGCAAACCCTAAACCTAACCCTGGGGTCCTCTAATGACAGGTTAGGGTTAGATGTAGACTATTGCAAACCCTAAACCTAACCCTGGGGTCCTCTAATGACAGGTTAGGGTTAGATGTAGACTATTGCAAACCCTAAACCTAACCCAGGGGTCTTCTGATGACAGGTTAGGGTTAGATGTAGACTATTGCAAACCCTAAACCTAACCCTGGGGTCTTCTAATGACAGGTTAGGGTTAGATGTAGACTATTGCAAACCCTAAACCTACACCAGGAGTCTTCTAATGACAGGTTAGGGTTAGATGTAGACTATTGCAAACCCTAACCTACCCCAGGAGTCTTCTAATGACAGGTTAGGGTTAGATGTAGACTATTGCAAACCCTAAACCTACCCCAGGAGTCTTCTAATGACAGGTTAGGGTTAGATGTAGACTATTGCAAACCCTAAACCTACCCCAGGAGTCTTCTAATGACAGGTTAGGGTTAGATGTAGACTATTGCAAACCCTAAACCTACCCCAGGGGTATTCTAATGACAGGTTAGGGTTAGATGTAGACTATTGCAAACCCTAAACCTAACCCTGGGGTCTTCTGATGACAGGTTAGGGTTAGATGTAGACTATTGCAAACCCTAAACCTAACCCCAGGGTCTTCTAATGACAGTTAGGGTTAGATGTAGACTATTGCAAACCCTAAACCTAACCCCAGGGTCTTCTAATGACAGGTTAGGGTTAGATGTAGACTATTGCAAACCCTAAACCTACCCCAGGGGTATTCTAATGACAGGCTCGGGACAGACAGAATAAAGTGCCTGCAAACATTCTTCATTTTTGTAATCTCTGCTATCCATGAAATTCGTAACATCCTTCTGGTAAAACTGGGAGCCGCGATAGCTCAGTAGTTACTCAACTGGACTACAAAGGACAAGAGGTAGGGTTCGATCCCAACGACGGCTTCCGGTTACCCAGCCTTAAATGGGTACCGGATTTTTTTCTGGGAAAGTAAAGCGGCACGGGCGTAATACCGACCACATTACCCCAAAAATCACGTGCTGAAGGTCTGTAAAATTTATGGTCACTAACACCATATTCCCTATACGCCACTTAGCGTGACGGGGGTACTTTACTTCTTTTCCTTTATTTCTGGTAAACCGCATCTCCTCATGAACCTCTAATGCAAGCTGAACAAACACACAAAGAAGAATATAAAACGTGGTACTCCGCCCAATACTCTGCTACTAAATGTTGACACGGAAAACAAAAGGAAAGAACAGAAATGAGATGCGGGAGAGGAATGGTGAACGTAACATGACGACAGAGAACATGTTAGGATCATCGTCATTGAACACCAGACAAGCGCATAGGTACCCCCCTTTCGAGAAAATCAGAGAATAATCCTGACCCACATGCACGAGCTCCGTAGCATGGTCTGGGATCCATGTCCTTGGTATGTTTTTCCTGACAACTTTGCTCGGACAGCGGCCACATTTATGGTACACTCTTTTCGTTTGTAACTACCAAGGGGTTTTTAACGTGCGCGATTGCACACGGGACCTCCTCTTTATCAGACAGGGCTAGACATCGGATCTCACTACCCAGAGAGGGTTAGACATCAGATCTCACTACCCAGAGAGGGCTAGACATCAGATCTCACTACCCAGAGAGGGTTAGACATCAGATCTCACTACCCAGAGAGGGCTATACATCAGATCTCACTACCCAGAGAGGGCTAGACATCAGATCTCACTACCCAGAGAGGGTTAGACATCAGATCTCACTACCCAGAGAGGGCTAGACATCAGATCTCACTACTCAGAGAGGGCTAGACATCAGATCTCACTACCCAGAGAGGGTTAGACATCAGATCTCACTACCCAGAGAGGGCTAGACATCATATCTCACTACCCAGAGAGGGCTAGACATCAGATCTCACTACCCAGAGAGGTCTAGACATCAGATCTCACTACCCAGAGAGAGCTAGACATCGGATCTCCCTACCCAGAGAGGGTTAGACATCAGATCTCACTACCCAGAGAGGGCTAGACATCAGATCTCACTACCCAGAGAGGGCTAGACATCAGATCTCACTACCCAGAGAGGGCTAGACATCGGATCTCACTACCCAGAGAGGGTTAGACATCAGATCTCACTACCCAGAGAGGGCTAGACATCAGATCTCACTACCCAGAGAGGGTTAGACATCAGATCTCACTACGCAGAGAGGGCTAGACATCAGATCTCACTACTCAGAGAGGGCTAGACATCAGATCTCACTACCCAGAGAGGGTTAGACATCAGATCTCACTACCCAGAGAGGGCTAGACATCAGATCTCACTACCCAGAGAGGGCTAGACATCAGATCTCACTACCCAGAGAGGTCTAGACATCAGATCTCACTACCCAGAGAGAGCTAGACATCGGATCTCCCTACCCAGAGAGGGTTAGACATCAGATCTCACTACCCAGAGAGGGCTAGACATCAGATCTCACTACCCAGAGAGGGCTAGACATCAGATCTCACTACCCAGAGAGGGCTAGACATCAGATCTCACTACCCAGAGAGGGCTAGACATCAGATCTCACTACCCAGAGAGGGCTAGACATCGGATCTCACTACCCAGAGAGGGCTAGACATCGGATCTCACTACCCAGAGAGGGCTAGACATCGGATCTCACTACCCAGAGATGGCTAGACATCGGATCTCACTACCCAGAGATGGCTAGACATCAGATCTCACTACCCAGAGAGGGCTAGACAACGGATCTCACTACCCAGAGAGGGTTAGACATCGGATCTCACTACCCAGAGATGGCTAGACATCAGATCTCACTACCCAGAGAGGGCTAGACAACGGATCTCACTACCCAGAGAGGGTTAGACATCAGATCTCACTACCCAGAGATGGCTAGACATCAGATCTCACTACCCAGAGAGGGCTAGACAACGGATCTCACTACCCAGAGATCAGGGGAGGTTAAAGCCACGAAAAATCCACGGATTAATTTTTCCTTTTTGTGAAACAAACAATACCTCTTGCGGTGAGACTTCTTCTTCTTCTGCGATCATGACGTCATCCAAACTAGAACTCCGGTCTCTCTTATAAAGGCAGCTGTCTGTTTCAGTTGCCCCTGGGAGTTTCTCTTCCAGGGAGGTGGGTGTGGACCACATTGTCCTTCTCAGGTCTGTGTACTGGGGGCAATCCTGTAGAACATGTTTTGTTGTCATGTTATCCAGGGTACAGTGGCATTGGCTGGTAGTTCCTATTTTCAGTTTGGTGAACATGTGGTTTCTCATTCTATTGTGGCCAGTGTGTAATCGAAGTATGATGACTTGATCCCTCCTTGATAGTTGCAGGTATCCGCCCCTCTCGTTCTACTTTGGGTCTTCTTGTTTCCATTTTTTCTTGGAACTGGCCTTTGAGGATGGATCTGGTGAGATTTGAACCCGGGTCCTTGCCCACAAGTCCAGGGCGACTACCCAACCCCCTAGTTTAGACGATAGATCATACCCCTTATACTTCAACACAAACCAAATATTGGGACATCTACCCCTTATACTTCAACACAAACCAAATATTGGGATAATTATCCCCTATACTTCAACACAAACCAAATATTGGGACAGCTATCCCCTATACTTCAACACAAACCAAATATTGGGATAGCTATCCCCTATACTTCAAAACAAACCAAAATATTGGGACAGCTACCCCCTATACTTCAACACAAACCAAATATTGGAACAGCCATCCTCTATACTTCAACACAAATCAAATATTGGGACAGCTATCCCCTATACTTCAACACAAACCAAATATTGGGACAGCTATCCCTTATACTTCAACACAAACCAAACATTGGGACAGCTATTCCCTATACTTCAACACAAACCAAATATTGGGACAGCTATCCCCTATACTTCAACACAAACCAAATATTGGGACAGCTATCCCCTATACTTCAACACAAACCAAATATTGGGATAGCTATCCCTATACTTCAACACAAACCAAATATTGGGACAGCTATCCCCTATACTTCAACACAAACCAAATATTGGGACAGATATCCCCTATACTTCAACACAAACCAAACATTGGGACAGCTATTCCCTATACTTCAACACAAACCAAATATTGGGACAGCTATCCCCTATACTTCAACACAAACCAAATATTGGGACAGCTATCCCCTATACTTCAACACAAACCAAATATTGGGATAGCTATCCCCTATACTTCAAAACAAACCAAAATATTGGGACAGCTACCCCATATACTTCAACACAAACCAAATATTGAAACAGCCATCCTCTATACTTCAACACAAATCAAATATTGGGACAGCTATCCCTATACTTCAACACAAACCAAATATTGGGACAGCTATCCCCTATACTTCAACACAAACCAAACATTGGGACAGCTATCCCATATACTTCAACACAAACCAAATATCGGGACAGCTATCCCCTATACTTAAACACAAACCAAATATTGGGACAGCTATCCCCTAAACTTCAACACAAACCAAATATTAGGACAGCTATCCCCTATACGTCAACACAAACCAAATATTGGGACAGTTACCCCCCATACTTCAACACAAACCAAATATTGGGACAGTTATCCCCTATACATGAACACAAACCAAATATTGGGACAGCTATCCCCTATACTTCAACACAAATCAAATATTGGGACAGCTATCCCCTATACTTCAACACAAACCAAATATTGGGACAACTATCCCCTATACTTCAACACAAACCAAATATTGGAACAGCTATCCCCTAAACTTCAACACAAACCAAATATTGGGATAGCTATCCCCTATACTTCATCACAAACGAAATATTGGGATAGCTATCCCCTATACTTCAACACAAACCAAATATTGGGACAGCTATCCCCTATACTTCAAAACAAACCAAATATTGGGACAGCTATCCCCTATACTTCAACACAAACCAAATATTGGGACAGCTATACCCTATACTTCAACACAAACCAAATATTGGGACAGCTATACCCTATACTTCAACACAAACCAAATATCGGGACAGCTATCCCCTATACTTCAACACAAACCAAATATTGGGACAGCTATCCCCTATACTTCAACACAAACCAAATATTGGGACAGCTATCCCCTATACTTCAACACAAACCAAATATTGGGACAGGTATCCGCTATACTTCAACACAAACCAAATATTGGGACAGCTATCACCTATACTTCAACACAAACCAAATACTGGGACAGCTATCCCCTATACTTCAACACAAACCAAATATTGGGACAGCTATCACCTATACTTCAACACAAACCAAATATTGGGACAGCTATCACCTATACTTCAACACAAACCAAATATTGGGACAGCTATCCCCTATACTTCAACACAAACCAAATACTGGGAGAGCTATCCCCTATACTTCAACACAAAACAATACCTATAACCACGAAGAAACATCTTATACAGAATATATTCTTTCCCACGCTTTGCTACCGATGCCAAACATGGTCACTTGCACCTAAGCAGAAAAGAACACTTGTCACCACAGAGATGAGATGTCTGAGAAAAGCGCTTGGAGTGACCAGAAAAGACAGAATCATAAATGATATTATAAGAGAAAGAGTAGGCATTGAACCAATCCTAAGCTACATACAGAAACAACAAATAAACTGGTTTGTCCATCTAGAAAGAATGGAGTGTGATTCCTTACCATACAAAGCTTATATTAAAAGAGAAGAAGTGAGAAGAGCAAGAGGCAGACCCAGAGTAAGATGGACAGAAAACATCAAAGAAACGATACAACAACATCAATTGACAATGAGTGAAGCCGCACTTTACTGCTCAACCTGTTTCAAAGTCTATATAGCACTATTAAGTCTATATAGCACTATTAAGTCTATATAGCACTATTAAGTCTATATAGCACTATTAAGTCTATATAGCACTATTAAGTCTATATAGCACTATTAAGTCAATATAGCACTACTAAGTCTATATAGCACTATTAAGTCTATATAGCACTATTAAGTCTATACAGCACTATTAAGTCTATATAGCACTATTAAGTCTATATAGCACTATTAAGTCTATAGCACTATTAAGTCTATATAGCACTATTAAGTCTATATAGCACTATTAAGTCTATATAGCACTATTACGTCTATATAGCACTATTAAGTCTATATATCACTATTAAGTCTATATAGCACTATTAAGTCTATAAAGCACTATTAAGTCTATATAGCACTATTAAGTCTATATAGCACTATTAAGTCTATATAGCACTATTAAGTCTATATAGCACTATTAAGTCTATATAGCACTATTAAGTCTATACAGCACTTTTAAGTCTATATAGTACTATTAAGTCTATATAGCACTATTAAGTCTGTATGGTACTATTAAGTCCATATATCACTATTAAGTCTATATAGTACTATTAAGTCTATATATTACTATTAAGTCTATATAGTACTATTAAGTCTATATAGTACTATTAAGTCTATATAGTACTATTAAGTCTATATAGTACTATTAAGTCTATATAGTACTATTAAGTCTATATAGTACTATTAAGTCTATATAGTACTATTAAGTCTATATAGTACTATTAAGTCTATATAGTACTATTAAGTCTATATAGTACTATTAAGTCTATATAGTACTATTAAGTCTATATAGTACTATTAAGTCTATATAGCACTATTAAGTCTATATAGCACTATTAAGTCTATATAGCACTATTAAGTCTATATAGCACTATTAAGTCTATATAGCACTATTAAGTCTATATAGTACTATTAAGTCTATATAGCACTATTAAGTCTATATAGCACTATTAAGTCTATATAGCACTATTAAGTCTATATAGCACTATTAAGTCTATATAGCACTATTAAGTCTATATAGCACTATTAAGTCTATATAGCACTATTAAGTCTATATAGCACTATTAAGTCTATATAGCACTATTAAGTCTATATAGCACTATTAAGTCTATATAGCACTATTAAGTCTATATAGCACTATTAAGTCTATATAGTACTATTAAGTCTATATAGTACTATTAAGTCTATATAGTACTATTAAGTCTATATAGTACTATTAAGTCTATATAGCACTATTAAGTCTATATAGTACTACCTATTATTAAACACACGTTGGATATAACGAGATACGGTTATAACGAAATCTTTGGAAGGTCATCAAAGAGACGTTACAACGACATAGATTGGTCGCCAGAAGGTTGAGAAACCGAGCATCGCCTCTCCCTCGACACCCGAACAAGTACAAGAAGAAGTGAAGAGATTGAAGAAATACAGAGGACAAGAGGAAGTGAAGAGATTGAAGAAATACAGAGGACAAGAGGAAGTGAAGAGATTGAAGAAATACAGAGGACAAGAGGAAGTGAAGAGATTGAAGAAATACAGAGGAAAAGAGGAAGTGAAGAGATTAAAGAAATACAGAGGACAAGAGGAAGTGAAGAGATTGAAGAAATACAGAGGACAAGAGGAAGTGAAGAGATTGAAGAAATACAGAGCAATGGACAGCTAACCCACTCACAGCCTACGTGTTGTCCGTCATCTTGACCCCGATCATCAATGTAGTATCAAAACAGCCCCTTCAAGATAAGACGGTTTGAGAATCACTGATCCATTAAGATAACACGCTTTGATTTATGAAAACAAGTGACGCTTGATATCAACAAAGAACTGGAACACGGCAAGGTTTATCAAGTCAAAGGTTCCACTTTGCCAAAAACTGAATCACACGCCATCAATTATTATCGGTATCAAATGTGTTATATCGACTCTTACTTATAAAGGACAAACTGACAAACTGAGTGAGTGCACGTGAGTCTAGACCATCCACAGCATCGATTTCTAGCGACAAGATAATCTATGATACTATGACGACGGTAAGTATTCGGGAGTACGGGGAAATGAAAGAGCGGACAGGTTGGCTAGCTGCGCTGTCGTTGAGGACGGACAACCGATGGATCGGGCGGACATCATCAATGCCCTCCGAGATGTGGGAAGAGCACAGGACTTCGACAAACACAGATCCACGTCACTTCTTCGGATGAAAGAGATGGGAGTTAAGATGGGCACAGCCAGAAATGAGAAACTTAGTGGCCGTGTAAGAA
This sequence comes from Megaustenia siamemsis, assembly GCA_032433765.1. Taxonomy (NCBI): domain Eukaryota; kingdom Metazoa; phylum Mollusca; class Gastropoda; order Stylommatophora; family Ariophantidae; genus Megaustenia; species Megaustenia siamemsis. The sequence goes on from JAVIAB010000105.1 coordinate 11,468,721, forward strand.
GACTTATCAACCAACACAGAACTGGAGTCGTCAGTCGCTGGACGGGACTTGCTGAGGAGGGGATCTGAGCACCTATGGGCATGTTCGGAGTGCAATGATGATGACCCGCAAATAACTCAATAACTCAATAAAGTGACAAAAGTCGAGGTCTTCACTCACACAGGCCTCCAGAACATCTACACGCTGCTCAAATAATGTAGGTCACGCTGGCTTGGGCCCTTACACTGTATGAAAGATGGCCGCATACCAAAAGATAAACTTTATGCACAACTAGCAGGTGGAACAAGAACTAGGGGTCGCCCAAAACTTCGATTTCTAGACGTGTGTAAACGCGACATGAAGACTCTGAACATAAACCCTGCAGCCTGGGAAGAAATAGCAGCAGACCGCCATCTTTGGAAACACACTCTAAAGCTGCAACTCAAACAAGAAGCAGACAGATTCATAGAACAAGGGAATACACGGAGAAAGTCAAGAAAATATAACATTTCTAGGGGAGCTGGAAAATCTATAGTCAACTATGACTGACGGAGGCTACTATAGTCAACTATGACTGACGGAGGCTACTATAGTCAACTATGACTGACGGAGGCTACTATAGTCAACTATGACTGACGGAGGCTACTATAGTCAACTATAACTGACGGAGGCTACTATAGTCAACTATGACTGACGGAGGCTACTATAGTCAACTATAACTGACGGAGGCTACTATAGTCAACTATGACTGACGGAGGCTACTATAGTCAACTATGACTGACGGAGGCTACTATAGTCAACTATAACTGACGGAGGCTACTATAGTCAACTATGACTGACGGAGGCTACTATAGTCAACTATGACTGACGGAGGCTACTATAGTCAACTATGACTGACGGAGGCTACTATAGTCAACTACGACTGACGGAGGCTACTATAGTCAACTATAACTGACGGAGGCTACTATAGTCAATTATGACTGACGGAGGCTACTATAGTCAACTATGACTGACGGAGGCTACTATAGTCAACTACGACTGACGGAGGCTACTATAGTCAACTATAACTGACGGAGGCTACTATAGTCAACTATGACTGACGGAGGCTACTATAGTCAACTATGACTGACGGAGGCTACTATAGTCAACTATGACTGACGGAGGCTACTATAGTCAACTATAACTGACGGAGGCTACTATAGTCAACTATGACTGACGGAGGCTACTATAGTCAACTATGACTGACGGAGGCTACTATAGTCAACTATGACTGACGGAGGCTACTATAGTCAACTATGACTGACGGAGGCTACTATAGTCAACTATGACTGACGGAGGCTACTATAGTCAACTATGACTGACGGAGGCTACTATAGTCAACTATGACTGAAGGAGGCTACTATAGTCAACTACGACTGACGGAGGCTACTATAGTCAACTATGACTGACGGAGGCTACTATAGTCAACTATAACTGACGGAGGCTACTATAGTCAACTAAGACTGACGGAGGCTACTATAGTCAACTATGACTAACGGGGGGTGTAGTGGTTGCAGGGCTCGCGACTAAAGGCCGCTTGTCTAGTACCAAGAGTTCATGGTGCTATACAAAGCCAACTCTGACCTAAAGCAGCGAATCATGGACAGTAAACAAATAAATGAAATTATAGCTTTCACGTTCTTAAGTGGACAGCTAGTGGTCAAAGCGATAGCTCGTCGGGCTCATAACCAGGACAACGCGAGTTCGAAACCCAGAAAATAATTTTTTTTCATGTGCCGAAGGTCTGTAAAATTGATGGTCACTAACACCATATTTCCTATACGTCACTTGGCGTGACGGGGGTACTTGACTTACTAAAGGCACAGAAATTAAATATATGTTATTTGTAAAAACAGCGCATGATAATGCAGGAACTAAGAAGCTACCGAAAGTGATTGAGCACCCATGGCGGCGCCAGACGTGCTCTGGCATCACTTCCAACAACAATGAGGTATAGACCATCAAGGCCAGAAACAAGCTCGTTGGTTACTGACACCACCAAACAAACGCCACAATAAAGGTACATGTCATTATAACAATTTTAATTTCTTCCAGGCAGCCACGTTGTATCCACGAAAATGTGGACGAAATATCCAGGTCACTTAAACAAGAACAGATTGTATCCACGAAAGAGTATCCACAGAAAACACGAAATATGCCGTTATGTTACAACTTCACTAATCAAATACAAAACTCGTAATACCGTTTGGATGATCACGTGAGCATACGTCACAGAACGCCGCCATGTTGTTGTCGTAGTTCCATATATACTATATATAGTACATTCACTAATGATTGCCGTTGCAATTTCTTGAAAGATAACGGTAAAGTGCAAGACTTCAGTCGGCGTCTTAGAACGCCCGTTTCCACCCATATGTGCTCCACCGCTAATCCAGAAGTGTTCGGAGACTCCTGGATAGTGTCGCTTCAAGCATCGAAACTCACAATGCGAGGCGGTCTTTCTCACTTTAAGGAAAAATTAAAAAAAGAAGAAAAAAATGGTATGTAAGAAGCTTTACGTGATAAGTGGACGACACAGACTAAACGACGTTTCGGCCCAATAGGCCTTCAGCAGGAACAAACAAAAAAAAAACACACAAAACTAATAACGAAACAACCCCCTTTCTCACTTTAACCAGGGTACAACCATGGTACCCATTTCTGCCAGCGGCTGGGTCGACCGCGGTGGTATTTTGTTTCTCCAACCACGAGTACAATTTACACAGCTTCCAGCTTGAATCGAATGCAGGTTGTGCGAAGGTCGGTAGCCCAGTCGGGCGGTTTTCCCAAAAGAGGCATATTTACAACACTCGGACAAAATGACAAATAATCAACAACAGAAAAAAAACAACAAAGAACAATATATGATCCGAATCAGGATCGAACCCGTACTCCTTGGCACAGCGCCTTGCCACGAAAAGCCAAACGCTAGGGAACATGGTCATATACCACGGTCACCATACTACTATACCAGACCATACTACTATACCAGACCATACTACTATACCATACCATACTACTATACCATACCATACTACTATACCATACCATACTACTATACCAGACCATACTACTATACCAGACCATACTACTATACCATACCATACTACTATACCATACCATACTACTATACCATACCATACTACTATACCAGACCATACTACTATACCATACCATACTACTATACCATACCATACTACTATACCATACCATACTACTATACCAGACCATACTACTATACCATACCATACTACTATGACGATCATCATTTTCGGGAGGACGTGAACTCCCATGGTATATGGTGGATAGGCGGCAGGAACCATTGAAGGCTATGTCTGAAAAGTGTTCCTTCTTGCAGTTTCCTCATATTCCAAGTCCGGCTTGTTGCAGGAGCTACTGAGTTAAGTGCTCTGTGCACACCGTGAGCTGTGTGTCTCATCCGTTTTGATCCTGCTTCGATATCCCGCTTGTTTATGATGAATGATGATATCGTATGACAGGAAACAGTTGGCTGTGTTCACTTTCTGCGCGATTTCGCCTTATGTCTTTTGGCGTGTGCTGAGACTGCTACGATGGGGACTACAGTTACCTTTCTTTGTTTGGGAGATGAGTTGGTAATTCGGATGATTCCACTGGCACGGGCGGTTGAGCAATTATGGATTTTAATTCGTTTGCTGTGATACCGAGGCCTTCCATAACCAATAACAATAACAATAACCATACTACTATATCATACCATACCATACTACTATACCATACCATATCATGCATTACCATACCATAGCATACTGTGGACAAAGAATTGTGGAAAGACATGGTCGCTAACACAAGCCATGACCCATTATCACGAAGATAAATGTACCCTTTCGTTGGCTCTAAACACCACAGCTGGAAAGATAAGCAATAACCTAAGATATGTTGATGATACTCTACTAATAGCGGAAAATCATAAAGACCTACAACAATTACTTCATGAAATAAACATGACAAGCAAAAAATATGGACTAGATATGAATGTCAACAAGACTAAAACTATGATCATAAACAAAGAAAATTCTCAAGACCTACAATTAAATATCAAAGTTCAAGGAATAGACCTGGAGACAGTTCAGAGCTACAACTACCTTGGACATACTATAACCAGTGATGGAATAGACCTGGAGACAGTTCAGAGCTACAACTACCTTGGACATATTATAACCAGTGAAGGAATAGATCTGGAGACAGTTCAGAGCTACAACTACCTTGGACATATTATAACCAGTGAAGGAATAGACCTGGAGACAGTTCAGAGCTACAACTACCTTGGACATATTATAACCAGTGAAGGAATAGACCTGGAGACAGTTCAGAGCTACAACTACCTTGGACATACTATAACCAATGATGGAATAGACCTGGAGACAGTTCAGAACTACAACTACCTTGGACATACTATAACCAGTGATGGAATAGACCTGGAGACAGTTCAGAGCTACAACTACCTTGGACATACTATAACCAGTGATGGAATAGACCTGGAGACAGTTCAGAGCTACAACTACCTTGGACATATTATAACCAGTGAAGGAATAGACCTGGAGACAGTTCAGAACTACAACTACCTTGGACATACTATAACCAGTGAAGGAATAGACCTGGAGACAGTTCAGAACTACAACTACCTTGGACATACTATAACCAGTGATGGGAAATGTACAACTGAAATAAACAAAAGAATAGCAATGGCAAAAAGTAATTTTAATGTCATGAAGAACATACTAACATCAAAACAAATAACACCAGGGCTGAAACTAACAATTACAAAATGTTATATCTTCTCAACATTCCTATATTGTGCAGAAACATGGACATTAGACAAGAAAACAGAACAGAAAATTGAAGCCTTTGAAATGTGGATTTATAGAAGAATAGGTAGAATTGGATGGAAAGAAAAGAAAACAAACGATGAAGTTTTAAAACAACTAAAAATGAAAAGAGAACTACTAAACACAATTAGAGCAAGAGAAATGAGATTTTTGGGGCATGTTAAAAGACACAACAGCCTACTAAAAGTAATCATGGAGGGGAAAATACAAGGTAAAAGATGCAGTGGCAGACCAAGACTAACATGGACGAGTAACATCAAAAGATGGACAAGTCAGCCTATGACAACCTGCACCATCAAAGCAAGAGACAGAGGCAGACCAAGACTAACATGGACGAGTAACATCAAAAGATGAACAAGTCAGCCTATGACAACCTGCACCATCAAGCAAGAGACAGAGGCAGACCAAGACTAACATGGACGAGTAACATCAAAAGATGAACAAGTCAGCCTATGACAACCTGCACCATCAAAGCAAGAGACAGAGGCAGACCAAGACTAACATGGACGAGTAACATCAAAAGATGGACAAGTCAGCCTATGACAACCTGCACCATCAAAGCAAGAGACAGAGGCAGACCAAGACTAACATGGATGAGTAACATCAAAAGATGGACAAGTCAGCCTATGACAACCTGCACTATCAAAGCAAGAGACAGAGGCAGACCAAGACTATGGACGTGGACGAATAACATCAAAAGAAGGACAAGTCAGCCTATGACAACCTGCACCATCAAAGCAAGAGACAGAGGCAGACCAAGACTAACGTGGACGAATAACATCAAAAGAAGGACAAGTCAGCCTATGACAACCTGCACCATCAAAGTAAGGGACAGAGTGGAATGGCGCTCCATGGTAGCCAACCTTCGATGTGGAGACAGCACTCAATGATGATGAAACACCACACCATACTATTACTATACTGCACTACACTATATCACACACCTCACTATTGGGGGCCTCGGTAGCCTAGTTGGGAAAACCACCCGACTGGGCTACCGACGTTCGGACAACCCGTGTTCGATTCCCGCTGGGAGCAGTGTGAGTTGTACTCGTGGTTGGAAAAAAAAAATACCCCCTCAGTCGACCCAGCCGTTGGCAGAAATGGGTACCAGGGTATTACCCAGGTAAGGGGAGGAATGTCGCCTCGCATTACCCAGGTAAGGGGAGGAATGTCGCCTCGCATCGTCAGTTTCGATGCTTGAGGCGACACTATCCAGAAATCTCCGATCATTTCTGGACAGACGGTGGTACACATATGGGTGAGAACTCGCGTGCTATGACGCCGGTTCAAGTCTCGTACATTACCTTTTACCTTACCATTACAACACTAAATATTCTGTGTACAGACAATTGTGAAAGGACACGATCGCCTACGCCAGCCGATGACACATTATAATGAAGACAAGTTGGACTACCCTATCGTTAGGACAAATTAAAAAAAATAGAAAAAAATGTTATGTTAGAAGCTTTACGTGATTAGTGGACGACACAGATTAAACGACGTTTCGGCCCAATAGCCCTTTAGCAGGAACAAACAAAAAAAACACACACACACGGATTTTCAGCCTTACTGCAGCTTCGCATTTTAATGCATTCATTTGCATTTCTTTGCCTTTACCCCCAACCCTATCGTTACCCTGTCACTCTCAAGTGAACCACGATAACAAAGGACAACTATTTCTCCAGCGCTGAACTAATAATAATGATCTCAGCCAGATAACAACAGTCTGGCGTGCCAAATCACCATGTGTAGTAGCTACTTGATCACAGATATCTTGTTACGTGGCGAGGTATTACCTGGCAAGTCAGACAGATAAAGTTCTCGATTGTTGGTACTTGTAGGTAAAGGCTACATCCACTTGGGTCGTCTTCTTTCCTTCCTCGTTTGGCTTTCAGCGTCAAGGGGAGATTATAATTTGTGGACTTTTGCTTTTCTGTTGGCCTATCCTGTTGTTATGTTTCATAGCTGCAGCTGGAGAGGCCAACAGAAGAGCAAAAGATGGATTGATGGAATATTAGAAACACTAGGAAACATAACAGTAGGAGAGGTCAACAGAAGAGTAAAAGATGGATTGATGGAATATTAGAAACACTAGGAAACATAACAGCAGGAGAGGCCAACAGAAGAGCAAAAGATGGATTGATGGAATATTAGAAACACTAGGAAACATAACAGCAGGAAAGGCCAACAGAAGAACAAAAGATGGATTGATGGAATATTAGAAACACTAGGAAACATAACAGCAGGAGAGACCAACAGAAGAGCAAAAGATGGATTGATGGAATATTAGAAACACTAGGAAACATAACAGCAGGAGAGGCCAACAGAAGAGCAAAAGATGGATTGATGGAATATTAGAAACTCTAGGAAACATAACAGCAGGAGAGACCAACAGAAGAACAAAAGATGGATTGATGGAATATTAGAAACACTAGGAAACATAACAGCAGGAGAGGTCAACAGAAGAGTAAAAGATGGATTGATGGAATATTAGAAACACTAGGAAACATAACAGCAGGAGAGACCAACAGAAGAGCAAAAGACCACAAATTATAACTGCTCTCGACGTTGAAAGGGGACTATTTTTTTCTGTCGTTCATCCGATGACTGCTAAAAGAATGGATCATCTTCATCATCCGCCCTTACAAGGACGTTAAATGGGCGTAGAAGCACTCTGGTCCAAAATATCCGACTTTAGCACGGGATTGATAAGTGCCGGGTTGCCATCCCTTTTCTGTCCCTAATAGTCTGGCCAGACTAGATCTTAGTTAGTCTGTTTCTAGAGGCACCGCGGAGAGCTGGAGTAGGGTCTGATTCTCCCATTCTGGCGACAGACATCAGCTATGAGTTGCTAAAAGCTGCCGGCATTGTTGCTGTCAGGCGCTGTGCCTCCGAAAAGCAAATGAAGAGGAAGAATTTGAAGAAGGAGAATAAGAATTTGAAGAAGGAGAATAAGAGTTTGAAGAAGTAGAAGAAGAATTTGAAGAAGTAGAAGAATTTGAAGAAGTAGAAGATGAATTTGAAGAAGTAGAAGAATTTGAAGAAGTAGAAGAAGAATTTGAAGAAGGAGAATAAGAATTTGAAGGAGAATAAGAATTTGAAGAAGGAGAATAAGAATTTGAAGAAGGAGAATAAGAATTTGAAGAAGGAGAATAAGAATTTGAAGAAGGAGAATAAGAATTTGAAGAAGGAGAATAAGAATTTGAAGAAGGAGAATAAGAATTTGAAGAGGGAGAATAAGAATTTGAAGAAGGAGAAGAATAACAATAATAATAAGAAGGAGAAGAAGAATAATAATAAGAGAAAGAAGAATAAGAATAAGACAAAAGGAAATGAAGAAAAGCATTTGATATAATCAATCAGAAAAACACAAATGATAAAACCAACATAATAATTGTATGGAGCAGTTAAACTAATAGAAAGACAAGACAAACTACAACGTTTCCTCAAAAACCTACATCAAGTATAACAAACAAACTATACCAAATAAACAACAATAAAAAAAAGCCAGAAAACTCAACACAGATTTTTGAAAATGGCGGGAAAACACGGTGGTCAGGATTTTACGTAGAGTACATGATCAAATTACGAAACGTCAAAAGTAAAAACTATGATAATAAACAAAGAAAATACTCAAAACCCACAAGTGGATATCAAAATTGAAGGAATAGGCCTGGAGACAGTTCAGAGCTACATCTACCTTGGACATGCTATAACCAGTGATGGAATAGACCTGGAGACAGTTCAGAACTACATCTACCTTGGACATGCTATAACCAGTGAAGGAATAGACCTGGAGACAGTTCAGAACTACAACTACCTTGGACATACTATAACCAGTGATGGGATAGACATGGAGACAGTTCAGAACTACAACTACCTTGGACATACTATAACCAGTGATGGAATAGACCTGGAGACAGTTCAGAACTAGAACTACCTTGGACATACTATAACCAGTGATGGAAAATGTACAACTGAAATAAACAAAAGAATAGGAATGGCAAAAAGTAATTTTAATGTCATGAAAAATATACTAACATCAAAACAAATAGCACCAGGGCTAAAACTAAGAATAGCAAAATGTTACATCTTCTCAATATTCCTATATGGTGCAGAAACATGGACATTAGACAAGAAAACAGAACAGAGAATTAAAGCCTTTGAAATGTGGATATACAGAAGAATAGGTAGAATTGGATGGAAGGAAAAGAAAACAAACGATGAAGCCTTAAAACAACTAAAAATGAAAAGAGAACTACTAAACACAATTAGAACAAGACAAATGAGATTTTTGGGCACGTTAAAAGACACAGCAGCCTACTAAAAGTAATCTTGGAGGGGAAAATACGAGGTAAAAGAGGCAGACGAAGACTAACATGGACGAGTAACATCAAAAGATGGACAAGTCAGCCTATGACAACCTGCACCACCAAAGCAAGAGACAGAGGCAGACCAAGACTAACATGGATGAGTAACATCAAAAGATGGACAAGTCAACCTATGACAACCTGCACCATCAAAGCAAGAGACAGAGGCAGACCAAGACTAACATGGACGAGTAACATCAAAAGATGGACAAGTCAGCCTATGACAACCTGCACCACCAAAGCAAGAGACAGAGGCAGACCAAGACTAACATGGATGAGTAACATCAAAAGATGGACAAGTCAACCTATGACAACCTGCACCATCAAAGCAAGAGACAGAGGCAGACCAAGACTAACATGGATGAGTAACATCAAAAGATGGACAAGTCAGCCTATGACAACCTGCACCATCAAAGCAAGAGACAGAGGCAGACCAAGACTAACATGGACGAGTAACATCAAAAGATGGACAAGTCAGCCTATGACAACCTGCACCATCGAAGCAAGAGACAGAGGCAGACCAAGACTAACATGGACGAGTAACATCAAAAGATGGACAAGTCTGCCTATGACAACCTGCACCATCAAAGCAAGAGACAGCAGAATGGTGCTCCATGGTAGCCAACCTGCGGAGACGGCACTTGATGATGATGTAAAAGTAACGTAGATATTCTTACGCTGTACAGAGAACCGGCCACAGGAATGTTGAGTTCTCACAGAGCACAGGCTGATGATATACTCCAATAGGTCTAGAAATAAACAGTCCGTGTTACTAAATCCAACACTCGATGATCTTCCTGATACCAGAACTGAACTTTTGGAATGTATAGCTTTCTGGTTATCGCATTGTCTCAGTGTAGTGTGTCAATTGGATTTTCAGCCGGAGAAAAAAAACAAACAAAAAAACTTCCGAGGTGATAGATCAGTGGTTAACCTGTGTTGGCCGAGCGCTCTATCGTTTGGTTCACGTGGCAAGGCGCTGTGATGAGGAGTACGGGATCGATCCTGTTTCTGACCATCTATTGTGTTTTTTTTCCCAGTTGATTATTTGTGATGTTATTTTCCCGAGTAAGTAAAGTAAAGTACCCTCGTCACGCCAAGTGGCGTATAGGGAAATATGGTGTTAGTGACCCTATATTTTACAGACCTTCAGCACATGATTTTTGGGATAAAGTGGTCGGTATTACGCCCGTGCTGCTTTACTTTCCCAGAAAACAATCCGGTACCCATTTAAGGCTGGGTGAACCCGGAAGCCGTCGGTTGGGATCGAACCCTACCCCTTGTCCTTTGTAGTCCAGTTCACTAACCACTGAGCTATCGCGGCTCTCTATTTCCCCAGTGCTGTAAACAAATCTCTTCCTTTGATATGATTCGCTATTATATTACGGAGAGGTGCGCGTGGCCGTGCGGCTAAAACCACTGTTCCGCTGGCTGAAAAGCTGACGTACGGTGTTCGAAGCCCGCGGTAGACAGAAAGGATTTTTTCTATCGGGGGTGAAATAAAAATCATGAGTCTCACACGTCGTGGCGACTGCTTGACCAAGCGGCCTTTATCCCTCTGGTTCTATCATCGCCCCCCGACAAACACCAGCAATGGTACTATGTGTCGTAAAGATAGTTTTCTTCTATTTTATTACAACTGTAGAGAGTTCTCAAGTTATCTCCTACACGGAGGCGAAGGCGCGCCTCCCAGCACCAGAGCTGGAAGTTGTCAGCGACCCATAGCTGATGGCTTGCGCCAGGATCGGTGAACCAAAACCATCCAGACCCTGCTCCACCTCTCCGCGGTGCCTCCAGTAAAAGACTAACCTGTCTAGTCTGGCCAAGCGAGCAGGGATCGAAGAGGGAAGACAACCAGGTACTCAAAAACGTCGTGCTGAAGTCGGATGTGTTGGGCCGAAAGGCGCAGATATCACAGTGTTACACTGTAAACTGCAACACAACGCAATCACGTCCACTTAACGTCCTTTTAAGGGCGGATGACGAAGAGGAAGTCTAAAATCTACGAATACTCTAGAATACTTTAGTCATCGGGCGAACGCATCCATCCATCCATCTCCTACACTACACAGAATCAGAAAACAAACTACAGCGGAAATATACACGAAATGTCTGCAGAATCAAACTTCTTATATATACAGATATCGATCACACATAGGCCAGGAAATATGAGTATTAATGTTATAATTACATTTATGAATCAGCCGATTATACACGGCCTGTTAAACAGTCATGATTGGCCTAATTAGATAACCAATCCAGTTATCGGCAGGAGAAAGGGGGAATCACTCCATTAGATTAAATAAAAACATCAATAGCATCGTGTGCCGTGACGTAATCAACCATTCTATTTATGGAATCAGTTCATTGCAGCCGGTGCATCCCATATCCGCTCCACTGCATGTTCCAGCAGTTCTCGAAACGCATGCAGAAAGAGTGTTCCTGTAATGTGTTGATTGTAGATACGTCTGCTACTGAGTTGAGTGCTCTGTGCACACCATGAGCTATGATTTTTTCATCCGGATCATGTTTCAATGATATCGTATAACGAAGGACAGTTCAGTATTCAGAAGATATATCACTTTGCTATTCTTAGTTTTAGCTCTGGTGTTATTTGTTTTGATATGAGTATGTTTCTCATGGCGTTAACATTACTTTTTAATTCATTCATTAACGGGCCGCCTCCGCATCGAAGGTTGGCCACCATGGAGAGCCATTCCGCTCTGTCTCTTGCTTTGATGGTGCAGGTTGTCATAGGCTGACTTGTCTATCTTTTGATGTTATTCGTCCATGTTAGTCTTGGTCTGCCTCTGTCTCTTGCTTTGATAGTGCAGGTTGTCATAGGCTGACTTGTCCATCTTTTGATTTTACTCGTCCATGTTAGTCTTGGTCTGCCTCTCTCTATTGCTGGTATATTTTCTCCTTGCTGTCAAGTCGGTAATTTACCTGCTACTGTAGACATGTACAACCTGTGGCTGTCCTACTGCCTTGCAGGTATGCTCGAGAGAGTGAAAGGCAGGGTCTTCTTCTTCTACCTTTCAGTTCCCTGTGGAGCATAGGTCTTCAACAAACACTTTCAGTTCCCTGTGGAGCATAGGTCTTCAACAAACACTTTCCAAAGTCGTTCTGTTTCTTGACATTCTTTTAACATCGCTCCACGCCTCTCCCATCATCTTCATCTCTGCTTCCATCTGTCTTCTCCAAGAATTCCTTGGTCTTCCTTTTTGCCTTTCCCCTGGGGATTCCAAAAAAGGGCCTGTTGTGTCGGCAACCCGGACTCCTTACGGCTTTCTCCGGCTTGCGTCTCTTAGACAGAGAGCCTTTATCTTTCCTGGATGGCGGATTTACTTTTATTCTTTTCTTTGACTTGTCCATGTTTGTGAAGTTTTTTCGGCTTATTTTTTTTTACAGTACGGGATAGCCGGTCCCATGCCCAACCCTCCTTAGTCACCTCTTATGAACGAACATACCTAAGGGAGGGTACCCTAAAGTAAAACAACCCCACTGCCTTGTGGTATAGTTGAGTAGGGAACAGGCAAATAATTGCAATGCTGCGGTAAAGCTGGTAGTAAGGAAAGTACAGAAATACAATTTATTTCCGATCTGTGATCGTAACCCTATGCTATAGTCATGGGAACGCCTTCGCGTAAGACACTGCTCACAATAGCTAATTTTTTAATTAGCTGTGTGGCAGTGTACTAAGCGTTCGGCTTCTCGTGGCAAGGCGCGGTGCCATGAAGTACGGGTTCGAATCCTGCTTCGGACCATATATTGTTCTCTGTTTTTTTCTGTTGTTGTTTGTCTGTCATTCTTTCCGAGTGCTAACACATACTTCTTTGTTCTATTATTCCCTATTATCGCCTCGGAAGTTCCCTATATAATAATATTTATTTATTATTATTTGTATCCAGCAAGGAGCCAGCAGTAGGGTGTGCTAAACACTCCAAAGTATGATGACAGCTTTACAGGGAAGGAACACAACACAATACTGACGTTTCGGCCTGCGGCCTTCTTCAGAATACAGGGACAACGACAACAAACGGCGAAGCACAATTATCTACAACTACATGTTAGATGATCAAGTGGAGGGAGAGGAAATTAGTGTTGAAATAGAGAGCAGTGGAAATGATTGTAACTAAAGCTGTTACCACACCTTGGAGTGTTTATTACACCCCACTACTGGCTCCTTGCTAGCAGCTTTACCGCAGTATTGCAATTATTGCCTGTTCCCCACTGCCTTGTGGGTGAGACATTTTAGTCAAAGGTTAGGGGAGTCAACTGTAAACAAACCGACGGAAGGCAACAGAAAACCACCGTCATAACTTCTTTGTATAATCATGTCGTGCATTAGCAGGGTCGAACTCAAGTGCGAGCCAGGTTGGCTGTGTGGACGACAGTTTGAAACGACATCACAGAAAAGAGAGTGCCCTCAGTCACTTACAACTCCAAATTCACTCGAATAAATCGGAAAAAAACAACACAAGAAACCAGTCAAAACAAAAAAACGGGGGGGGGGGGGGGGGGGGGGGGGGAGAACGGGGGGGGGGGGGGGACGGGGGGCTGGTTGGTCAGAGAGGTTGTCGGTTCAAATCCTGGCTGCACCAGGTGGGATTTTTATTTATAATTTCTCTCTGCGGCAACCACCTCTGGTCTCAGCAGCGAGGCCCGGCTGAAAACGTCAATTACTCACGGAAGGGAAAAAAATAGGAGTACCTTCGAATACGGAGCTATCTGCCTGTGCGGGGAGGGACCCCTGTGAACACGGCTGCCAGGGGAAAATGGATTAACACGCAAAATTCAGTTCCTAGTCTGTAGGGACTTTGACAGAGGTAAAAGCTGGTGAACGCAAAAAAAAAAATAAAAAATAAAAAAAAAAACCTGTATTAGTGTTGACAATCTATAAAGGGATCTACAGTAATAGATGTCAACTTTCCCAGAAGTCAAGAGAAGAAGGTGGTCATATGTTGGCTATGTGGTGAGAAAGATACATGAACATTTCAAAGCAAGCCTTGAAATTGGTTTTAAAAAAAAAAGTAAGAGCTCCCGTCACGCCAAGTGACGTATAGGGAATATGGTGTTAGTGACCATAAATTTTACAGACCTTCGGCACATGATTTTTGGAGTAATGTGGTCGGCATTACGCCCGTCCCGCCTTACTTTCCCAGAAAAAAATATCCGGTAGCCATTTAAGGCTGGGTGAACCCGGAAACCGTCGATTGGGATCGAACGCTACATCTTGTCCTTTGTAGTCCAGTTCACTAACCACTGAGCTATCGCGGCTCCCCCTCAAATGGATCATCAGCATCATCATGTGCCATACCGGTTGACGTAGGCGATCATGTCCTTCCACGATCTTCTATCTACAGTACATCGTATCAGTTCTGTTGTTGACTGTTTTCCATGCCATGACACCAAACTATCCAGTATTTTCTCTCTTTGTCGTCCGCGAACTCTCTCTCTCCCTATATTTTGCCAGTTGTAACCAAATATTCCAACTTTCCTCTTCTCATGATGTGCAAGAAAAATGTTGATTGTTTTTTTCTGACGTTTTTTAGGAGCTCCCTTTCTGTGTTGGCCACTTTGAGGATGTCCTCGTTGGTCATTTTAGCTGTCCAGGGAACTTTCAACATTCTCTCAAATGGATTCCAGAGATTAAAAGAAAAAAAAGAAGCAGACCTAGAGAAACACTAAATAGAACATTGAGAAGAGGTGACGACAGCAGCATCAGCTCCTTCGCCGAGATTGAGTGTCTTGCCCAAGAACAGGGACGTGTGGCGAGATAAAATGTAGGTCCTGTATCAAGGTTTGACACTTAATAGCGAAGTTCGTTGGACACAGAGAGTCTAGAATGTCTTGCCAAGAACAGGGACGTGGGGCGAGATAAATGTAGGTCCTGTATCAAGGTAAAAGTAAAGGTAAAGTACGAGACTTGAACCGGCGTCTTAGCACTCGAGTTTCCACCCATATATGTGTTCGGCCGCCTATCCAAAAATGTTCGGATATTTCTGTATAGTGTCGCATCAAGCATCGAAACTCAGAAGCGAAGCGACATTCCTCACCTTCCCAGGATAATACTATGGTACCCATTTCTGCCAACGGCTGGGTCGACCGTGGGGGTATTTTTTTCTTTCCCAACCTGTATCAAGGTTTGACACTTAATAGCGATGTTTGTTGGACACAGAGAGTCTAGAATGTCTTGCCCAAGAACAGGGACGTGTGGCGATATAAATGTAGGTCCTGTATCAAGGTTTGACACTTAATAGCGATGTTTGTTGGACACAGAGAGTCTAGAATGTCTTGCCCAAGAACAGGGACGTGGGGCGAGATAAAATGTAGGTCCTGTATCAAGGTTTGACACTTAATAGCGATGTTTGTTGGACACAGAGAGTCTAGAATGTCTTGCCCAAGAACAGGGACGTGTGGCGATATAAAATGTAGGTCCTGTATCAAGGTTTGACACTTAATAGCGATGTTTGTTGGACACAGAGAGTCTAGAATGTCTTGCCCAAGAACAGGGACGTGTGGCGATATAAAATGTAGGTCCTGTATCAAGGTTTGACACTTAATAGCGATGTTTGTTGGACACAGAGAGTCTAGAATGTCTTGCCCAAGAACAGGACGTGTGGCGATATAAAATGTAGGTCCTGTATCAAGGTTTGACACTTAATAGCGATGTTTGTTGGACACAGAGAGTCTAGAATGTCTTGCCCAAGAACAGGGACGTGTGGCGATATAAAATGTAGGTCCTGTATCAAGGTTTGACACTTAATAGCGATGTTTGTTGGACACAGAGAGTCTAGAATGTCTGCCCTGTGTGACGTCTTCATCTCGAAAGGGTAATAGACAGACAGACAGGCAGAGAGATAAATAGACGGATGGATAGACAGGGTGTAAAGGCATCAATATGCATAGAAATGCAAAGCTGTTGTAAAGCTGATAATAATGACAAGTTAGAAAAAATGGAAAATGTGGAATGTTGTTGTTGGTGTTTCGTTCGCCAGCTTTCAACTCTGACGAAGTCCCTAGAGACTAGGAACTGAATTTTGCGCGTTAATCCATTTTTCCCTGGCAGCCGTGTGCACATGGGTCCCTCACCGCACAGGCAGATAACTCCGACTTCGGAGGTACTCATGCTTTTTCCGTCGATGAGTAATTGACATTTCAAGCCGGGCCTCGCTGCTGAGACCAGGGGTGGTTGTCGCAGAGAGAAATCATAAATAAAAATCCCAACCGGTGGAGCCGAGATTTGAACCCACAACCTCTCTGTCCCGAGGCCGGCGTCTTGCCTCGAGACCAACCACTCCCCCATGGACTTGGAATATGAGGAAACTGCAACAAGGAACACTTTTCATGCATAGCCTGCAATGGTTCCTGCCGCCTATCCACATATTGACCGAAGTTCACATCCTCCCGAAAGTGATGATCGTCGTATTTCTTTAAAATGTATAGCGCTTGATGATGTTAGGCCATCGTTGTTGACTCCAATTTCGAACATAAAAACACACAGTTAGTCGTCAGATTATCCCCGTCGCACAGCAAACAACAGACCGTAATATTAGCATACGGCCGGTCTAGGGATTTACGATGAGCCATTACGATTAAAAAAAAAAGTGGTATGGTAACATCTTTACGTAGGTGAGTAACAAAACAAATTAGAACGACGTTTCGGTCAAATAGACCTTCAGCTGGAACAACAACATAGAAATATATAAGGATATATTACTACTACTATTGACCTTTCAAGCCGTAGCCGGCCCATAGGGCATAGACCAAGATACTCCTTCTCTTATCGAAATTTTTATTCTAGCAATTTCCAATCCTTGTAAAGATCTTTTATCAAATCTCGCAATTTGTCTCTGTTCTGTGCAAGCAGCTCTATCTCATTGAGGAAGCCGATTCCTGCTGCTCTTGCCTCTCTCATCAATGTTCTCAGTGTCTCTCTGGGTTGACTTCTTTTCCTCTTACCTGTCGTTTCCCACATGAGGGCTTGCTTTGTTATTTGGTTATTATCTTTCCTCACCACATGTCCAACATATGACCATCGTCTTTTCTTTATTACTGAAGATATTAGTGGTTGATTGGCGATTTCTCTAATTTCCTCGTTTTAATGAGTATATTATATATAAGGATTTTTACAGAAGAATGTTGAGAATACCATGGACAGCTAAGAAGAGTAATGAAGATGTTCTGAGAGAGGCCAAAGCAAAAAGAGAGCTAATTTCCAATATTAGGAAGAAACAATCATCATTTTTTGGCCATGTAATGAGAAGAGAACAACTGGAATATATTGTAACAACTGGGAAAATTGAGGAACGAAGAGATAGAGGGAAGCAAAGAGAAAAATACCAGACAGCTTAAGAGAATGGCTTGACAGAAGGTCAACAACAGAAATGATAAATAACTGTCGAGATCGAAGGTTGTGAAGAGACATGATCACCTACGCCACTAGGCCTGGTACTTGATGATGATATATAAGGATATACACTGAAATCTAAACACGGGCCATGATATTGTAGATTGTCAAAAAAGGAAAATATAGATACATAGACGGATGGACGGAACGGACCGGATGAATGGATAGAAGATAACTTATCCTAAACTTGGACTCGTTTAATGTGACAACCAGCCACCACCATTATGTGTCATACCTAGGGGCAAGAAGAATAATCTTCACAAACACCAATGGAATGACTTCATAATTAGACCAGTCATGTTATGATAGCGGGCTTAATCTATAAATAGTGTCAGCGGCAGATAACTCTGAGGTGACATACTAACTGTTACAGCTAAATATCAAATGATGGCGTGTGTCGTTGATAACATGGGGCTAGTCTTGTGATAGACTGTTGGGTTATAGTTGGTGCTTGCTCTATACTTCTTTCTTTCTTTCTTCCTTCCTTCATTCCTTCCTCTTTCTTTCTTTCTTTCTTTCCTTTTTCCTTCCTCTTTCTTTCTTTCTGTCTTTCTTCCTTTCTTTTTTCTTCTGTCTTTCTTCCTTTCTTTTTTCCTTCCTCTTTCTTTCTTTCTGTCTTTCTTCCTTTCTTTTTCCTTCCTCTTTCTTTCTTTCTGTCTTTCTTCCTTTCTTTTTTCCTTCCTCTTTTTTCCTTCTGTCTTTCTTCCTTTCTTTTTTTCCTTCTGTCTTTCTTCCTTTCTTTTTTCCTTCCTCTTTCTTTCTTTCTGTCTTTCTTCCTTTCTTTTTCCTTCCTCTTTCTTCTTTCTGTCTTTCTTCCTTTCTTTTTCCTTCCTCTTTCTTTATTTCTGTCTTTCTTCCATCTTTTTCCTTCCTTCATTCTTCCTCTTTCTTTCTTTCTCTCTCTCTTTTCATTCCTTCCTCCTTCTCTCCCTCCCTCTTTATTTCTTTCTCTCTCTCTCTTTTCCTTCCTTCATTCCTTCCTCTTCTCTCTCTCTCTCTTTTGATTCCTTCCTCATTCTCTCCCTCCCTATTTCTTTCTTTCCTTTTTCTTTCTTTCTCTCTTTTTCATTCCTTCCTCCTTCTGTCATTCTTTCTCTCTTTCTTTCTTTCTCTCTCTCTCTCCCTTTCTCTCTTTTTTTATTTCTTCCTCCTTCCCTCCCTCCCTTTTTCTTTCTTTCTCTCTCTCCATTCCTTCCTTCCTTCCTTCCTTCCTCGTGCCACACGAGGAAGGAGAGACGTATCATATAACCTGATGTCTGTATATGTTGTATTGTTTGTTCTTTTAATCACTTCCCTTTCAGATGCAGATCTTGGGCGCATCTCGACGCTGTTAGGATAGAAATGTTTTCTATTCTGTTCATCCATCTCTTCTTTGGTCTCTTAATTGCTCTCTGTCCTGATATTTTCAGACAGAAAACTTTTGATGTTGTTTGGTCTGGTTTCATTGTGACCAAGTGTCCGAACCATTTCACTTGTTGTTTGTGTGTCTTTTTTTTCATTCTCCAGTTTTTTCCCTCTGACGAAGTCCCTAGAGACTGGGAACTGAATTTTTACGTGTTAATCCATTTTTCCCTGGCAGCCGTGTGCACAGGGGTCCCTCGCCTCACAAGCAGATAACTCTGTCTTTGAAGGTACTCATATTTTTTATGTCAATGAGTAATCGACATTTGAAGCCGGGCCTCGCTGCTGAGACCTGGCGGTGATTGCCGCAGAGAGAAATCATAATGAAAAATCCTAAACCGGTGTAGCCGGGATTTGAACCCACAACCTCTCTGTCTCGAGGCCGGCGTCTTGCCTCGAGACCAACCAGTCCTGTTGTTTGTGTATAAATATAGATATATGTATCAGCAAGGCAGTACAATTTTAATTACTGAGGACTTGTATCTTCCCAATAGCAGCATCTGGTTTTGAATCATGGACAATCTTGCAAACAGCAAGGAAGAAAATCAATTAATTCAAAACAAAATGTTACAAAAAGATTCCTAACATACCTTTGTAAAAGTAAAGTACCCCGTCACGCCAAGTGGCGTATAGGAAATATGGTGTTAGTGACCCTATATTTTACAGACCTTCAGCACATGATTTTTGGGGTAATGTGGTCAGTATTGCGCCCGTGCAGCTTTACTTTACTAGAAAAAAATCAGGTACCCATTTAAGGCTGGGTGAACCCGGAAGCCGTTGGTTGGGATCAATCCCTGCTCCTTGTCCTTTGTAGCCCAGTTCACTAACCACTGAGCTATCGTGGCTCCCTAACATACCTTGGGTAATGAAAAAGAGTAACAAAGACATGCGCTATTACAACTTGCACCATCAAAGCAAGAAACAGAGTGGAATGGCGATCCATGGTAGCCAACCTTCGATGCGGAGACGGCACATGATGATGATGAATAAAGACATAATAAAACATGTAAACATTACAAGAACTGGCTTATAAACACCTTTCTACAGAGGAAATTAAAATAATATGGTCACATCAAAACATGCAACAGGTTGGAAAGAACAATAATGGAAGGTATGGTTCCTGGGTGATGCACAGGGGCAGACCAAGATGAAAGTGGTCTCAAGACATCAAGGAGACCTTCAACAGGACAACAAAAGAAGTGGGAGATCTGGCTACAGATAGAAATTCTTTCAGATGGAGTGTGGTAAGATTAATGTTCTGTGGGAGATCTGGCTAGAGACAGAATCTTTCAGACGGGCTGTGGGGAATGCAACATTCTGCAAAGGACATGCAACTTGATGATTATGATAAACATTATGCGTAGCGATTCTCTTGGTCTGCCTTGTTTTCCTTTACCAGGTGGTTCCCACATGATTGGAGAAGTCTTTCTTCATTCATTCTCATCACATGACCGATGTAGTTTCTTATCTGTTCGTTTGAAATGTATTCTTTCCAGCTTATGTTTGAGATCGTACATAGACATTTGTTTTTTAAGATATTTAATTTTCTATAAACTGAATAAATCTTTAAAAACATCTCAGAGATGCCAGGCCTACAAATTAATGGAAAGATAATCAATAACCTAAGATATGCTGATGATACTGTTCTACTAGCAGAAAATCCTAAAGATCTACAACAATTACTTAATGTGATAAACATGACAAGCAAAAATATGGACTAGATATGAATATCAAAAAGACTAAAACTATGATCATAAACAAAGATAATACTCAAAACCCACAAGTGGATTTCAAAGTTGAAGGAATAGACCAGGAGACAGATCAGAACTACAACTAACTTGGGCATACTATAACCAGTGATAGAAAATGTACAACTGAAATAAACAATAGAATAGGAATGGCAAAAAAGTAATTTTAATGTCATGAAAAATATACTAACAACAAAACAAATAACACCAGGGCTAAAACTAAGAATAGCAAAATGTTATATCTTCTCAACATTCCTGTATGGTGCAGAAACAGGACATTAGACCAGAAACAGAACAGAAAATTGAAGCCTTTGAAATGTGGATTTATAGAAGAATAGGAAGAATTGGATGGAAAGAAAAGAAAACAAACGAAGAAGTTTTAAAACAACTAAAAATGAAAAGAGAACTACTAAACACAATTAGAACAAGACAAATGAGATTTTGGGGGCATGTTAAAAGACACAACCGCCTACTAAAAGTAATCTTGGAAGGGAAAATACAAGGTAAAAGAGGCAGAGGCAGACCAAGACTAACAAGGACGAGTAACATCAAAAGGTGGACAAGTCAGCCTATGACAACCTGCACCATCAAAGCAAGAGACAGAGGCAGACCAAGACTAACATGGACGAGTAACATCAAAAGATGGACAAGTCAGCCTATGACAACCTGCACCATCAAAGCAAGAGACAGAGGCAGACCAAGACTAACATGGACGAGTAACATCAAAAGATGGACAAGTCAGCCTATGACAACCTGCACCATCAAAGCAAGAGACAGAGGCAGACCAAGACTAACATGGACGAGTAACATCAAAAGGTGGACAAGTCAGCCTATGACAACCTGCACCATCAAAGCAAGAGACAGAGGCAGACCAAGATTAACATGGACGAGTAACATCAAAAGATGGACAAGTCAACCTATGACAACCTGCACCATCAAAGCAAGAGACAGAGGCAGACCAAGACTAACATGGACGAGTAACATCAAAAGGTGGACAAGTCAGCCTATGACAACCTGCACCATCAAAGCAAGAGATAGAGGCAGACCAAGATTAACAAGGACGAGTAACATCAAAAGGTGGACAAGTCAGCCTATGACAACCTGCACCATCAAAGCAAGAGACAGAGGCAGACCAAGATTAACATTGACGCGTAGCATCAAAAGGTGGACAAGTCAACCTATGACAACCTGAACCATCTAAGCAAGAGACAGAGTGGAATGGCGCTCCATGGTAGCCAACCTTTGATGCGGAGACGGCACTCAATGATGATGATGACTTTTCTATCTAAAGGTCTGGGTGGATTTCCAACTTTTCACTTCTGTAACACAAAGTGGTCTAAATGTCTTAATGCATAGCAGCTACTGGTCACTGAAGAAGGAAGAATATAACTTTTACTCTAGCTATAGGCAGTTCTGGGGTTCAACAAGGATGTATTTTATCACCCTTGTTATTTGGAGTTGTTATGGACTTTATGTCAGGTCAGTAATTTTACCTGCTACTGTATGCAGTAAACAGTACAACCTGTGGCTGCCCTGTTGCCTTGCAGGTAAGCTCGGGAGAGTAAAAGGCTAAGGGAGGGTACAACGAAGTAAAACAACCCCACTGCCTTGTGGGTGAGACTTTTTAGTCAAAGGCTAGGGGAGCCAACCGTAAACAAACCGACGGAAGGCAACAGAAAACCACCATTGTAACTTCTTTGTACAATCATGAATTGCCACAACAATAGAAAACCAGAAAAAGAGCTCTTAAATGTTATGTAAAGCCAGACTTAACATATGGATGTGAATCATGGACAATAGGACAACAGACAAGGAAATCTGTAGAAATGTGGTTTTACAGAAGAATGTGAGAATACCATGGACAGCTAAGAAGAGTAATGAAAACGTTCTGAAAGAGGCCAAAGCAAAAAGAGAGCTAATTTCCAATATTAGGAAGAAACAATCATCATTTTTGGCCATGTAATGAGAAGGGAACAGCTGGAATATATTGTAACAACTGGGAAAATTGAGGGACGAAGAGATAGAGGGAAGCAAAGAGAAAAGATACCAGACAGCTTAAGAGAACGGCTTGGCAGAAGGTCAACAACAGAAATGATAAATAACTGTCGAGATTGGAAGTTGTGGAGAGACATGATCACTTACGCCAGCAGGCCCGGTACTTGATGATGATGGACTTCATAATGAAGAAATGCTGCACTGGTAATAAAGGCATCGAATGGATACAAGGAGACCATTTGGAGGACCTCGACTTTGCTGATGACATAGTTCTCATCAGCAGTCAGACAAAAACGATGCAGGAAAACACAAATGAACTATCATCAATAGCCAGCAAAATTGGGCTGGAGATCAATCATGAAAAGACTAAAGTCATGAAAAGCTTAATTCCAACAGATGACAAAATATACATGGAAAACAAACCAGTGGAAGAGATCGATTACTTTATCTATCTTGGAAGTCACACCGATCGAGAAGGGGATACAAGCTAAGAAATTAGAATCAGAATAGCTAAAGCAGCAATGTCTTTCAGAAGCCTTTAAAAGTTGTGGAAATCAAAACTCATCAGCACAAACACAAAACTTAGACTATTCAAATCAAATGTACTATCAACCCTTACGTATGCGTGTGAGAGCTGGAAAACAACAAGAGATATAGAAACAAAGTTGAACGCATTCGAAAATAATTGTCTAAGGAAAATACTTGGTATAGCGTGGAACGAATTCAAAACAAACGAGGAAATTAGAGAAATCGCCAATCAACCACAAATATCTTCAGTAATAAAGAAAAGACGATGGTCATATGTTGAACATGTGATGAGAAGAGATAATAACCGAATAGCAAAGCAAGCCCTCATATGGGAAACAACAGGTAAGAGGAAAAGAGGAAGACCCAGAGAGACACTGAGAAGAACATTGATGAGAGAGGCAAGAGCAGCAGGAATCGGCTCCCTCAATGAGATAGAGCTGCTTGCACAGAACAGAGACAAATAGCAAGATTTGATAAAATATCTTTAAAAGAAAACTGCTAGAACAAAAATTCAGATATGAGAAGGTGTATCTTGGTCTACACACTATGGGCGGCTACGGCACGAAAGGTCAATAGATAGATAGATAGGCAGTTATAATAAAACAGGTAAATGAATTTAAATATCTGGGAACAATGTTAACCTCAGACGGTAGATGTACAACAGAGGTGAGATGCAGAATGGCTCAGGCAAAAGCAGCTTTCCAAAAAATGAGGAAGATACTATGCAATCCATTTTTTACAATAGAAACAAGAAAAATAGTTCTTTAATGTTATTTAGAGCCAGTCATAACATATGGCTGTGAATCATGGACAATGGGACAACAGACAAGAAAATCACTGGGGGCTGTAGAAATATAGTTTTACAGAAGAATGTTGAGAATACCATGGACAACTAAGAAGAGTAATGAAAACGTTCTGAAAGAGGTCAAAGCAAAAAGAGAGCTAATTTCCAATATTAGGAAGAAACAATCATCATTTTTTGGCCATGTAATGAGAAGAGAACAGCTGGAATATATTGTAACAACTGGGAAAATTGAGGGACGAAGAGATAGAGGGAATCAAAGAGAAAAGATACCAGACAGCTTAAGAGAATGGCTTGGCAGAAGGTCAACAACAGAAATGATAAATAACTGTCGAGATCAAAAGTTGTGGAGAGACATGATCACCTACGCCAGCAGGCCTGGTACTTGTTGATGACGATACCCCATGTGGCGTGACAAAACGCTTCTCATTTCATTTTTTTCTTTTTAGAATGTAGCCTCATCATAAACCTAGATATATCTGTACATGTGGGTAAGGCAGAACAAGACATGTGGGTAAGGCAGAACAAGACATGTGGGTAAGGGAGAACAAGACATGTGGGTAAGGGAGAACAAGACATGTGGGTAAGGCAGAACAAGACACGTGGGTAAGGCAGAACAAGACACGTGGGTAAGGGAGAACAAGACATGTGGGTAAGGCAGAACAAGACATGTGGGTAAGGCAGAACAAGACATGTGGGTAAGGGAGAACAAGACATGTGGGTAAGGCAGAACCATACATGTGGGCAAGGCAGAACAAGACATGTGGGTAAGGCAGAACAAGACATGTGGGTAAGGCAGAACAAGACATGTGGGTAAGGGAGAACAAGACATGTGGGTAAGGGAGAACAAGACATGTGGGTCAGGCAGAACAAGACATGTGGGTAAGGCAGAACAAGACATGTGGGTAAGGCAGAACAAGACATGTGGTAAGGGAGAACAAGACATGTGGGTAAGGCAGAACAAGACATGTGGGTAAGGCAGAACAAGACATGTGGGTAAGGGAGAACAAGACATGTGGGTAAGGGAGAACAAGACATGTGGGTAAGGCAGAACAAGACATGTGGGTAAGGGAGAACAAGACATGTGGGTAAGGGAGAACAAGACATGTGGGTCAGGCAGAACAAGACATGTGGGTAAGGCAGAACAAGACATGTGGGTCAGGCAGAACAAGACATGTGGGTAAGGGAGAACAAGACATGTGGGTAAGGCAGAACAAGACATGTGGGTCAGGCAGAACAAGACATGTGGGTAAGGGAGAACAAGACATGTGGGTAAGGGAGAACAAGACATGTGGGTAAGGCAGAACAAGACATGTGGGTAAGGCAGAACAAGACATGTGGGTAAGGCAGAACAAGACATGTGTGTAAGGGAGAACAAGACATGTGGGTAAGGCAGAACAAGACATGTGGGTAAGGGAGAACAAGACATGTGGGTAAGTCAGAACAAGACATGTGGGTAAGGCAGAACCATACATGTGGGCAAGGGAGAACCAGACATGTGGGTAAGGCAGAAGAAGACATGTGGGTAAGGCAGAAGAAGACATGTGCGTAAGGGAGAACCAGACATGTGGGTAAGACAGAACAAGACATAATCAATACATACTGCGTTTACTGACATCCTGGACAGTTGTTGTCCACCACTCTAAGTTATCATATACAACTCTTGATCAAAGGCAGCAAAAGCGATACTGACATCATCAGCATCAAGAGCCCAGTATTTCCAACATTTAGATCTCATACCTGTAGAAAGCAAAGGTACAAATAAAATTATATTCAGAGGAGTGCGACCTGGGAGGTTTGATTTCATCAAATAGTGACACATCTCTGCTAGAATAGGCATGTCTAGACATTCAGAGGAGTGCGACCTGGGAGGTTTGATTTCATCAAATAGTGACACATCTCTGCTAGAATAGGCATGTCTAGACATTCAATAGACTTAGAAATATTTGGGGTTCAACTAGTCTCCATGTCAGTCCAGACATTCAATAGACTTAGAAATATTTGGGGTTCAACTAGTCTCTATGTCAGTCCAGACATTCAATAGACTTAGAAACATTTGGTGTTCAACTAGTCTCTATGTCAGTCCAGACATTCAATAGACTTAGAAACATTTGGTGTTCAACTAGTCTCTATGTCAGTCCAGACATTCAATAGACTTAGAAACATTTAGCGTTCAACTAGTCTCTATGTCAGTCCAGACATTCAATAGACTTAGAAACATTTGGTGTTCAACTAGTCTCTATGTCAGCCCAGACATTCAATAGAAACATTTGATGTTCAACTAGTCTCTATGTCAGCCCAGACATTCAATAGAAACATTTGGTGTTCAACTAGTCTCTATGTCAGCCCAGACATTCAATAGAAACATTTGATGTTCAACTAGTCTCCATGTCAGTCCAGACATTCAATAGACTTAGAAACATTTGATGTTCAACTAGTCTCTATGTCAGTCCAGGCATTCAATAGACTTAGAAACATTTTGTGTTCAACTAGTCTCTATGTCAGTCCAGACATTCAATAGACTTAGAAAGATTTGGTGTTCAACTAGTCTCCATGTCAGCCCAGACATTCAATAGACTTAGAAACATTTGGTGTTCAACTAGTCTCCATGTCAGTCCAGACATTCAATAGACTTAGAAACATTTGATGTTCAACTAGTCTCTATGTCAGTCCAGACATTCAATAGACTTAGAAACATTTGATGTTCAACTAGTCTCCATGTCAGTCCAGACATTCAATAGACTTAGAAACATTTGGTGTTCAACTAGTCTCCATGTCAGTCCAGACATTCAATAGAAACATTTAGGGTTCAACTAGTCTCCATGTCAGTCCAGACATTCAATAGAAACATTTAGGGTTCAACTAGTCTCCATGTCAGTCCAGACATTCAAAAGAAACATTTGGTGTTCAACTAGTCTCCATGTCAGTTCAGACATTCAATAGACTTAGAAACATTTGATGTTCAACTAGTCTCCATGTCAGTCCAGACATTCAATAGACTTAGAAACATTTGATGTTCAACTAGTCTCCATGTCAGTCCAGACATTCAATAGACTTAGAAACATTTGGTGATCAACTAGTCTCCATTTCAGTCCAGACATTCAATAGACTTAGAAACATTTGGTGATCAACTAGTCTCCATTTCAGTCCAGACATTCAATAGACTTAGAAACATTTGGGGATCAACTAGTCTCCATTTCAGTCCAGGCATTCAATAGACTTAGAAACATTTGGGATCAACTAGTCTCCATGTCAGTCCAGGCATTCAAAAGAAACATTTGGGGTTCAACTAGTCTCCATGTCAGCCCAGGCATTCAAAAGAAACATTTGGGGTTCAACTAGTCTCCATTACAGCACCAAGCTTAGATTTGACAAGTCAAATGTGCAAT
The DNA here is from genome assembly GCA_032433765.1 of Megaustenia siamemsis. Classification (NCBI taxonomy): domain Eukaryota; kingdom Metazoa; phylum Mollusca; class Gastropoda; order Stylommatophora; family Ariophantidae; genus Megaustenia; species Megaustenia siamemsis. Next base: position 11,496,256 of record JAVIAB010000105.1, read on the forward strand.
CCGTACTCCTATAAGCAGCAGAAATGTGGAGAATGAACCATAAGACAGAAAGCCGACTTAGAGGATTCAAAGGTAGCTCTCTTAAGATGTTGCTACTTCAACTAGTATGATAAGGGCTGGTAAGTAAAGGAGAAATGGACAGAGTGATAAGAGATGAGATGGTGATACGAGAGAGATGGTGATACGAGAGAGATGGTGATACAAGAGAGAGATGGTGATATGAGAGAGAGATGGTGATACGAGAGAGAGATGGTGATACGAGAGAGATGGTGATATGAGAGATGGTGATACGAGAGAGAGATGGTGATATGAGAGAGAGATGGTGATACAAGAGAGAGATGGTGATACGAGAGAGAGATGGTGATACGAGAGAGAGATGGTGATACGAGAGAGAGATGGTGATACAAGAGAGAGATGGTGATACGAGAGAGAGATGGTGATACGAGAGAGATGGTGATACGAGAGAGAGATGGTGATACGAGAGAGAGATGGTGATACGAGAGAGAGATGGTGATACGAGAGAGAGATGGTGATACGAGAGAGAGATGGTGATACGAGAGAGAGATGGTGATACGAGAGAGAGATGGTGATACGAGAGAGATGGTGATACGAGAGAGAGATGGTGATATGAGAGAGAGATGGTGATACGAGAGAGAGATGGTGATACGAGAGAGAGATGGTGATACGAGAGAGAGATGTGTTACATTTTGGTTATTTGGTTATGGAAGGCCCCGGTATCACTGCAAACGAATTAAAATCCATAATTGCTCAACCGCCAGTGCCAGTGGAATCATTCGAATTACTAACTCATCTCCCAAACAAAGAAAGGTAGCTGTAGTCCCCATCATAGCAGTCTCAGCACACGCCAAAAGACACAAGGCAAAACCGCACAGAAAGTGAACACAGTCAATGTTCCCTGTCATACGATATCATCATTCATCGTAAACAATTGGAATATTGAAAAATGATCAAAACGGATGAAACACACAGCTCACGGTGTGCACACAGCACTTAACTCAGTAGCTCCTGCAAAGGGTTAAGGCATAAAAATGCGAAGCTGCAGTAAGCTGAATGTGAGGAAAAATTACTTTTGGTTGCTCCTTCCCTTTTGCATAGCCTTCTCTACTGCACATATTTGGGTTCTTTGGTCTACTTACTATGCCATGCTATTTATAGTTCTTCTCCTCTAGTCCCTTATGAGACACTTTGGTGTTCTCCTCTATACCTTTTTTTCTGTGCTCCTTACCCCTCATTTGTTTTTATTGTACCCCACTCTCAGACATCTCACTCTTACCGCCTTTTGAGCACCTGTTAGTCTACTTTTTGATTCTTTCTCCTTTGTGTTTGCACACTGACCCCTGTGTGAACTCCTCTGGTTCTGTGTGCATTTGCGCACATTTCTGCACGTTTCTCTACATTCATGACAGCCGCACTTGGTTGCTATTTCCTTTTGTTTTGACAGGATAGATAATTTTGTTTTCTTTAACACATTTCGATTGTTTTTGTTTTGGTTGTTTCGTTATTAGTTTTGTGTGTGTGTTTTTTTGCTTGTTCCTGATGAAGGCCTATTGGGCCGAAACGTTGTTTAGTCTGTGTCGTCCACTTACCACGTAAAGCTTCTTACATAACATTTTATTTTATTTTTTAATTTTTAGCTCCTGCAACAAGCCGGACTTGGAATATGAGGAAACTGCAACAAGGAACACTTTTCATACATAGCCTTCAATGGTTCCTGCCGCCTATCCACCATATTGACCGGAAGTTCACATCCTCCTCAAAATGATGATCGTCATATTTTTTAAATGTATAGCGCTTGATGATGTTAGGACATCGTTGTTGACTCCAATTCCGAACATATAAAACACAGTTAGTCGTCAGATTATCCCCGTCGCACATCAAACAATAGATTGTAAGATCAGCATGTGCTACATTTTGGATGATAGGTATAATGTAGAAATATGCAAGTACAAATAAAAATGATTATATATAACAAGAGACTTAGCTGGTTGAATCCATCCGATCTCAATGATGGAAGGCTATCAAATGCTAGCTGGACAGTCAGTCAACATGAATAATTACTTTAGCTATACTTTTAATAAACTGAGCAAATCTTTAAAAACATCACAGAGATGCCAGGCCTAAACATTAATGGGAAGATAATCAATAACCTAAGATATGCTGATGATACTGTTCTACTAGCAGAAAATCCTAAAGATCTACAACAATTGCTTAATGTGATAAACATGACAAGCAAAAAGTATGGACTAGATATGAATATCAAAAAGACTAAAACTATGATCATAAACAAAGGAAATTCTCAAGACCTACAATTAAATATCAAAGTTGAAGGAATACATCTAGAGACAGTTCAGAACTACAACTACCTTGGACATACTATAACCAGTGATGGAAAATGTACAACTGAAATAAACAAAAGAATAGGTATGGCAAAAGTAATTTCAATGCCATGAAAAATATACTAACATCAAAACAAATAACAACAGGGCTAAAACTAAGAATAGCAAAATGTTACATCTTCTCAATATTCCTGTATAGTGCATAAACATGGGCATTAGACCAGAAAACAGAACAGAAAATTGAGGCCTTTGAAATGTGGATATACAGAAGAATAGGTAGAATTGGATGGAAAGAAAAGAAAACAAACGAGGAAGTTTTAGAACGACTAAGCGTGAAAAGAGAACTACTAAACACAATTAGAACAAGACAATGAAATTTTTTGGTCATGTTGAAAGACACAACAGTCTAATAAAAGTAATATTAGAGGAGAAAATACAAGGTAAAAGAGGCAGAGGCAGACCAAGACTAACATGGACGGGTAACATCAAAAGATGGACAAGTCAGCCTATGACAATCTGTACCATCAAAGCAAGAGACAGAGTGGAATGGCGCTCCATGGTAGCCAACCTTCGATGCGGAGAAGGCACCCAATGATGATGATGATGATACTTTTTATAGCTATAATAAAACATTATCTTAAATGTTATGTAGAGCCAGTCTTAACATATGGATGTGAATCATGGACAATAGGACAACAGACAAGAAAATCACTGGAGTCTGTAGAAATGTAGTTTTACAGAAGAATGTTGAGAATATCATGGACAGCTAAGAAGAGTAATGAAAACGCTCTGAAAAGGCCAAAGCAAAAAGAGAGCTAATTTCCAATATTAGGAAGAAACAATCATCATTTTTTGGCCATGTAATGAGAAGAGAACAGCTGGAATATATTGTAACAACTGGGAAAATTGAGGGATGAAGAGATAGAGGGAAGCAAAGAGAAAAGATACCAGACAGCTTAAGAGAATGGTTTGGCAGAAGGTCAACAACAGAAATGATAAATAACTGTGAAGATCGAGAGTTGTGGAGAGACATGATCACCTACTCCAGCAGGCATTGATTGTACTTGATGATGATGATGTTTTAACAATGCCTCAGTTATATGTTTTAGTGATGTCTGAAATATGTTTTAATCGTTTTTTAGACAATCACTGAATCATTTTTACATTATGTCTGAATAATTTTTTAACGATCCCTGAATCATATTTATATCATAATCATACACCATCAGGCATATCCTCCCTCAGAGGGAGGGACCCTAAGGCAGTAGAGAGCCGACTCTCTTGTATCCCCTGCATCTTCTTTCAATTCCGAACGTATGGACCACGTCCCTCCTTTGAAAATTCTTTAAACTTTAAAGGAAGTTGCATCATAGTGCGACTGAGTAAAGCACTATCTCCATATTCCGTGCCCAGGCAGAGTTGATAAAGTGAAAAACAAAACCTCAAAATTATAATATATAATATTGTATTTTATTTGTTGTATTATATATTATTTTGATAATTTTGTATATAATTTTATAATTAATTAATAATTCCACTAGACCGTCTCCGTCTGACAAGACGACCGAAAAGGGCCATACATACATGCTAGCAGGCACGGAACTTGATGATGATTCACGAAAACAATCAAATATATTTTTACTATCAAAACATTTGAATTTTAATATTAAAAAAAGGGTGACTGTACTAGGTACAGCCAGGAAAAAGAGCTCCTGTGTGTTGTGACGATGAGTCAGGCCTGACTTGGACCATGATTTGATTATAATCTTGTCCCTTATGGATCCCCTAACAAGTTAAATCATCGATAAATTCATGCTCAATTAACTCTCACATAAACAAACTGCTGCACAGTTTGACCACGCACATTTCAAACATAAAACTAAACATGAATGAAGGTCGCCAAAGCTGTAACTCACCCCAGGACCAAGTTTAAATCCGAAGACAGCGACTGGGACCGTTCTCTGGACCGGTCTCCATGATCGTCTGCTAGGATTTATCCGTTACTTTGTGCTGACGATGTTACTACAAGTTTAATTGTGGATTAGTTTGTGCTGATCATCACCATCATGTGCCATATCTGCCGGCGTAGGGTATCATGTATTTTCTTGCCAATTCTCTGGAAGATAGACTCTACAGGGACAAGCGAATCACTGAAACAGAGAGTTGCCTTCGTAAGAGAGTCCGGGGTCCTAGTCTGAATGATTAATGATCGAAGAAAAAGAACTTTCCACAGCACACACCCAGGTATCACCGAGAAGTTGTGTTGATAGTCAATATAAAACAATGATTTCACCCCAATTAATTTATCTAGGGCATTGTTTTCTCATACTGTGGTCTACAATAGACCCCTTCCGACTTTTCTTCCTGTGGACTTCCTCAGAGTTTTGTTGCCACTGCTATTTTAGTTGATAATTGTTTGACGCGGGTTATTTACATGTTATAACTCATTAATATGGATTGCTCCGTCAAGTCAGCCGAAGTTGTATCTCATTATGGAATTTGCACCGTGTTTCGTTCGTTGTAGGCTGCATTCACTAGAGTAATCAGAAATCTATGGGCGCAGCCATTGTTGTGTGTGCTACGTCATAATGGCTCATCGTATATCCCTAGACCGGCAATACGCTAATCTTACGGTCTGTGGTTTGATGTGCGACTGGGATAATCCGACGACTGTGTTTTATATGTTCGGAATTGAAGTCAAAAACGATGTCCTAGCATCATCAAGCGCGATTAAAAAAAAAAATTATGACGATCATCATTTTCAGGAGGATGTGAACTTCCGGTCAATATGGTGGATAGGCGACAGGAACCATTGAAGGCTATGTATGAAAGTGTTCCTTGTTGCAGTTTCCTCATATTCCAAGTCCGGCTTGTTGCAGGAGCTACTGAGTTAAGTGCTCTGTGCACACCGTGAGCTGTGTGTTTCATCCGTTTTGATCATGTTTCGATATTCCAATTGTTTACAAGGAATGATGATATAGTATGACAGGGAACTGTTGACTGTGTTCACTTTCTGTGCGGTTTCGCCTTATGTCTTTTGGCATGTGCTGAGATTGCTATAATGAGGACTACAGCTACATTTCTTTGTTTGGGAGATGAGTTAGTAATTCGGATGATTCCACTGGCACTGGCGGTTGAGCAATTATGGATTTTAATTCGTTTACAGTGATACCGGGGCCTTCCATAACAAAGCACCAAAGGCTGATTTGCACATTGGTGTCTTGCTATCAATATCATCATGTGCCATACCAGATGGCGTATGCGACCATGTCCTTCCACAATCTTCATAGGTCAGAATTGGCTCGATATAGCGATTATCATCATCATGTGCCATACCGGTTCGTGTAGGCGATCATGTTCTTCCACAATCTTCTATCTACAGTACATCGTATCAGTTCTGTTGTTGACTGTTCTCCATGCCATGACACCAAGCTATCCAGTATTTTCTCTCTTTGTCGTCCGCGATCTCTCTTCTTTTTTTATTTTGCCAGTTGTAACCAAGTATTCCAACTTTCCTCTTCTCATGATGTGCCCGAAAAAAATGTTGATTGTTTCTTTCTGGTGCTTTTTATGAGCTCCCTTTTTCTGTTTCTCATATAGGCACCGCCATGAGTCCACGTCACTTCCTTCGGATGAAAGAGATGGGAGTTAAGATGGGCAAAGTCAGAAACGGAAACCTAGTGGGTGTGTGAGAAGACTTATCAACCAACATATAACTGGAGTCGTCAGTCGCTGGACGGGACTTGTTGATAAGGGGATCTGAGCACCTATGGACATGTTCGGAGTGCAATTATGATGACCCGCTAATAACTCAATAACTGAGGAGGGGATCTGAGCACCTATGGACATGTTCGGAGTGTAATGACGATGGCTCTCTAATAACTTAATTGGCACCGCTAATGTGGGAATTCAATGAGTTTAAAATAAGTGTTACGTGGGAGCTGTATTCTACAAATATATGCATGGTCCCCCAGTCTCGCACTGTGGCTCCCCAATTATGCTAATTTTACTAATGGGTCTAATTAGTAGCTTTACAACAACTCAAAGTGAAAAGAGAACTACTAACACAATTCGAACAAGACACATGAGATTTTGGGGCCATGTTAAAAAACAACAACAGCTTAATAAAAGTAATATTGGAGGGGAAAATACAAGGTAAAAGAGGCAGACCAAGACTAACATGTACAAGTAACATCAAAAGAAGGACAAGTCTGCCTATGACAACCTGCACCATCAAAGAAAGAGACAGGCAGACCAAAACTAACATAGACGAGTAACATCAAAAGATGGACAAGTCAGCCTATGACAACCTGCACCATCAAAGCAAGAGACAGGCAGACCAAAACTAACATAGACGAGTAACATCAAAAGATGGACAAGTCAGCCTATGGCAACCTGCACCATCAAAGCAAGAGACAGAGGCAGACCAAGACTAACATGGACGAGTAACATCAAAAGATGGACACGTCAGCCTATGACAACCTGCACCATCAAAGCAAGAGACAGAGGCAGACCAAGACTAACATGGACGCGTAACATCAAAAGATGGACAAGTCAGCCTATGACAACCTGCACCATCAAAGTAAGAGACAGAGGCAGACCAAGACTAACTTGGACGCGTAACATCAAAAGATGGACAAGTCAACCTATGACAACCTGCACTATCAAAGCAAGAGGTAGAGTGGAATGGCGCTCCATGGTTGCCAATCTTCAATGCGGAGACGGCACTCAATGATGATGACTAGTGGCTTCTTTGGAATATCCTGTGCGCCACCCTCCCACCCCCTCAGGCCATTTGGCCCCAGTTTGAGAAACACTGGTCTACATTTATCAGAGATTGTGATAACAGTAGCTGAGCTGTACAGTAGAACGGTAGATAAAGAAAGGGGAGGTTAGTGTGTGGTTATAGCCCATTCTGTTGTGTTATTTGCTTCTACGGGGGTAATTCATTGACATATGTTAGTGTGTGGTTATAGCCCATTCTGTTGTGTTATTTGCTTCTACGGGGGTTATTCATTGACATATGTTAGTGCGTGGTTATAGCCCATTCTGTTGTGTTATTTGCTTCTACGGGGGTAATTCATTGACATATGTTAGTGTGTGGTTATAGCCCATTCTGTTGTGTTATTTGCTTCTACGGGGGTAATTCATTGACATATGTTAGTGTGTGGTTATAGCCCATTCTGTTGTGTTATTTGCTTCTACGGGGGTAATTCATTGACATATGTTAGTGTGTGGTTATAGCCCATTCTGTTGTGTTATTTGCTTCTACGGGGTAATTCATTGACATATGTTAGTGTGTGGTTATAGCCCATTCTGTTGTGTTATTTGCTTCTAGGTGGATAATTCATTGACATCTGGTTGTTAATTCAAGATTAAATGACAATCATCATGTGCCATACCGGCTGGCGTAGGCGATCATGCCCTTCCACAATCTTCTATCTACAGTACATCGTATCAGTTCTGTTGTTGACTGTTTTCCATGCCATGACACCAAGCTATCCAGTATTTTCTCTCTTTGTCGTCCGCGATCTCTCTTTCCTTTTATTTTGCCAGTTGTAACCAAGTATTCCAACTTTCCTCTTCTCATGATGTGCCTGTAAAATGTTGATTGTTTCTTTCTGATGTTTTTTAGGAGCTCCCTTTTTGTATTGGCCTCTTTGAGAATTTCCTCATTGGTCTTTTAAGCTGTCCAGGGAACTTTCAACATTCTTCTGAGAAATCCCATCTCTGTTGTCTTTTCTCTTTCTTCTCCACTTCCTCTTGTACCGTTCGGGTGTCGAGGGAGATACCAAGTTCTGGTTCTCTCCCTTTTGACGGCTTCAATCATTGTCAATTGATGTTGTTGTAGCGTTTCTTTGATGTTGTCTGTCCATCTTACTCTGGGTCTGCCTCTTTCACTTCTCCCTTCTCACCTCTTAATATGGTTATGGTTAGTCGAAAGTCCCGGTATCATTACAAACGAATTAAATCTATAATTGCTTAACCGCCCATGTCAGTGGAATCATCCGGATTAAAACTCATCTCATTGAAGGATCCAAACAAAGAAAGGCAGCTGCAGTCCCCATCATAGCAGCTACAACACACGTAGTTCTACTCTTTTCGGAAGTTTCGACGCTCCATGAACCTTGTCGATTCCTCTCATGTACATTCCGCCGCCCAGTGCGTCACTCTCATTTTGATTAGTGTGAACCGTCATCAAACCATATTCTATTTACATGTCTTGTATCATCTTGGACAAGAAAGGAAAAAATAACATTTCTAGGGGCGCTGAAAAATCTATAGTCAACTACGACTGACGGAGGCTACTATAGTCAACTATGACTGACGGAGGCTACTATAGTCAACTATGACTGACGGAGGCTACTATAGTCAACTATGACTGACGGAGACTACTATAGTCAACTATGACTGACGGAGACTACTATAGTCAACTATGACTGACGGAGACTACTATAGTCAACTATGACTGACGGAGGCTACTATAGTCAACTATGACTGACGGAGACTACTATAGTCAACTATGACTGACGGAGGCTACTATAGTCAACTATTACTGACGGAGACTACTATAGTCAACTATGACTGACGGCGGCTACTATAGTCAACTATGACTGACGGAGGCTACTATAGTCAACTATGACTGACGGAGGCTACTATAGTCAACTATGACTGACGGAGGCTACTACTACTATCATCTTGGTATTGATGAAATCTAATTCCTTGTTTAATTATCTAAACATTAATATGTTAAGTGTTCATCATCATGTACCATACCTGCTGGCGTAGGTGATCATGTCTCTCCACAACTTTCGATCTCGACAGATTTATCATTTCTGTGTTGACCTTCTGCCAAGCCATTCTCTTAAGCTGTCTGGTATCTTTTCTCTTTGCTTCCCTCTATCTCTTCGTCCCACAATTTTTCCAGTTGTTACGATATATTCCAGTTGTTCTCTTCTCATTACATGGCCAAAAAATGATGATTGTTTCTTCCTAATATTGGAAATTAGCTCTCTTTTTGCTTTGACCTCTCTCAGAACATCTTCATTACTCTTCTTAGCTGTCCATAGTATTCTCAACATTATTCTGTATATATATATATACATGTATTATTGTTTGTTGTTCCCGCTGATGGCTTACTTGACTGAAATGTTCGACTTTTGTTTTGTTTCTCTCCTACATAAAACTTAAGCTGTCTGGTATCTTTCTCTTTGCTTCCCTCTATCTCTTCGTCCCTAATTTTCCCAGTTGTCACAATATATTGCAGTTGTTCCCTTCTCATTACAGAAGTGTTACCATTAAGTGTTAGATAAATATAAACATGTAGATTAATATTAAAAACATGACAAATTTTGTCTCTGAAATGTCTACCGCTAAATCGGTAACAACCTTCGGAGCTTAAAGAGTTAACATATGTCTTTTATGGAACCAGTGGTGGGGAGTGTTAGACACTCCAGGTATGAAGACAGCTTTACAAGGGAGGAACACAACACAATACTGACATTTCGGCCTGTGGCCTTCTTCAGGATACACGGACAACGACAACAAACGATGAAACACAATTATCTATAACTACATGATCATAAGAAAGAAGAGGTGGTCAGAAAAGAAGGAAGTAGGATGTAGAAAAATGATTAAAAGAAGAAAGCTAGCAGTAGTTATAGATAATTGTGTTTCACCGTTTGTTGTCGTTGTCCGTGTATCCTGAAGAAGGCCACAGGCCGAAACGTCAGTATTGTGTTATGTTCCTCCCTTGTAAAGCCGTCTTCATACCTTGGAGTGTTTACACTCCCCACCACTGGCTCCTTGCTACCAGCTTTACCGCAGCACCGCAATTATTTGCCTATCCCTGTGTCTTTTATTGTACGGAACCATACAACATACTTTCTGGACGGACAAACCACTTTATGTGGCTCCTAATTGTCTAGAAACATGGGGAATCGAGAACAAGAATAAGGTAACGTTTTAGCAGGGGATTAAAACAAAAAATGGGGAATAGAGAACAAGTTAACATTTTAGCAGGGGATTAAAACAAAAATGGGGAATAGAGAACAAGTTAACATTTTAGCAGGGGATTAAAACAAAAAATGGGGAATAGAGAACAAGTTAACATTTTAGCAGGGGATTAAAACAAAAAATGGGGAATAGAGAACAAGTTAACATTTTAGCAGGGGATTAAAACAAAAAATGGGGAATAGAGAACAAGTTAACATTTTAACAGGGGATTGAAACAAAAAATGGGGAATAGAGAACAAGTTAACATTTTAGCAGGGGAATAAATAAAAATGGGGAATAGACAAGAACAATGTAACATTTTAGCAGGGGATTGAAACAAAAAAATAGGGAATAGAGAACAAGTTAACATTTTAGCAGGGGATTGAAACAAAAAAATAGGGAATAGAGAACAAGTTAACATTTTAGCAGGGGATTGCAACAAAAAAATGGGGAATAGAGAACAAGAATAAGGTAAAATTTAAAAGTAAAAAGTAAAGTACCCCCGTCACGCCAAGTGGCGTATATGGAATATGGTGTTAGTGACCATAAATTTTACAGACCTTCAGCACATGATTTTGGGGTAATGTGGTCGGTATTACGCCCGTGCCGCTTTATTTTCCCAGAAAAAAATCAGGTACCCATTAATGGCTGGGTGAACTGGAGCCGTCGGTTGGGATCGAACCCTACCTCTTGTCCTTTGTAGTCCAGTTCACTAGCCACTGAGCAATCGCGGCTCCCAGGTAGTAAATTTTAGCTGGGGATTAGAACAACAACACAATCTCGTGCCGTAATAAGATATTCTAGAACTTGGAGTCACAACTTTGATATCCTTGTTGCTATCCCTCCAGCCCATGTTTCAAAATCCCTGATCTTCAATCTACTTCCGTGATTGAGATTGCAAGCATTTGCCTGTCTCCGGTTTCATCTCAATCAGCTAGAAAGCCTCTCATTGTAAACACGTGATCTCTACTTGAGCCTCGTTTGACGGGATCGCCTCTTCAAGTCCGATCACTCTTGACTTCTATGGATTTGCTAAACAATTTCACTCGCGTTGTATTCAACTAAGGGGAAAGGGGGGGGGGGGGGGGGGGAATAACGGAATTGTTAGTTCAATGACTCCTGATTATGCACGAGTGCAGCGCGAGGGTTTTATTGCGAGAATAGATATGAGTGCGCGTGGTTGCGGTAAAGACGTTAAATGAAATAGGGAAAAACATAAAGCGCAATTATACCTACTTCTTTTCTTTCTAATTAGCGTTTAGCGTCGAAGGGAGATATAATTAGCGTTTAGCGTCGAAGGGAGATATAATTTGCGTTTTTTTGCTCGACGATTAGCCTCTGCTGCTGTTTGTTCCTAGTGTTTCTAATTTTCCATCAATTCATCTTTTTCGTGATCGGCTCTTGAGTCTGGTCTTCTTGTAACGTTTATTGATTGATTGTTGTGTCGTGTTTTGGTATTTCTATCTTGTCACGTGGCCAAACCATTTTACCTGATGTTTCTTTATGTATTCTATGGCGGGAATTATTCCCAGCCTTTTTTCTCTCGGTTCTTCATTTCTGATCTTATCTCTCAGACTGTTTCCTGTCATTCGTCTAACACATTTCATCTCTGTAGAGGTTATTTTTCTTATTGTTCTTGTATCTAGGGTCCAGGTCTGGCATTGGTAACACAACGTTGGGAAACAAAGAAACACAAAATCTACGTTGTCTGAATCTCGACTGTTTAATGAGTCGTGGAAAAGAAGCGGACGTTACAGATAGCTATAGAACTGCGAAAGAATATGAGATCAATAGTAGACAAAAAAGAAGTTGAAGTCAACAGTCAACAGTCACAACATAAATAATTTGCGATATGCGGATGACAGTCTTAATAGCAGAGACAGAGAATGAACTACAAGAAATGATAGACATAATAGTAAAAGAAAGCAACAAGAAAGGTCTCAGTCTGAATAGTAAGAAAACAGAAGTAATGGTTATATCGAAGAAACAATCATCACCATCATGCAGCATAAAATAAACAGGACAAATCTGAAACAAGTGGAGAGCGTCAAATACTTGGGCACAATAATAACATCAGATGGGAGATGTACCACAGAAATAAAAAGTAGAATAGCTCAGGTCAAAATAGCATTTCAGAAAATGAAAAATACCTTATGCAACAAAAACAAATCTATGTCAATAGAAATGAGAAAGAGTTTATCAGTACTATATAGAGCCAATTCTCACCTATGGAAGTGAAACAAGGACAGTAAACAAAAAACAATGAAAAGAGGCCACAGAGATGGGATTTCTCAGAAGAATGTTGAAAGTTCCCTGGACAGCTAAAAAGACCAATGAGGAAGTTCTCAAAGAGGCCAACACAAAAGGGAGCTCTTAAAAAACATCAGAAAGAAACAATCAACATTTTTCGGGCACATCATGAGAAGAGGAAAGTTGGAATACTTGGTTACAACTGGCAAAATAAAGGAAAGAGAGATCGCGGACGACAAAGAGAAAAAATACTGGATAGCTTGGTGTCATGGCATGGAAAACAGTCAACAACAGAACTGATACGATGTACTCTAGATAGAAGATTATGGAAGGACATGATCGCCTACGCCAACCAGTATGGCACATGATGATGTTATTACATAATTAAGTTACTATTTTGTTTTTGTTTTTTCACTGACATATTTTTGTGTGAAAACAACGCTCCGGCCAGCAGCAGCGCTGGAAGCTGCCAGAGACTCATAGCTGATCGTTTGCGCCAGGATTAGTTGCCAAAACCATCCGGACCTGCACCACCTCCTCGTGGTGTCTCTAGAAACAGACTAACCTGCCTAGTTCGGCCAAGTGAGTAGGGATAGAACAGGAAGGCAACCCGCTACTAAAAAATGTCGCCCTGAAGTCGGATGTGTTGGGCCGAGAGGCGAAATATTACAGTTTCACTGCAAACCTCAAACAACACATCTACGCCCACTTAACGACCCATCAGGATAAATGACGTAGGTGTCGTACATAGCAGTCACCGGGGAACGACAGACAAACAAGAGAAATCATATTTATGTGGGGGATTGTTGGGCCTTGTTGAAAGACACAGCAGCATACTCAAAGTAATCTTGGAAGAGAATATACAAGGTAAAAGAGGCAGACCAAGACTAACATGGACGAGTAACATCAAAAGATGGACAAGTCAGCTTATGGCAACCTGCACTATCAAAGCAAGAGACAGAGGCAGACCAAGACTAACATGGACGAGTAACATCAAAAGATGGACAAGTCAGCCTATGACAACCTGCACCATCAAAGCAAGAGGCAGAGGCAGACCAAGACTAACATGAACGAGTAACATCAAAAGATGGACAAGTCAGTCTATGACAACCTGCACCATCAAAGCAAGAGACAGAGGCAGACCAAGACTAACATGGACGAGTAACATCAAAAGATGGAAAAGTCAGCCTATGACAACCTGCACCATCAAAGCAAGAGACAGACCAAGACTAACATGGACGAGTAACATCAAAAGATGGACAAGTCAGCCTATGACAACCTGCACCATCAAAGCAAGAGACAGAGGCAGACCAAGACTAACATGGACGAGTAACATCAAAAGATGGAAAAGTCAGCCTATGACAACCTGCACCATCAAAGCAAGAGACAGAGGCAGACCAAGACTAACATGGACGAGTAACATCAAAAGATGGACAAGTCAACCTATGACAACCTGCACTATCAAAGCAAGAGACAGAGGCAGACCAGGACTAACATGGACGAGTAACATCAAAAGATGGAAAAGTCAGCCTATGACAACCTGCACCATCAAAGCAAGAGACAGACCAAGACTAACATGGACGAGTAACATCAAAAGATGGACAAGTCAGCCTATGACAACCTGCACCATCAAAGCAGAGACAGAGGCAGACCAAGACTAACATGGACGAGTAACATCAAAGATGGAAAAGTCAGCCTATGACAACCTGCACCATCAAAGCAAGAGACAGAGGCAGACCAAGACTAACATGGACGAGTAACATCAAAAGATGGACAAGTCAACCTATGACAACCTGCACTATCAAAGCAAGAGACAGAGGCAGACCAGGACTAACATGGACAAGTAACATCAAAAGATGGACAAGTCAGTCTATGGCAACCTGCACTATCAAAGCAAGAGACAGAGGCAGACCAAGACTAACATGGACGAGTAACATCAAAAGATGGACAAGTCAGTCTATGACAACCTGCACCATCAAAGCAAGAGACAGAGGCAGACCAAGACTAACATGGACGAGTAACATCAAAAGATGGACAAGTCAGCCTATGACAACCTGCACCATCAAAGCAAGAAAAAAGAGGCAGACCAAGACTAACATGGACGAGTAACATCAAAAGATGGACAAGTCAGTCTATGACAACTTGCACCATCAAAGCAAGAAAAAGAGGCAGACCAATACTAACATGGACGAGTAACATCAAAAGATGGACAAGTCAGCCTATGACAACCTGCACCATCAAAGCAAGAAAAAAAGAGGCAGACCAAGACTAACATGGACGAGTAACATCAAAAGATGGACAAGTCAGTCTATGACAACCTGTACCATCAACGCAAGAGACAGGGGCAGACCAAGACTAACATGGACGAGTAACATCAAAAGATGGACAAGTCAGTCTATGACAACCTGCACCATCAACGCAAGAGACAGGGGCAGACCAAGACTAACATGGACGAGTAACATCAAAAGATGGACAAGTCAGTCTATGACAACCTGCACCATCAACGCAAGAGACAGGGGCAGACCAAGACTAACATGGACGAGTAACATCAAAAGATGGACAAGTCAGTCTATGACAACCTGCACCATCAAAGCAAGAGACAGAGGCAGACCAAGACTAACATGGACGAGTAACATCAAAAGATGGACAAGTCAGCCTATGACAAACCTGCACTATGAAAGCAAGAGACAGAGGCAGACCAAGACTAACATGGACGAGTAACATCAAAAGATGGACAAGTCAGTCTATGACAACCTGCACCATCAAAGCAAAAGACAGAGGCAGACCAAGACTAACATGGACGAGTAACATCAAAAGATGGACAAGTCAGCCTATGACAACCTGCACTATCAAAGCAAGAGGCAGACCAAGACTAACATGGACGAGTAACATCAAAAGATGGACAAGTCAGCCTATGACAACCTGCACTATCAAAGCAAGAGGCAGAGCGGAATGGCGATCCATGTTAGCCAACCTTTGATGGAGACGGCACTCGATGATGATGATTATGTGTGTCTGTGTTTTGTCCCTCTCCTGCTGAAGGCCTATTGAGCCGCAACGTGTTTTGACTTTGTTTTGACCCTCAGCTACTCTTTCTACCGAACTGACTTCACTGCAGTCAGGTGTTTCCCGTATCCGCTCCACAACATGTCATAGCATTCCTAAAGTGCATCGGTAAATTCTGTTAACAAGGTCTCTCCGTACACGTCCTACTCGACTGCACAGGCGATGATTCAAAACCTTCTTAGTGCCTCTTACAACACGCGTGGAAGGTAACAGTGACTTTATTCCCACCCCCCCCCTCTCACCGTGCGGCTCCGGTAGTTTCTTCTTTTCTCTTCATCGTCATCTTCAGCTTTTCAGCAGTCTGTCAGCAGTCTGTCAGCAGTCTGTCAGCAGTCTGTCAGCAGTATGTCAGCAGTCAGAGTGTCAGCAGTCTGTCAGCAGTCTGTCAGCATCTGTCAGCAGTCTGTCAGCAGTCTGTCAGTTATGGTTAATCGAAGAGGCCCGGTATCACTGCAAACAAATTAAATCCAGAATTGTTCAACGCCGGTGGCAGTGGAATCATCCGAAATACAAACAAGAAAAGAAGTTTGCCGTCCCCATCGTAGCAAACACAGCACACGCCGAAAGACATAAGGCGTATCAACACTGAAAGTGAACGCAGCTGAACATCCTTCGTCATATGATATCATCGTTCATTGTAAGCAATCTGAATATAGAAACACCATCCGGATGAAACACACAGCTCACGGTGTGCACAGAGCACTAAACTCAAAACAGCTCAGTCAACAAGCCGGACTGGATATGAGGAAACTGCAACAAGGGACACTCTTCAGTCTGAGCCTCAACGGTTCCTGATGTCCTTCCGCCATATTGACCGGATGTCATTTAAAAGCTTTGTATGTACGATCCTACCCATGTTTTGAAAACCTCTAGGTTGATATTCTTCCTCATCTTCTTCTTTTCTCTTTCTCACTGATAACTAAAAGGTGTCGTGGTTTATATCATTTGTCGTCTTGAGCTGCTCCAACTGTCTGAATTAGTGATTTTCCTTGTTGTTACATGTCTCTATCACTGCATCTATCCATCTTCTTCTTTTCTCTTTCTCACTGATACCTAAAGGTGTAGTGGTTTATATCATTTGTCGTTCTTGAGCTGCTCGAAATGTCTGAATTAGTGATTTTCTTTGTTGTTAATGTCTCTGTCACTGCATCTATCCATCTTCTTCTTTTCTCTTTCTCACTGATACCTAAAAGGTGTCATGGTTATATCATTTGTCGTTCTTGAGCTGCTCGAACTGTCTGAATTAGTGATTTTCCTTTGTTGTTACATGTCTCTATCACTGCATCTATCCATCTTCTTATTTCTCTTTCTCACTGATACCTAAAAGGTGTCGTGGTTATATCATTTGTCGTTCTGAGTTGCTCAAACTGTCTGAATTAGTGATTTTCCTTTGTTGTTACATGTCTCTATCACTGCATCTATCCATCTTCTTCTGGGTCTTCCTCTTGGTCTTTTTCCATGCATTCTCGAGAAGAACGCCCTTGATGATGATAGGTAAGGATTCATTCTGACCAGGTGGCCAAACCATTTAAGTTGTTGTTGTTCTATATATTCTTGTCAGGTTTTATTCCTACCATTTTTCTTATGGTTTTATTTGGTATTCTATCTCTTCTTGTGTTGTTTGTTACTTTTCTCAAGCATCGAATCTCACATGTATTGATCTTTCTTAAACGTGACTTAGAAAGGGTCCATGTTTGTCTTTCATAGCACAAAGTTGATCGCTATTTATCATTTGTTGTTTAGCTGCTATAGAAATGTTTGGATGTCTTTACATCCTTCATCCTAATGATCTTTTGATCTGTAGGTTAATAAAACACCCAAAAGCCCTATCCGAAGCCCCTCTGTAAATATCACGCCTACCACTTTCAATCCGCCCACGATGGGCACATCCCAAATAAACAACCACAACCATCTCTCCTGGACTTAATAAGTCCAGAAATTGGCTTCGTTTGAAAAGTGAGAAGTCTAGAACCTGGAATTTGGCCAATCAGCGATGTGATTGGCTGATTTTGAAGATGAATGGACCAATCCAATTATTGTTAGAAAATGAGGTGTACTACGTATTTTAAAGCTCATTTTTTACTGCTGTAATCAGATACAATAATATACTTCTGAATATTTGTTATTGCTACTCTCAATGATTACGTTTCTCAGAAAAAGAGTAGCAATTGATGTATGTAAATTTTACATGTTAAACTTTGACAAAGTCCATTAGTTGAGTAATTCTGTTTCTTACGTCCACCAGCTGTTTTTTAGACTCTTCATCGTTGAACTTAGACAGTGCCCATTAATGATTTACTATCTGTCTTGATCACACAGATGTTCTTGTATATAGAACCATTATCATTGTACTCAGTGTCGTTAGTACTACAATCTCTGTCCTGATCACACAGATGTTCTTGTATATAAACCATTATCATTGTACTCAGTGTCCGTTAGTACTACAATCTCTGTCCTGATCACACAGATGTTCTTGTATATAGAACGATCATCATTGTACTCAGTGTCCATTAGTACTTGACTCACTTTCCTGATCACACAGATGTTCTTGTATATAGAACCATTATCATTGTACTCAGTGTCCGTTAGTACTACAATCTTTCTCCTGATCACACAGATGTTCTTGTATATAGAACCATTATCATTGTACTCAGTGTCCATTAGTACTCAATCTCTGTCCTGATCACACAGGTGTTCTTGTATATAGAACGATCATCATTGTACTCAGTGTCCATCAATACTACAATCTCTGTCCTGATCACACAGATGTTCTTGTATATAGAACGATCATCATTGTACTCAGTGTCCATTTAGTACTACAATCTTTGTCCTCATCACAACAGATGTTCTTGTATATAGAACGATCATCATTGTACTCAGTGTCCATTAGTACTACAATCTCTGTCCTCATCACACAGATGTTCTTGTATATAGAACGATCATCATTGTACTCAGTGTCCATTAGTACTCCAATCTCTGTCCTGATCACACAGATGTTCTTGTATATAGAACGATCATCATTGTACTCAGTGTCATTAGTACTACAATCTCTGTCCTCTCACACAGATGTTCTTGTATATAGAACGATCATCATTGTACTCAGTGTCCATTAGTACTCAATCTCTGTCCTGATCACACAGATGTTTCTTGTATATAGAACGATCATCATTGTACTCAGTGTCCATTAGTACTACAATCTCTGTCCTGATCACACAGATGTTCTTGTATATAGAACGATCATCATTGTACCAGTGTCCATTAGTACTACAATCTCTGTCCTCATCACACAGATGTTCTTGTATATAGAACGATCATCATTGTACTCAGTGTCCATTAGTACTCCAATCTCTGTCCTGATCACACAGATGTTCTTGTATATAGAACCATCATCATCATTGTACTCAGTGTCCATTAGTACTCCAATCTCTGTCCTGATCACACAGATGTTCTTGTATATAGAACCATCATCATTGTACTCAGTGTCCATTAGTACTCCAATCTCTGTCCTGATCACACAGATGTTCTTGTATATAGAACCACCATCATTGTACTCAGTGTCCATTAGTACACCATCTCTGTCCTGATCACACAGATGTTCTTGTATATAGAACCATCATCATCATTGTACTCAGTGTCCATTAGTACTCCAATCTCTGTCCTGATCACACAGATGTTCTTGTATATAGAAACACCATCATTGTACTCAGTGTCCATTAGTACTACAATCTCTGCCCTGATCACACAGATGTTCTTGTATATAGAGTCATCATCATTGTACTCAGTGTCCATTAGTACTACAATCTCTGTCCTCATCACACAGATGTTCTTGTATATAGAACCATTATCATTGTACTCACAGTGTCCATTAGTACTACAATCTCTGTCCTGATCACACAGATGTTCTTGTATATAGAACCATTATCATTGTACTCAGTGTCCGTTAGTACTCCAATCTCTGTCCTGATCACACAGATGTTCTTGTATATAGAACCATTATCATTGTACTCAGTGTCCGTTAGTACTACAATCTCTGTCCTGATCACACAGATGTTCTTGTATATAGAACCATTATCATCATTGTACTCAGTGTCCATTAGTACTACAATCTCTGTCCTGATCACACAGATGTTCTTGTATATAGAACCATCATCATGATATAGATGGAACCAATTTCATTGTAACAAAGAATCTCCCATGTCCGCTCCACCACTTGTCACAGCTATTCCCAAAATGCATCGGTAAATTCCATTGACAAAGTCGTTCCGTGCACGTCCTACTCGATTGCACAGGTGGCAATTCTAAACCTCCTTAGTCGCTTCTTACGACATGCGGCGTGGCAGGTAAGAGTGGTTCTGTTCTTTTCAGCTCTCACTGTTTGGGCAATGGTTAGACGTCTGCCTCTATATAAAAACGTTCCAGGTTTGAATCCACCAGAAGCGGTGAGGGTTTTACATCAAATCTGTACTTCCTTCGTGCTTTTACCCCTCGTCGGTATCTGGGTAGTGAGATCCGATGTCTAGCCCTCTCTGGGTAGTGAGATCCGATGTCTAGCCCTCTCTGGGTAGTGAGATTCGATGTCTAGCCCTCTCTGGGTAGTGAGATCCGATGTATAGTCCTCTCTGGGTAGTGAGATCTGATGTCTAGCCCTCTCTGGGTAGTGAGATCTGATGTATAGTCCTCTCTGGGTAGTGAGATCTGATGTCTAGTCTCTCTGGGTAGTGAGATCCGATGTCTAGCCCTCTCTGGGTAGTGAGATCCGATGTATAGTCCTCTCTGGGTAGTGAGATCTGATGTCTAGTCCTCTCTGAGTAGTGTGATCCGATGTCTAGCCCTCTCTGGGTAGTGAGATCCGATGTATAGTCCTCTCTGGGTAGTGAGATTGATGTCTAGTCCTCTCTGGGTAGTGAGATTCGATGTATAGCCCTCTCTGGGTAGTGAGATCTGATGTCTAGTCCTCTCTGGGTAGTGAGATCCGATGTATAGCCCTCTCTGGGTAGTGAGATCTGATGTCTAGCCCTCTCTGGGTAGTGAGATCCGATGTCTGGCCCTCTCTGGGTAGTGAGATCGATGTCTGGCCCTCTCTGGGTAGTGAGATCTGATGTCTAGCCTCTCTGGGTAGTGAGATCCGATGTCTAGCCCTCTCTGGGTAGTGAGATCTGATGTCTAGCCCTCTCTGGTAGTGTGAGATCCGATGTATAGCCCTCTCTGGGTAGTGAGATCCGATGTCTAGCACTCTCTGTGTAGTGAGATCCGATGTATAGTGCTCTCTTGGTAGTGAGATCCGATGTATAGCCCTCTCTGGGGAGCATAGGTCTTCAACAAACACTTTCAGCTCCCTGTGGAGCATAGGTCTTCAACAAACACTTTCAGCTCCTTGTGAAGCATAGGTCTTCAACAAACACTTTCAGCTCCTTTTGAGCATAGGTCTTCAACAAACACTTTCAGCTCCTTGTGGAACATAGGTCTTCAACAAACACTTTCAGCTCCCTGTGGAGCATAGGTCTTCAACAAACACTTTCAGCTCCCTGTGGAGCATAGGTCTTCAACAAACACTTTCAGCTCCCTGTGGAGCATAGGTCTTCAACAAACACTTTCAGCTCCTTGTCTAACATAGGTCTTCAACAAACACTTTCAGCTCCCTGTGGAGCATAGGTCTTCAACAAAACACTTTCCAAGTCGTTCTGTTTCTTGCCATTCTTTTAGATCATTCCATGTCTTCCCCATCATCTTTATCTCTGCTTCTGTCTGTCTTCTCCAAGAATCCTTGGTCTTCCTCTTTTGTCTTTTCCCCTGGGGATTCCAAAAAAGGGCCTGTTGTGTAATACTCTCAGTTGGCTTCCGTCTAGGTGGTGTCCTATCAGCGCCATCGTCTTCACTGTATCTCTCTTATCCACTGGTGTTTGACTGGTACATTTCCATAATTGTATATTAGTGATTTTGCTGCCATTTCCATCCTTTTGTTCTGCGTAAGCATCCATTAATTAAAGTCTGTATCTTCGTGATTGTCATTTTTCTTGTTCTCCATGTTTCACAGTCATATATTAGGATTGACTTATCATTGGACTTTTCATTGGAAAGTTTTTATTTTAGTATTTAACTGAATTTCTTTGGACTTCCATATGTTTCCCACTACAACAAATGCTCCTCTTGCTTGTGAAATCCAACATGGTGGAACGAGCTTCATCTTTTATTGAGCGCTGCAGAAATTGCATTTGTGGACTGATTACTTTCAGCTCTTCAATGCAATTTTCTGCGTTAAAGTCAATCTGATGATCCACTTAATAAAAAATAATGACGATGATCATTTTCAGGAGGATATAAACTTCCGGTCAATATGGTGGATAGGCGGCAGGAACCATTACAGGCTATGTCTGAAAAGTGTTCCTTGTTGCAGTTTCCTCAATATTCCAAACCCGGCTTGTTGCAGGAGCTACTGAGTTAAGTGCTCTGTGCACACTGTGAGCTGTGCGTTTCATCTGTTTTGATGGTGTTTCGATATCTCGATTGTTTACGATGAATGATGATATCGTATGATGGAGAACAGACGGCTGTGTTCTCTTTCTGTGCGGTTTCACCATATGTCTCTTGGCGTGTGCTGAGACTGCTATAATGGGACTTACAGATACCTTTTTTTGTTTGGGAGGTGAGAACGTAATTCTGATGACTCCACTGGCACGGGCGGTTGAGCAATTATGGATTTTAATTGTTTACAGTGATAACGGGGCCTTACACAACCATAACCATAACTATATCCTTATTTTGGTATCATTCTCTGTTCCTCCTCTTTGCCAAACTAAAACCGAATTTAGGAATTCTCTCTCTCTCTCTCTCTCTCTCTCTCTGCGATCAGGACTCAATCACAGTAGGACTCCAGACTCTCACACGAAGACAGCTGTCTGTTTAAGCCTGTTAGATCCACTCGATTGAATACGTGTAAAAAAGTTGCACTGTGTTCTGCGCCAGTGGTCCAGTGCATCCGATTTCAGCCAGCATTTGTTCAGGCTTGCTTTTCCTTAGCCTTTGATTGTACCCAATCTTCCTGCAAAGCAGCAGATGATCTTTCTATAGGAGAATTCTGCCCTTAGATGGTCGGCCTTCCCAGGTTTACGAGCACCATCTGCCCGAGTCACTAGAGATGACTAACACAGACATGCGACTTATAATATGAGGAACTGCAACCAGGAACATTTTTCATGCACAGCCTCCAACTGTTCCCGCCGTCTATCCCCATATACCGGTAAAATAACATATATTAAGGAATTCAATTATTAATGTTTGTTTTAAATTTTTGAGTTCCCAAAATGCACTCCCTTTTCAATTGTTTATTAACCCTCGACTTCGCCTCATATTATCTCCAAAATCCATTACACAAGAGGCTGCTCACTAAAAAGCCCATAACTCCTATCAGTTATGTCCATTTTTATTCCCTTTCTGCCGAGTTGCTGCCCCTACTTTAGGTCTGAGATGTATCGATTACGTTAATAGCGACATAAACTAGCGACATAAATAGTGCCATAAAGTAGTGCCACTATATGCTGTGAGGGATTACGTTACTTAATATCGCAAAGTCTCTGTCTCCATAACTAGTTTTAAATGTTGCTTTTTGTAATAGATGTTGGCAATGACAAAGAGGAGAGAGAGAGAGAGAAAGTGGTAAAGGAAAGAAAGAGGGAAAGAAAGAATGAATGAAAGAAATTGAAGAAAAAAAAAGAAAGAAGGTATGAAGTACGGAAAGAAAGAAAGAGAGAAAAGAAATTAGGTGAAAAAAGAAAGAAGGAATGAAGGAGAGAAAGAAAGAAAGGAAGAAAGAAAGCAAGAAAGAAAGAAGAGAAAAGAAGAAAAAAAAGTGAAAGAAAGACAGAAGGATAAAAGAAGAAGAGAGAAAGAAAAAGAGAAAGAGAAAAAAGCAGAGTGGGAAAAAAGAGGAAAGAAAGAGAAGAATGAAAAAAAAAACCAAAAAAAACTATCTCTACGACACCTAGTACCATTGTTGGTGTATGTCGGGGGGAACGATAGAACCAGAGGGATAAAGGCCGCTTGGTCAAGCAGTCGCCACGACGTGTGAGACTCAGGATTTTTATTTCACCCCCGATAGAAAAAAATCCGTTCTGTCTACGCGGGCTTCGAACACCGAACGTCGGCTTTTCAGCCAGCGGAACAGTGGTTTAGCCGCACCGCCACGCGCACCTCAAGAAAGGAGGAATTAAAGATTCAAACAAAAAAGAAAGAAAAAAAAAGCAAGAAGAATAAGAGAAGGAGGGAAAGGAAATAATGAAAGAAGTGAAGGAGAGAGAGAAAGAGAGAGAGAAAGAAAGAAGTAAACAAATAAAACAAAACAGCAGAACAAGAAACATCTCGCTAGCGTCCACCCTCTAAGTTGGCATGGCAACGTTGTGTCACTGGTCTACGGTATCGCCAACATGTCTGCCACTTCAAATCTGACATAACCGTCGTTAGGATGGGCAGATCTCCTAAACAGATTTTACCCGAACACTTTCGTTACTCTTTACGATTTGAAAATGTCAAGGGTGATTTAACGTGCGCGTCTGCACACCGGGCATATGGGGAAAGACATGGAATGATCTTAAAAGAATGGCAAGAAACAGAACGGCTTGAGAAATGTTTGTTAAAGACCTATGCTCCACAGGGAGACTGAAAATGTTTGTTGAAGACTTATGCTCCACAAGCAGCTGAAAGTGTTTGTTCAAGACCTATGCTCCACAAGGAGCTGAAAGTGTTTGTTGAAGACCTATACTCCACAGGGAGATGAAAGTGTTTGTTGAAGACCTATACTCCACAGGGAGCTGAAAGTGTTTGTTGAAGACCTATGCTCCACAGGGAGCTGAAAGAGTTTGTTGAAGACCTATGCTCCGCAAGCAGCTGAAAGTGTTTGTTGAAGACCTATGCTCCACAAGGAGCTGAAAGTGTTGTTGAAGACCTATAATCCACAGGGAGATGAAAGTGTTTGTTGAAGACCTATGCTCCACAAGGAGCTGAAAGTGTTTGTTGAAGACCTATACTCCACAGGGAGATGAAAGTGTTTATTGAAGACCTATGCTCCACAAGGAGCTGAAAGTGTTTGTTGAAGACCTATACTCCACCGGGAGATGAAAGTTTGTTTGTTAGACCTATGCTCCACAGGGAGCTGAAAGTGTTTGTTAAAGACCTATGCTCCACAGGGAGCTGAAAGTGTTTGTTGAAGACATATACTCCACCGGGAAATGAAAGTGTTTGTTGAAGACCTATACCCCACAGGGAGCTGAAATATATTGTTGAAGACCTATGCTCCACAGGAGCTGAAAGTATATGTTGAAGACCTATACCCACAAGGAGCTGAAAGTGTTTGTGGAGACCTATACTCCACAGGGAGATGAAAGTGTTCATTGAAAGACCTATGCGCACAAGGGAGCTGAAAGTGTTTGTTGAAGACCTATGCTCCACAGGGAGCTGAAAAGTGTTTGTTGAAGACCTATGCTCCACAGGGAGCTGAAAGTATATGTTGAAGACCTATGCTCCACAAGGAGCTGAAAGATGTATGTTGAGGAGACCTATACTCCACAGGGAGATGAAAGTGTTGTTGAAGGACCTACTCCACACAGGAGGAAGTGTAGTGTTCTGTAAAAGACCTATACATACCACAAGGAGCTGAAAGTATTTGTTGAGAAGACCTATGCTCTCACAGGGAGCTGAAAGTGTTTGTTGAAGACCTATGCTCCACAAGGAGCTGAAAGTGTTTGTTGAAGACCCATACTCCACAGGGAGCTGAAATGAAAGTGTTTGTTGAAAGAAGACCCATACTCCACAGGGAGCGAAAGATTGTTTGTTGAAGACCCATACTCCACAGAGAGCTGAAAGTGTTTGTTGAAGACCCATACTCCACAGGGAGCTGAAAGTGCTTGTTGAAGACCCATACTCCACAGGGAGCTGAAAGTGTTTGTTAAAGACCTATGCTCCACATGGAGCTGAAAGTGTTTGTTGAAGACCTGCTACTCCACAGGAGCTGAAAGTATATGTTGAAGACCTATGCTCCACAGGGAGCTGAAAGTGTATGTTGAAGACCATACTCCACAGGGACCTGAAAGTGTATATTGAAGACCTATACTCCACAGGAACTGAAAGTGTTTGTTGAAGACCTAAACTCCACAGGGACCTGAAAGTGGTATGTTGAAGACCTATACTCCACAGGGACCTGAAAGTGTTTGTTGAAGACCTATGCTCCACAGGAGCTGAACGTGTTTTGAAGACCTAAACTCCACAGGGAGCTGAAAGTGTATGTTGAAGACCTATGCTACACAGGCAGCTGAAAGTGTATGTTGAAGACCTATGCTTCACAGGAGCTGAAAGTGTTTGTTGAAGACCTATACTCCACAGGGACCTGAAAGTGTATGTTGAAGACCTATACTCCACAGGGAGCTGAAAGTGTTTGTTGAAGACCTATACTCCACCGGGACTGAAAGTGTATGTTGAAGACCTATACTCACAAGACACTTAAATATAGAAGAAGAAAAATCCATTGCGTGAACACAACAAAACATCTACACCTTTCCTTCCAACAAATCAATGACAACATAATGAAGGCATTTCGACTCCTTCCACAGTGTACATTTCCTGGACTGCTCATTTCTGACACTCACGGACAACACCCACTAGGTAACTGAAGCTGGCTTCCGTTTGGTGTCACGCAATCAGCTGTTTACTTGTATCGCCTGTGGTGAGATGCCAGTTCACATTTTATTTATTATTTACTTGTTTATTTGTCTACTTTTTATTTTGTGAGTGGGGTGATACATAATAAAAGTACATAAAAATTGAAGGGGGAAAAAAGATAGGATAATTATCAACATAAAATATATAAATAAATAACAGATAAAATGGTTTAGCTACGTGATTAGATGGGAAAGATCAAAACATAACGAGCCTTTAATAAACGCGACGAGAACACAAGACTCAAATGTCAACTATGAAAAAGATGGATTGATGGAATATTAGAAACACTAGGAAACATAACAGCGGGAGAGGTCAACAGAAGAGCAAAAGATGGATTGATGGAATATTAGAAACACTAGGAAACATAGCGGGAGAGGTCAACAGAAGAGCAAAAGATGGATTGATGGGATATTAGAAACACTAGGAAACATAAACAGTAGGAGAGGCCAACAGAAGAGCAAAAGATGGATTGATGGAATATTAGAAACACTAGGAAACATAACAGCGGAAGAGGTCAACAGAGAGTAAAAGATGGATTGATGGAATATTAGAAAACACTAGGAAACATAACAGCAGGAGAGGTCAACAGAAGAAAAAAGATGGATTGATGGAATATTAGAAACACTAGGAAACATAACAGCAGGAGAGGTCAACAGAAGAGCAAAAGATGGATTGATGGAATATTAGAAACATTAGGAAACATAACAGCAGGAGAGGTCAACAGAAGAGCAAAGATGGATTGATGGAATATTAGAAACACTATGAAACATAACAGCAGGAGGAGACAACAGAAGAGCAAAAGATGGATTGATGGAATATTAGAAACACTAGGAAACATAATAGCAGGAGAGACAACAGAATAGCAAAAGATGGATTTATGGAATATTAGAAAACACTAGGAAACATAACAGTAGGAGAGGCCAACAGAAGAGAAAAGATGGATTGATGGAATATTAGAAACACTAGGAAACATAACAGTAGGAGAGGCCAACAGAAGAGTAAAAGATGGATTGATGGAACTATTAGAACACACTAGGAAACATAACAGTAGGAGAGGGCCAACAGAAGAGCAAAAAGAGATTGGTGGAATATTAGAAACACTAGGAAACATAACAGCAGGAGAGAGCAACAGAAGAGCAAAAGATGGATGATGGAATATTAGAAACACTAGGAAACAAACAGCAGGAGAAGCCAACAGAAGAGCAAAAGGATGGAAGAATGATTGATGAGGAATATTAGAAACATTAAGAAACATAACAGCAGGAGAGGTCAACAGAAGAGCAAAAGATGGATTGATGGAATATTAGAACATTAAGAAACATAACAGCAGGAGAGCCACAGAAGAGCAAAAGATGGATTGATGGAATATTAGAAACACTAGGAAACATAACACAGGAGAGGTCAACAGAAGAGCAAAAGATGGATTGATGGAATATTAGAAACATTGATCTGATGTTCGTGCAGTCCGGACATGGTTGTAGATTTACTATCTTAGAGTGAGTCTTCAACGAGCCCTTCTTCCTTGAAGGTATTCAGAATGTCATCGTGGTCCATTGCGTGTCCACAATCCACAACAGCTGTTCCAGCGAGGCTGTCAGCTCGTTCCCACAAGGGATGAACATATCACTCTCATACACATACGACACCTGATACACATTTACCCTTATACGCACCAGTACCTATATATGTGTGTATATTTGTCTGCATGTGTACTTGCACATTTGGACACATCTGTGTGCTTTTTTTATATACTTTGTGGTAACATATACAGCCATATGCGTTTGTGCGTTATTGAGTTATTTGCGAGTCATCATCATTGCACTCCGGACATGTCCCATAGGTGCTCAGATCCCCTCCTCAGTTATTGAGTTATTTGCGAGTCATCATCATTGCACTCCGGACATGTCCATAGGTGCTCAGATCCCCTCCTCAGCAAGTCCCGTCCAGCGACTGACGACTCCAGTTCTGTGTTGGTTGATAAATCTTCTTACACGGCCACTAAGTTTTCTCATTTCTTTCTGTGACCTTCTTACTCCCTTCTCTTTCATCCGAAGGAGTGACGTGGACTCATGGTTTTTGAAGTCCCGTGTCCTTCCCACATCTCGGAGGGCATTGATGATGTCCGCCCGATCCACTGGTTGACCGTCTTCAATGACAGCGCAGCTAGCCAACCTGTCCGCTCTTTCATTTCCCGTACTCCCGTATGTAAAGGGATATAGACAAAGGTGACCTTACGTATTTTAGATTTCTGCAACGACTCTACCCATTGCCTGCGTACAGAGCTCGCCTCCACTTTTTTTATCATGCTCATCGAATCACTCAGTATACAGGCGTGGATGTAGTCTTGTGACTCTAACCATTTGAATGCCTTGGTCACTGCCATCACCTCCATTGTAATGCTACTCGTGGTCATGGCGTATGCACCACTGTCTTCCTTGACTATTCTGCCTGCCGAGCGTGCTGTAAATGCCCATGCACTCCTTTAGTGTCGTCTTACAGATCCGTCTGTATAGATGACTGCATCTTCCTCATCGGTGTATCCCAGATGAGACCATTGACCTCCATAAAAAGTTGCCGTGTCGTGTTAAATGTGAACATCACGTCACGAGATATGGGTCTGTATTAATTTCAAAGATTTATTCCTGGCATATTGACAGAAGTCTCCAGGTCTATTCATCACTGGTTATAGTATGTCCAAGGTAGTTGTAGCTCTGAACTGTCTCCAGGTCTATTCCATCACTGGTTATAGTATGTCCAAGGTAGTTGTAGTTCTGAACTGTCTCCAGGTCTATTCCATCACTGGTTATAGTATGTCCAAGGTAGTTGTAGCTCTGGACTGTCTCCAGGTCTATTCCATCACTGGTTATAGTATGTCCAAGGTAGTTGTAGCTCTGAACTGTCTCCAGGTCTATTCCATCACAAGTTATAGTATGTCCAAGGTAGTTGTAGCTCTGAACTGTCTCCAGATAAAAGGTCACCGACTGAAATTATGACATACACCAGGGACCGAAAGATGTAAAGAATGATAATCGGTTACGCCAATCGACATGCCACCTGATGATGATGAACTGGCTCCACTTTTGAAACATCCAAACATCTCATTAACATTTTATTGCTGACATAAACAAAACATACAAATACATAAATAATACATTCTTATGGCACGTTATGAAGAAATAAAAGTTGAATATTTGATTACAACAGACAAAATTCAGGGAAAGAGATATCGCGGACGACACAGATTGAAAATACTATAATAATAAGATTTCACGAAAAAAGAATTACAGAAATTCATCAAACAGTTCCCGAAATAATTGATAAACTCCTCTTCTTCTTTCCTTTCTCATCTGCCTTTCAGCGTCGAGGGAAAATATAATTTGCGGTCTTTTGCTCTTCTGTTCGCCTCTGCTGCTGTTATGTTTCCTAGTGCTTCTAATATTCCATCAATACATCTTTTGCTCTTCTGTTGACCTCTCCTGCTGTTATGTTTCCTAGTGTTTCTAATATTCCATCAATCCATCTTTTGCTCTTCTGTTGGCCTCTCCTGCTGTTATGTTTCCTAGTGTTTCTAATATTCCATCAATCCATCTTTAGCTCTTCTGTTGACCTCTCCTGCTGTTATGTTTCCTAGTGTTTCTAATATTCCATCAATTCATCTTTAGCTCTTCTGTTGACCTCTCCTGCTGTTATGTTTCCTAGTGCTTCTAATATTCCATCAATCCATCTTTTGTTCTTCTGTTGACCTCTCCTGCTGTTATGTTTCCTAGTGTTTCTAATATTCCATCAATCCATCTTTTGCTCTTCTGTTCGCCTCTCCTGCTGTTATGTTTCCTAGTGTTTCTAATATTCCATCAATCCAACTTTTGCTCTTCTGTTGGCCTCTCCTGCTGTTATGTTTCCTAGTGCTTCTAATATTCCATCAATCCATCTTTTACTCTTCTGTTGGCCTCTCCTGCTGTTATGTTTCCTAGTGCTTCTAATATTCCATCAATCCATCTTTTGCTCTTCTGTTGGCCTCCTCTGCTGTTATGTTTCCTAGTGCTTCTAATATTCCATCAGTCCATCTTTTGCTCTTCTGTTGGCCTCTCCTGCTGTTATGTTTCCTAGTGCTTCTAATATTCCATCAGTCCATCTTTTGCTCTTCTGTTGGCCTCTCCTGCTGTTATGTTTCCTAGTGCTTCTAATATTCCATCGACCCATCTTTTTCACATTCCCAATAGCAACATATTGTTGTGATATTCCAGATATCAACATATTGTTGTGACATTCCAGATAGCAACATATTGTTGTGACATTCCAGATATCAACATATTGTTGTGACATTCCCAATAGCAACATATTGTTGTGACATTCCAGATAGCAACATATTGTTGTGATATTCCAGATATCAACATATTGTTGTGATATTCCAGATATCAACATATTGTTGTGACATTCTAGATATCAACATATTGTTGTGACATTCCAGATATCAACATATTGTTGTGACATTCCAGATATCAACATATTGTTGTGAAATTCCAGATATCAACATATTGTTGTGACATTCCAGATATCAACATATTGTTGTGAAATTCCAGATATCAACATATTGTTGTGACATTCCAGATATCAACATATTGTTGTGTGTCATGGACTTCTTCTTCTGCTGCGATCATGACGTCAATCAGACTAAGATTCCGGACTCTCTCATGAAGTCAGCTGTCTGTTTAAGCGAATCGATTGCCCCATATAGTTTTTCTTCCAGGGAGGTGGGTGTGGACCACATTGCTCTTCTCAGGTCTGTGTACTGGGGGCAATCCTGTAGAACATGTTTTGTAGTCATATTGTCCAGTGTACAGTGGCATAGGCTGGTTGTTCCTATTTTGAATTTGGTGAACATGTGGTTTCTCATTCTATTGTGGCCAGTGCGTAGGTGAAGTATGATGACTTGATCCCTCCTTGATAGTTGGTGGTATCCGCCCCTCTCGTTATACTTTGGGTGTTCTCGTTTCCATTTTTCCTGATACTGGCAGAAATATGGTCTCGTAAACAACAAGGAATAAAATTGATTCATTCAAAGCACAATGCAACAGAAAAATCATTAAAATACTTTGGATAATGAAAAACTGCAATGAAGACATGTTAAAAGATTTCAAAATTAAAAAGAACTTCCTTATAAACAACATTCTACAGAGGAAATTAAAATACTATGGTCACGTCAAAAGACACAGCGGGCTGGAAAGAACAATAATGGAAGGTATGGTTCCTGGGCGACCTTTCAGAGGCAGACCAAGAAGAAGATGGTTTCAAGATATCAAGGAGACCTTGAACATGACAACAGAAAAAGTGGGAGATATTGCTAGGGATGAAGTGTCTTTGTAGCTACAAGATCAAACAATACAACACCTACAGACATTAGATTATATTATAAATTAATCCTTTCTCGTGCCACGCTTCAAGATAACAACAGATGGGCAAAAGAACACAACATATACAGACATCAGATTATATTATATATTCCTCCTTCCTCGTGCCACGCTTCAAGACAACAACAGATAGACAAAAGAACAAACAATTCAACATCCACAGACATCAGGTTATGTTATCCATTCCACCTTTCTCGTGCCACGCTTCAAGGAAACAGATGAACAAAAGAACAAACAATACAACATCTACATACATCAGACTATATGATACATTCCTCCTCGTGCCACGCTTCAAGACAACAACAGATGAACAAAATAAAAAAAAATACAATATCTACAGACATTAGATCATATTACATACACCTCCTTCCTCGTGCCACGCCAGACATATAACCAGTCGCTGTTGAAACAATGGTCCCCGGCATCACAAAACTCCAGAACCACTGCTCACGAGTGACGTCACAAACACATTTTCCTACCGAGGAAGACGCGAGGTTGCTGCAACATTACATCTGTGAGTAGTTAGCCCCTGCCAAAAGGGCCAATTTATCTCCCTGGCAAATTGGATCATTCCTGAGCCCAATAATTCTAGACAATTACATAAAAAACATAAAACACAACAATATATATAACATCAACTACCTTAACAAGGAAGCCATTTTGAGGTCCAATTAATGGCCTAATTTAGAGAGTTTGGACGAATTTTCTTTTTAATTTACTCGAATCTGTATCCTATAATTCCTCCCGATCTCTCCCACGTTTCCCCATTCCAATTAATCGTGCAGAATTTAATCATTATAATCCTAACCTTGAATCTCAAAGTTCAAAGGTTTAAATGATGCAGCAAAGAGATTATAGGAGTCTAATTCAGTATGCCCTGGAGCTGCCATCTTTCGCAATGTCTTGTGATAACATGAAATCTGCATGAACGTATCTATAAATATAAACATTTTGATCCATCAATAGCAGAACGTGTACATCTCAGCAAAGCCGCGGGAGACAAAATGTTAATGTTTCGGGAAAAATACCCTCAGTGAGGCAGAAAAATGGACACATAAAACAAGCGTGAATAAATATTAATGAACATTTGTTTAAATTTTTATTTTTTCTTTTACTTCCTCATTGTTATCATCGCCATCATCATCTGTTTTCTTCTTATTCTCCTCCTTCTCCTCCTTTTCCTCTTCTTCTTCTTCCTCTTCAACAACAACACCAACTTCTTAATTGTTAAGTATCCTTTTATCTGGATCTTAATTTTCTTCCTCTTCTTCTTCTTATCCTCTTCTTCTTCTTCAACAACTTCTTGATTGTTAAGTCATCCTTTTATCTGGATCTTAATTTTCTTCTTCTTCTCCTTCTTCAACAACAACACATTCTTCCTCTTTTTCATTCTTTCTTCTCTTCTTCTCATTAATCATCTTTTTTTCTCCACCTTTTCGTCCTCTTTTGTTTTATATTCTTCTTGTTATTTTTCTTAATTTTAAAGCCATTCTCTATCTCTTCCATTCTTTTTTTCTGGTTCCACACCCCGTAAACACCCCCCCCCGCCCTTCACATGGCCCTTTTTAGACAGATAAGTACTTGGTGTGTGTGTGTGTGTGATTGTATGTGTATGTGTTATACTGTACCTGATGAAGGCTGCTGTCTCGAAACGTCGTAGTGTGTCTCCTCTTTCCTTAGGTACATCTGCTTAATATCACGTATATATATATATATATATATCTCCCTATACGGCGCCACTTGGCGTGACGGGGGTACTTTACATTTTACTACTTTCCAAGATGACTTTTAGAAGGGTGTTATGTCTTTTTACTTCCCAAAACAAAAAATCAGTTCTCCTTTTCAAATTATGTTAAATTATTTTTCCCCATTTTCAGCTGGTTCAGAACTTGCTTGTTTGTTTTCTTTCCCTTCCACCCAATTCTTCCCATTCTCCTGTACATCCACATTTCAAAGGCTTCAATTTTCTGCTCTGTTTTCTTATTTAATGTCAATGTTTCTACACCATACGATATGTTGCCCTAAATTAACATATTGTTATTGAGTTATTTGCGGGTCATCATCATAGCACTCCGAACATGTCCATAGGTGCTCAGATCCCCTCCTCAGTTATTGAGTTATTTGCGGGTCATCATCATTGCACTCCGAACATGTCCATAGGTGCTCAGATCCCCTCAGTTATTGAGTTATTTGTGGGTCATCATCATTGCACTCGGAACATGTCCATAGGTGCTCAGATCCCCTCAGTTATTGAGTTATTTGCGGGTCATCATCATTGCACTCCGAACA
Organism: Megaustenia siamemsis; assembly: GCA_032433765.1. NCBI lineage: Eukaryota > Metazoa > Mollusca > Gastropoda > Stylommatophora > Ariophantidae > Megaustenia > Megaustenia siamemsis. Next base: position 11,530,328 of record JAVIAB010000105.1, read on the forward strand.
TGTCCATAGGTGCTCAGATCCCCTCAGTTATTGAGTTATTTGCGGGTCATCATCATTGCACTCGGAACATGTCCATAGGTGCTCAGATCCCCTCCTCAGTTATTGAGTTATTAGCAGGTCATCAACATTGCACTCCGAACATGTCCATAGGTGCTCAGATCCCCTCCTCAGTTATTGAGTTATTAGTGGGTCATCATCATTACACTCCGAACATGTCCATAGGTGCTCAGATCCCCTCCTCAGCAAGTCCCGTCCAGCGACTGACGACTCCAGTTCTATGTTGGTTGATAAGTCTTCTTACACGGCCACTAAGTTTCTCGATTCTGGCTGTGCCCATCTTAACTCCCATCACTTTCATCCGAAGGAGTGACGTGGACTCATGGTTGTCGAAGTCCTGTGTCCTTCCCACTTCCCGGAGGGCACTGATAATGCCCACTCGATCTATTGGTTGACCGTCCTCAACAATAGCGCAGCGATTATTATAATAATAATATTTTCTTCTTCTACCTTTCAGCTCCCTGTGGAGCATAGGTCTTCAACAAACACTTTCCAAGTCGTTCTGTTTCTTGCCATTCTTTTAAGATCATTCCATGTCTTCCCCATCATCTTCATCTCTGCTTCTATCTGTCTTCTCCAAGAATTTCTTGGTTTTCCTCTTTGTCTTTTCCCCCTGGGGATTCCAAAAAAGGCCTGTTGTGTAATACTCTCAGTTGGCTTCCGCAGAGTGTGTCCTATCCAGCGCCATCGTCTTCGCTGTATCTCTTTATCCACTGGTATTTGACTGGTACATTTCCATAATTCTATGTTAGTGATTTTGTCCTGCCATTTCCATCCTTTTATTCTGCGTAAGCACCCATTAATAAAAGTCTGTATCTTCATGATATGTCAATTTTGTTGTTCTCCATGTTTCACAGCCATATAATGATCATCATCATCAAGTACCGGGCCTACTGGCGTAGGTGATCATGTCTCTCCACAACTTTTGATCTCGACAGTTATTTATCAGTTCTGTTGTTGACCTTCTGCCAAGTATTCTCTTAAGCTGTCTGGTATCTTTTATCTTTGCTTCCCTCTATCTCTTCGTCCCTCAATTTTCTCAGTTGTTACAATATATTCCAGCTGTTCTCTTCTCATTACATGGCCAAAAAATGATGATTGTTTCTTCCTAATATTGGAAATTAGCTCTCATTTTGCTTTGACCTCTCTCAGAACCTCTTCATTACTCTTCTTAGCTGTCCATGGTATTCTCAACATTCTTCTGTAAAACCACATTTCTACAGACTCCAGTGATTTTCTTGTCTGTTGACCTATTGTCCATGATTCGCATCCATATGTTAAGACTGGCTCTACATAATATTTAAGAATTCTTTTTCTTGTTTCTATTGTCAAAAATGGATTGCATAGTATCTCCCTCATTTTTTGGAAAGCTGCTTTTGCCTGAGCCATTCTGCATCTCACCTCTTTTGTACATCTACCGTCTGAGGTTAACAAAGTTCCCAAATATTTAAATTCATTTACCTGTTTTAATATTGTTCCACTTGTCTTTATTGTGCACTGAGGTGATGTCTTTTTCTTTGTTGTTACCATTACTTCTGTCTTTCTGCTATTAAGGCTGAGTCCTTTATTTTTACTTTCTTTCACTATAATGTGAAACATTTCTTGTAACTCATTTTCACTCTTAGCGATTAAGTCTGTATCATCAGCATACCTTAGGTTATTTACCATATAATAGGACTGACTTAACATTTGAGTTGAACATTTTTATTTTTGTATTTAACCTAATTTCTTTGGATTTCCATATGTTTTCCAGTGCAATGAAAGCTCCTCTTGCTATTGATATCCTCATTTTGGTATCATTATCTGTTCCTCCTCTAGGGTTCGATCCCAAACGACGGCTTCCGGGTTCACCCAGCCTTTAATGGGTGCCGGATTTTTTCTGGGAAAGTAAATCAGCACGGGCGTAAAACCGACCACATTACCCCAAAAATCATGTGCTGAAGGTCTGTAAAATTTATGGTCACTAACACCATATTCCCTATACGCCACTTGGCGTGACGGGGACTCTTGACTTACTTGACTTACTTGACTTATTAAGTAGTAAAAAAAAAAGTAAAGTACCCCGTCACGCCAAGTGGCGTATAGGGAAATATGGTGTTATTGACCCGTCACGCCAAGTGGCGTATAGGGAAATATGGTGTTATTGACCCGTCACGCCAAGTGGCGTATAGGGAAATATGGTGTTAGTGACCCTATATTTTACACACCTTCAGCACATGATTTTTGGGGTAATGTGGTCAGTATTACGCCCGTGCTGCTTTACTTTCCCAGAAAAAAATCCGGTACCCATTTAAGACTGGTTGAACACGGAAGCCGTCGGTTGGGATCGAACCCTACCCCTTGTCCTTTGTAGTCCAGTTCATTAACCACTGAGCTATCGCGGCTCCCGACTTGTTAAGTGGACAACACAGATTACAATAACGTTTCAGCGCAATAGACCTTCAGCAGGGACAAACATACAACACACACACACGCACAGATATGATTTTACAACAAAAAATGCAAAATAATAAATAATTAAAAAAAAATAATAACTTCGAAATGCCTTTTTATGCTTTTTTTGTGCATTTCTTTGCTTTAGCGAGATCAAGACTTAAGAAAGAAACAAATAAAGAATGAGGGAAAGAAAGATAGAAGAAATCAATATGATGGAATTATGAAAAACAAATTAAAGAAAGAATAAGGAAGGAAAGTAATAGAAAAATCTAGATTATACCAAAATGCTGAAACATTCATTTGCCCCGTATTCAAAATTTGAAAACTATTTTGCCTTAGCTTTGTCTAGATTAAGGAGAAGCTGGCCGACCTGATTTCTATGTTCCTGGTTCACGTGTCACTGTCTTCCTTGTTAGGGAAGTGTCTATCCCAAGATTCTGCGACGATCTTCAAACTTTGGGCATGAGGGCGTCAGAAGTCTCTGGGCCTCATTCTGCCTTCCGTTTCAGTAAATGGATAACGAGGTAAATGTTTCCCACATCAATTTGTGTAGATATATTTGTTTGTTAGTCAAATCTGGGCTACAAAAATTGATTTCCTTTTCATTTTGACCTCGGCCTGACACAAAACATTTTTATTTTCTTTAACATAATTCGATTATTTTTGTTTTGGATGTTTATTTATTAGTTTTACTTACATATAAAGTGTGTGTGTTTTTTTGTTTGTTCCTGCTGAAGGCCTATTGGATCGAAACGTCGTTTAATCTGTGTCGTCCACTATTCACGTAAAGCTTCTAACATACCATTTTTTTCTATTTTTTAATTTTTCCTTACAAAAATTGACCCAATTTCTCCTTCTTCTTCCTCTTCTTTTTTCTTCGTACCCTCCTTTTTATTTTCTTCCTTTAACGTCTTATTCTTCTTTATCCTCTTATTTTATACTTCTCTTTTTCTTTCTCTTGCTTCACATTCTTCTTTATCTTCTTCTTTATCTTCTTCTTCTTCTTTTGCTTTCCTCTCTTCTTTTTTCTTTTTCCTCTGCCTCTTCTTCTTTTTCTTCTTCCTCTTCTTCCTCTTCTTCTTCTTCCTCCTCTTCTTCTTCTCCTTCTTCTTCTTTATCTTTTTCTTCTTCTTCCACTTCTTCTTCCTCCTCCTCTTCTTCTTCTTCCTCCTCTTCTTCTTCCTCCTCCTCTTCTTCTTCTTCCTCCTCTTCTTCTTCCTCCTCCTCTTCTTCTTCTTCCTCCTCTTCTTCTTCTTCCTCTTCTTCTTCTTCCTCCTCTTCTTCTTCCTCCTCCTCCTCTTCTTCTTCTTCCTCCTCTTCTTCTTCCTCCTCCTCTTCTTCTTCTTCCTCCTCTTCTTCTTCTTCCTCTTCTTCTTCTTCTTCCTCTTCTTCTTCCTCCTCTTCTTCTTCCTCTTCTTCCTCCTCTTCTTCTTCCTCCTCCTCTTCTTCTTCTTTCTCTTCTTCTTCTTCTTCCTCTTCTTCTTCCTCCTCTTCTTCTTCCTCTTCTTCCTCCTCTTCTTCTTCCTCCTCCTCTTCTTCTTCTTCCTTCTTCTTCTTCTTCTTCCTCTTCTTCTTCCTCCTCTTCTTCTTCCTCTTCTTCCTCCTATTCTTCTTCCTCCTCCTCTTCTTCTTCTTCCTCTTCTTCTTCTTCTTCCTCTTCTTCTTCCTCCTCTTCTTCTTCCTCTTCTTCCTCCTCTTCTTCTTCTTCTTCCTCTTCTACTTCTTCCTCTTCTTCTTCTTTATCTTTTTCTTCTTCTTCCTCTTCTTCTTCTTCTTCTTCCTCTTCTTCTTCTTTACCTTCGTCTTCTTCTTCCTCTTCTTCCTTTTCTTATTCTTTTTTCCTCGTTTTCTTCCTCTTCTTTCACTTCTTCTCCCTCTTCTTCCTCTTTTCTTCCTCTTCTTCCTTTTTCTTCTCCCTCTTCTTCCTCTTCTTCTTCTTCTTCATTTTCTTCGTCCTCTGCGTCTTCCTTTTCTACTTCTCCGCCTCCTTCTGCTTTTACTCTTTATTCTATTGCATTTTCTTCTTTTTCATCATCATCATCATCATCATCATCATCATCATCATCATCATCATCATCGAGTGCCGTCTCCGCATCGAAGGTTGGCTACCATAGAACACCATTCTGCTCTGTCTCTTGCTTTGATGGTGCAGGTTGTCATAGATTGACTTGTCCTTCTTTTGATGTCACTCGTCCATGTTAGTATTGGTCTGCCTCTGCCTCTTTTACCTTGTATTTTTCCTTCCAATATTACTTTTAGTAGGCTGTTGTGTCTTTTAACATGCCCCAAAAATCTCATTTGTCTTGTTCTAATTGTGTTTAGTAGTTCTCTTTTTATTTTCAGTTGTTTTAAAACTTCATCGTTTGTTTTCTTTTCTTTCCATCCAATTCTATCTATTCTTCTATAAATCCACATTTCAAAGGCTTCAATTTTCTGTTCTGTTTTCTTGTCTAATGTCCATGTTTCTGCACCATACAGGAATATCGAGAAGATGTAACATTTTGCCATTCTTAGTTTTAGCCCTGGTGTTATTTGTTTTGATGTTAGTATATTTTTCATGACATTAAAATTACTTTTTGCCATACCTATTCTTTTGTTTATTTCAGTTGTACATTTTCCATCATTGGTTATAGTATGTCCTAGGTAGTTGTAACTCTGGACTGTCTCCAGGTGTGTTCCCTCAACTGTGATATTTAATTGTAGGTCTTGAGTATTTTCTTTGTTTATGATCATAGTTTTAGTCTTTTTGATATTCATATCTAGTCCATATTTTTTGCTTGTCATGTTTATCACATTAAGCAATTGTTGTAGATCTTTAGGATTTTCTGCTAGTAGAACAGTATCATCAGCATATCATAGGTTATTGATTATCTTTCCATTAATGTTTAGGCCTGGTATCTCTGTGATGTTTTTAAAGATTTGCTCAGTGTATAGATTGAACAAGCTTGGTGATAGGATGCATCCCGGTCTTACTCCTCTTTTTATGTCCATGGGTGTAGAGTTCTCCTTGTTATATCTTATTATTGCTGTTTGCTCCCAGTATAGATTGCATATTAGTCGTATATCCATGTCATCTAGATGTATCTCTTTTAGTTATTCTATAAGTTGTTTGTGGTGTACTCTATCAAAAGCTTTGGTGTAGTCTATGAAGCAGGCATATATTGGTTTGTTTACTTCTGTGTATTTTTCGATTAATGTTCTCATTCAGAATATGGCTTCTTTGTCCAACTGTTTTTCCTGAATCCAAATTGTTGCTCCTCTAATTCAGTATTGATTTTATTCTGAATCCTTCCCTGTATAACTTTTAGTAAAATTTGTGTTACCTGGCTCATTAGGCTTATTGTTCTAAAATCACTGCATTCAACTGCACCATTCTTTTTAGGCAATGCAATGAAAGTTGATGTTTTTAGTTCATTTGGTATGTATCCTGTATGGTATATGTCACTGCATATATCTGTGATCACTTCAATGCCAAACTCTTCTAGAGCCTGTATCATCTCTATCTGTATATTGTCAGGTCCTGCTGTTTTATCCCTTTTTCATTTCTTTTATAGTTTTTTTTTCTATTTTAGATTTCAGGATTTTATAGCTGGACGTACATTTTATAAATGGTTCTTTGTCCCTTTCGTCATGAAATAATTCTGTTATATATCTTTTTCTACCTCTCATTTTTCTTCTTTTGCTCATAATTTTCCTCCTTCTTCTTCTTCTTCTTCCTTCTTCTTCTTCTTCTTCTTCTTCGTTCTTCTTCTTCTTCCTTCTTCTTCTTCTTCTTCTTCTCCTCTTTATCTTCCTCATTTTTCCTCTCCTCATTTTTCTTCTCTTGCTCCTCCTTTTCATTCATCTTCTTATCCTCAAACTTCCTCTGCTTAAACTTCTCTTTTATCTTCTTTTTATCTTCGCGTTAAACTTCTCCTTAATCTTGATCACCTTTTCCCAACCCTTTCTTCTTTTCCTCTTCAGTTTTTTCATCGATAATTACTTCTCTCCATTTCTTGTCAGTGGGAGACAAAATTAAAATAATAAAATAAAAATTATCACCTTCAATGTTAAATCAATCGTATTTTATGGCTGCCATAAAGTAAAGTGAAGCAAATGAATATTGCCAAAGAATTCCTGAATATTGAACATAAAGAGAGACTGCAGCCAACTATATCAAGTAGACGGTCTGAAATGATTGGACGGTCCGATGACTTTTAACATCAACCAATCTGCGAAAATGGACTCAAAATGCCGCAAATCCTGGCCAACTATTTGCCAAATGGCACATTTATTGGCCAACAAAATTATAACAATTGTGACCAAAAAAAAAGAGACAAAATTGTTATGGCTTTATTTGCATTGGAAGTATGGCTCCATTAGGTTGGTGAGCGGATGAGTGTATGGGATATGTCGTTCTACAATAAGTAACATATATTCGATTTCCGATAGATCAGTTTGTTTTATTGTATACAGAGTTGGATTGAGGGAAAGCAACTGTGATTTATGCATTACATGGCGACAGCGATCAGTTGAATGTTTTTTTAAATTATTTTTTATATTTTTTTCTTGGCTTGCAGAATGATGAGTCTGCGTAATCGTTCGTCGTTAAAATGGGCGTTATGTGGGCGTAATTGCTTTATGTGGGCGTAATTGCGTTATGTTGTGTTTGATAGCAAGCTGTTATATCTATCTACGTCCTTCGGACTAACACTCCGACTGCAGCGTGACATTTTTTGATACTGAATTGTCTTCTTTCCTTGATGCCTCCTCGATTGTCCAGACTACCTACCTACCTACCTACCTACCTACCTACCTACCTACCTACCTACCTACCTACCTACCTACCTACCTACCTACCTACCTACCTACCTACCTACCTACCTACCTACCTACCTACCTACCTACCTACCTACCTACCTACCTACCTACCTACCTACCTACCTACCTACCTACCTACCTACCTACCCACCTACTGACCTACTTACCTACCTACCTACCTACCCACCTACTGACCTACTTACCTACCTACCCACCTACCTACCTACCCACCAACCTACCTACCCACATACCCACCTACCTACCCACCAACCTACCTACCCACATACCCACCTACCTACCCACCAACCTACCTACCCACATACCCACCTACCTACCCACCACCTACCTACCTACCGACTTACCTATTTACCTACCTACATATCTACCCAACTACCTACCTATCTACCTACCAACCCACCTACCTACATACCCACCTACCTACCTACTTACCTACCTACCTACCTATCTATTTACTTAATTAACTACCTACCTACTTACCTACTTATCTACCTACCTTACCTACCTATCTACCTTACCTGTATATCTATCTATCTATCTATCTATCTATCTATCTATCTATCTATCTATCTATCTATCTATCTATCTATCTATCTATCTATCTATCTATCTATCTATCTATCTATCTATCTATCTATCTATCTATCTATCTATCTATCTATCTATCTATCTATCTATCTATCTATCTATCTATCTATCTATCTATCTATCTATCTATCTATCTATCTATCCATCCATCCATCCATCCATCCATCCATCCATCATCCATCCATCTATCTATCTATCTATCTATCTATCTATCTATCTATCTATCTATCTATCTATCTATCTATCTATCTATCTATCTATCTATCTATCTATCTATCTATCTATCTATCTATCTATCTATCTATCTATCTATCTATCTATACCTACCTACTTACTTATCTACCTACCTACCTACCTATATACCTACTCCCCTACCTCTTTATCTATCTATCTACATGTCCATGCTCCTGTCTGTCTGTCTGACTGACTGTCTGTCTGTTTAGTCTACTTATCTATCTACATGTCCATGCTCCTGTCTGTCTGTCTGTCTGACTGACTGTCTGACTGACTGTCTGTCTGTTTAGTCTACTTATCTATCTACATGTCCATGCTCCTGTCTGTCTGTCTGACTGACTGACTGTCTGTCTGTTTAGTCTACTTATCTATCTACATGTCCATGCTCCTGTCTGTCTGACTGACTGACTGTCTGTCTGTTTAGTCTACTTATCTATCTACATGTCCATGCTCCTGTCTGTCTGACTGACTGACTGACTGTCTGTCTGTTTAGTCTACTTATCTATCTACATGTCCATGCTCCTGTCTGTCTGTCTGACTGACTGACTGTCTGTCTGTTTAGTCTACTTATCTATCTACATGTCCATGCTCCTGTCTGACTGACTGACTGACTGTCTGTCTGTTTAGTCTACTTATCTATCTATTGTCCCTTCGAGCCGATGACGTCACACAGAGCACAAATTCTACTCTCCATGTCCAACGATCTTTGTTATAAAGTGTCAGACCTTGCACAGGACCCGCATTGTATTTCGCCATACGTCCCTGTTCTCGACAAGCCCCTTCAACCTCGATAAAGGAGCTCATGCTTGATGTTGTTGCTTCCCGCTTCAGAGTTCTTGTTGGTGTTTCATACATATCTTTTAACTTTGTATTTCTTTGTTGTCTAAATCCAGTGCTCCCAGTAGCACACGATCATGGTGGACGGTTCACCAGATCTCTTAATAGGCAAGTCAGCCCAGGCATGCAAGAAGCATGGTTATGTTTATGGTCACGGTCATGGTTAGGGTCATGGTCATGGTTATGGTTATGGTCATGGTTATGGTTATGGTTATGGTCATGGTTATGGTTAGTGCCATGGTTATGGTTATGGTCATGGTTATGGTTATGGTCATGGTCATGGTTATGGTTATGGTCATGTTCATGGTTATGGTCATGGTCATGGTTATGGTCTCGGTTATGGTTATGGTCATGGTTATGGTTATGGTCATGGTTATGGTTATGGTTATGGTCATGGTTATGGTCATGGTTATGGTTAGTGTCATGGTTATTGTTATGGTTATGGTCATAGTTATGGTCATGGTTATGGTCATGGTTATGGTCATGGTTATGGTTAGTGTCATGGTTATTGTTATGGTTATGGTCATGGTTATGGTCATGGTTATTGTCATGGTTATGGTTATGGTCATGGTTATGGTCATGGTCATGGTTATGGTCATGGTCATGGTTATGGTTATGGTTATGGTCATGGTTATGGTTATGGTCATGGTTATGGTCATGGTTATGGTTATGATCATGGTCATGTTTATGGTCATGGTTATGGTTATGGTCATGATTATGGTCATGGTTATGGTCATGGTTATGGTCATGGTATGGTTATGGTCATGTTTATGGTTATGGTTATGGTATGGTTATGGTCATGATTATGGTCATGGTATGGTTATGGTCATGGTTATGGTCATGGTATGGTTATGGTCATGGTCATGGTTATGGTCATGTTTATGGTTATGGTTATGGTTATGGTTATGGTTATGGTCATGGTTATGGTCATGGTTAGGGTTATGGTGATGGTTATGGTCATGTTTGTGGTCATGGTTATGGTTATGGTTAGGATCATAGTCATGGTTATGGTTAGGATCATAATTTGTATTGAACTTGAAAGCTGACGATAGATTCGGTATGAAATAACTACACTTATTCTGCAAAATATTTCTGATCGAATCTATGATCTATACCCGCTTACGCGCGACTTGTCTTAGCTTAACCCAGCAGAACAGAGAATTAGAACCTTTGAAATGTGGATATATAGAAGAATAGGTAGAATTGGATGGAAGGAAAAGGAAACAAACGACGAAGTTTTAAAACAACTAAAAATGAAAAGAGAACTACTAAACACAATTAGAACAAGACAAATGAGATTTTTGGGGCATGTTAAAAGACACAACAGCCAACTAAAAGTAATATTGGAAGGGAAAATACAATGTAAAAGAGGCAGAGGCAGACCAAGACTAACATGGACGAGTAACATCAAAAGATGGACAAGTCAGCCTATGACAACCTGCACCATCAAAGCAAAAGACAGAGGCAGACCAAAACTAACATGGACGAGTAACATCTAAAGATGGGCAAGTCAGCCTATGACAACCTGCACCATCAAAGCAAAAGACAGAGGCAGACCAAAACTAACATGGACGAGTAACATCAAAAGATGGACAAGTTAACCTCTGACAACCTGCACCATCAAAGCAAGAGACAGAGTGGAAAGGCGCTCCATGGTAGCCAACCTTCGATGTGGAGACGGCACTCGATGATGATAATTACCACAGCAGAATATAGAAAGTCGACAAAAAAAGAATCCCCAGCTTTTACCTCTGACGAAGTCCCTAGAGACTAGGAACTGAATTTTGCGTGTTAATCCGTTTTTCCCTAGCGGCCATATGCAGAGGGTCCCTCGCCGCACAGGCAGA
>JAVIAB010000105.1:11546144-11556144 GCA_032433765.1 Megaustenia siamemsis
ATCATCATCACCACCACCACCATCATTATCACCACCATCATCATTATCATCATCATCATCATCATCATCATCATCATCTTCATCATCAACATCACCATCATCATCACCACCACCATCATCATCATTATCATCATCACCATCACCACCACCACCATCATCATCACTACCTCCACCATCATCATCATCATCATCATCACCACCTCCATCATCATCACCACCATCATCATCACCATCATCAACACCACCACAATCATCATCATAATTATCATCATCACCATCACCACCACCATCATCATCATCACCATCACCATCACCACCACCATCATCAACAGCACCACCACCATCATCATCATCATCATCATCACCATCACCATCACCACCACCATCATCATCATCATCACCACCACCATCATCATCATCATCATCACCATCACCACCACCATCATCATCATCAGCACCACAACCATCACCAGCATCATCATCATCACCATCATCATCACCATCACCAGCATCATCGTCACCATCATCATCACTATCATCATCACCATCACCAGCATCATCATCACCATCATCATCACCATCACCAGCACCATCACTGTGAAGACCTGTGCTCCACAGGGAGCTGAAAGTGTTTGTTGAAGACCCTACCTCCACAGGGAGCTGAAAGTGTTTGTTGAAGACCCTACCTCCACAGGGAGCTGAAAGTGTTTGTTGAAGACCTATGCTCCACAGGGAGCTGAAAGTGGTTGTTGATGACCTATGCTCCACTGAGAGATGGAAGTGTTTGTTGAAGACCTATGCTCCACAGGGAGCTGAAAGTGTTTGTTGAAGACCTATGCTCTACAGGGAGCTGAAAGTGTTTGTTTAAGACCTATGCTCCACTGAGAGATGGAAGGAAGAAGAAGAAGATTCCCTCTCAAGGACCTGCGGTAATTGACGCCATCTTTCCCCGACACCAAGAGAACGAAAGACGGCAAACTGTATCTTCCCTTAAGCTTCAAGCCAAATGAGAAACGAACGCAGGAAAACACTCTTGCGGTGTATGTTACCCCTGTAGCTTGAAACTTTAGCCTGTTAAATTACACCCGGGTAAATATTCGATAAAAGCGGAGCCAGTCCTGGGGTTCAATTTGTGCAATCACCCAGTCACGTCCCACTTGAGATGTCGCACACCCCTCAGGGAAGGTCACTGTCGTTGTTTACTTGCGCAGGGCTGGCATACATACCTCACGACACCGTGGCTTAAATAGGGAGTATTTGGGCGCCACTACAGCCAAATAGGTTGCGCGATCATAGTAATGTAAAACGAATGATAACGTCTTGTTAATAATTTGTAATAGTTTAGCAACGTGACAAGGAAGTGAGATCAAAACACAACACAACGAACCTTCAAAAAATGTTGCGAGAACACCAGACCCAAGGGCCGACAACGAAAAAGATGGATTGATGAAATGATGGAAGAAACACTAGGAAACATAACAGTAGGAGAGGCCAACAGAAGAACAAAAGATGGATTGATGGAATATTAGAAACACTAGGAAACATAACAGCAGGAGAGGTCAACAGAAGAACAAAAGATGGATTGATGGAATATTAGAAACACTAGGAAACATAACAGCAGGAGAGGCCAACAGAAGAGCAAAAGATGGATTGATGGAATATTAGAAACACTAGGAAACATAACAGCAGGAGAGGCCAACAGAAGAACAAAAGATGGATTGATGGAATATTAGAAACACTAGGAAACATAACAGCAGGAGAGGCCAACAGAAGAACAAAAGATGGATTGATGGAATATTAGAAACACTAGGAAACATAGCAGCAGGAGAGGTCAACAGAAGAGCAAAAGATGGATTGATGGAATATTAGAAACACTAGGAAACATAGCAGCAGGAGAGGTCAACAGAAGAGCAAAAGATGGATTGATGGAATATTAGAAACACTAGGAAACATAGCAGCAGGAGAGGTCAACAGAAGAGCAAAAGATGGATTGATGGAATATTAGAAACACTAGGAAAAATAGCAGCAGGAGAGGTCAACAGAAGAGCAAAAGATGGATTGATGGAATATTAGAAACACTAGGAAACATAACAGCAGGAGAGGCCAACAGAAGAACAAAAGATGGATTGATGGAATATTAGAAACACTAGGAAACATAACAGCAGGAGAGGCCAACAGAAGAACAAAAGATGGATTGATGGAATATTAGAAACACTAGGAAACATAACAGCAGGAGAGGCCAACAGAAGAGCAAAAGATGGATTGATGGAATATTAGAAACACTAGGAAACATAGCAGCAGGAGAGGTCTTGTATCAATCTTTAATATTGATATTTCCGCCGCATCTGTTTGTATCTTCATCATTATTCCAATATCTACTTTCCTAGTCTCTATTTATATATTTCTCGCGTCTGTTAATATCTTCCTTGTATATCTTTATATCGTCCATGTCTCTGTTTATAACTTCATTGTATCTGTTTATTGATTTTGGGTGAAACAGTTTTTTTTTTTTTTCGGAGATAAACATAAATTTCGACCAGAACTCCACGTGACGACAACACTGGGCGTGAGTAGTAGACAATGTTCCAATTGAGCCGTATTTAGGCGCGAATTAACAAAGATATATAAGAGGCGCCTTTAGCGCCTAATGTACACGAGAGACAAGGGTAGTTAACCATGACCGCTCGTGTCGGGATGTTGACCTCTAGTCCAGGTGACCCGGAAGTGACCTGTTTATGTTTGGTGTGTCCTGACTTTGGAGGCCTTGGTGTACTTGCTCGATAGCGATAGGTTAGTAGATTATACATGACCTCGGGGTGGATCGCGTGTTGGCGGGGGTTCCCTCGGGGATTATCTCGAGTGTTTTCGTACAGTGTGCTATCGGATCGGGGATTAGTTCGATTCGGTGTGACGCTATCGCGCCAGGTAGACGTTAGAAAATATTTATAGCTATGTAGTTGGGTGTCTGCTTAACGTTGTACCATAAATGAAGCATAAGGGTGAAACAGTTAGAGATTGCTGGGTAGTCTAAACTGGTAGTGTAAATATGTTCCTCGGTGTTAGTGGTTCGCTATCTCTCTCTCTCTCTCTCTCTCTCTCTCTCTCTCTCTCTCTTTCTATCTTTCTCTCTCTCTCTCTCTTTCTCTCTCTCTCTCTCTCTCTCTCTCTCTCTCTCCCCCTCATATTTTTAGCGTCCCTCCTATTGTAACACTTGATTATTCTCACCATTAATACATAGCATCTCGCCTTCTTTCTCATAGGCTTCTCTCGCTCTCTCTCTCTCTCTCTCTTTCTCTCTCTCGCTCTTCTAAAACCCCTACTAGACTTCTCTCCTACCATTCCACCTTTCTCTCTCTCTCTCTCTCTCTCTCTCTCTCTCTCTCTCTCTCTCTCTCTCTTTACCTCACCTAGCGTTCCGCCTTCATTCGTATTTTTACCTTACCACCAGTGTAACACATTAATAACATTGAATATCAATTACAAAAAGACTTGAAATATCTACTTTTTAAAGAACCAATAAGATAAACATATGAAAAACGAAGGAATAATACACTCGACAAGGCTTAACAGACGTACTTTATACACATCACCATTAATACAACTGAAATTCCTTTAATGATAACCTATCACATCGTTATGAGCTAAGAGAAAAACAGAAAAAAAAATTCAACTTACACCGTAAAATATTCCACTTCAACACAGACCGCTAGACTGAACAGTACTATGAAAATAAACGTCCGTGAATCAAGCGCGCTTATAACACGAAGTCTCACATCCGACTAGTTTAAATATAAGCTGGTAAATAAAATTTAGACGATACTATTCCACCCTCGACTAATATCTAGGTTAACCAATCAGAGAAGAAGATTTCTATCGGACACCCATCAACGAAATGACTGACCTCTGGATTAACTAATCAGAGAAGAGGATTACTGTTATCGTGATAACTGACCTCATTTTCAACTTGAAGTGCTGTCGAGTCTGATGCATGGGTTACTTTAAATCGATTCGGCCCCTGATACAATCCACCTAGCAGGTCAATGGTGAGGGAAATAATACAAGTGGCGGGTTACTTGAACGCGTTTTGACCCCTGCTGCAATACCAGGAGTTCCATGACAGTTATAAATAGTTGGATACAACGAGCAGGAAGTTATATTCAAGGTCCAAAATGTTAGACCAAATCACTAAGATTTTATCGCCAGAACACACAAATTTAGGCTCATAGTCAAAAAGTCGACCTTAAAACCATACAAATCTACTTCCATACTCATAAAAGTTAGACACATCAAACAGATAATTACTTCCAAACTCCAAAAAGTTAGAACAAATCACGCCTCGATCGTTCTCTAACATTGCCACGATCGTTCTTTAACACCGCCTCCAGCGCTCTTCGATCGTTCTCTAACATTACCTCGAGCGTTCTCTAACATTGCCTCGATCGTTCTCTAACATTACCTCGAGCGTTCTCTAACATTGCCACGATCGTTCTTTAACATTGCCTCCAGCGTTCTCTTCACAAGTTTCGGAAGGGAACCATTTATCGTACTGGGAGAAAAACTCGTTTACCCTATCCCTTTTAACGACCCCTTCTAATGATGACTCGCTGAGTGCCAAGTACAGACTATCTGTATCCATTTCACAGAGTTGAAAGTCGGACCTCTCTACGAATCTATCCAGGAAGTCATAGTAAAATTCCAACATTCGCAATTTGGCGTACTGGTAGACGAAAAAACCAATCTGTGAAGGAAGATCCCACAGGATACTTCGTTTTCCAAGCGACACCTCATACAGGTCTTCACCAATAGGCGTCATGGTTTTAAACAGAGGGTTATTTACCAACTTTGTTGTATTGGCCCCCTCTTTAACATAGGTCACGTTCACATGTTTCCCCAAATTCGTCAAGGTCTTCCCATAGGCCGAGAAAAATATTACCACCAGATCGCAAAAATGTAGGCAGAAACCTAGGAGGCAAGGTCAGAAACCTAGGAGACAAGGTCAGAAACCTAGGAGGCAAGGGCAGAAACCAAAGAGGCAAGGGCAGAAAACTAGGAGTGACGGGCAGAAACCTAAGAGGCAAGGGCAGAAACCTAAGAGGTAAAGACAGAAACCTAGGAGGCAAGGTCAGAAACCTAGGAGGCAAGGGCAGAAACCAAGGAGGCAAGGGCAGAAACCTAAGAGGCAAAGACAGAAACCTAGGAGGCAAGGACAGAAAACTAGGGGGGGGGTCGTGGTTCGTGGTTCGGTAAGTCCGTGGTTCGTTAAGTCCGTGGTTCGTGGGGTTGTGGTTCGTGGTTCGTTAGTTGATGGTTCGTTAAGTCCGTGGTTCGTGGGGTTGTGGTTCGTGGTTCGTTAGTTGATGGTTCGTTAAGTCCATGGTTCGTAGGGGTTGTGGTTCGCGGTTCGTGAGTTGAGGGTTCGTTAAGTCCGTGGTTCGTGGGGTTGTGGTTCGTGGTTCGTTAGTTGATAGTTCGTTAAGTCCATGGTTCGTAGGGGTTGTGGTTCCCGGTTCGTGAGTTGAGGGTTCGTTAAGTCCGTGGTTCGTGGGGTTGTGGTTCGTGGTTCGTTAGTTGATAGTTCGTTAAGTCCATGGTTCGTAGGGGTTGTGGTTCCCGGTTCGTGAGTTGAGGGTTCGTTAAGTCCGTGGTTCGTGGGGTTGTGGTTCGTGGTTCGTTAGTTGATGGTTCGTTAAGTCCATGGTTCGTGGGGTTGTGGTTTATTAAGTTTGTAGTTTGTTAAGTGCGTGGTTCGAGAGGTCGTGGGCAAGGGCAGAAACCTAAGAGGCAAGGGCAGAAACCTAGGAGGCAAGGTCAGAAACCTAGGAGGCAAGGGCAGAAACCTAGGAGGCAAGGGCAGAAACCTAAGAGGCA
This sequence comes from Megaustenia siamemsis, assembly GCA_032433765.1. NCBI lineage: Eukaryota > Metazoa > Mollusca > Gastropoda > Stylommatophora > Ariophantidae > Megaustenia > Megaustenia siamemsis. The sequence continues at coordinate 11,552,013 of JAVIAB010000105.1, forward strand.
AAGACAGAAACCTAGGAGGCAAGGTCAGAAACCTAGGAGGCAAGGGCAGAAACCTAAGAAGCAAAGGCTGAAAAACACTCGTACTGACTAAGGCTTCCAATGTGTATTTGATTGTCGCCCTATTTTTGTCTGTATAACCTAATATATCACTTTCATTTAATCTATCGATAAACGTTTCAAAGTCATTTCTGTTGTTAACTAACAAGGGTTTGTCTAACCCTGTCGCGTTATTTGAGCTTGTGTGTGAAAGTAACGCAGCCAAATAGAACTGACCTCTGAGGCAATACCGGATGTGTTACTAAAAAGATTTTGACGTATGATGGCAATTTTATGAGTTTACCCCCTGATCATTTTTTAGGGATACGCCCATGAAATCGGTAAAAATCGTAAATTTTTACTCTAGGCATACCCCAAACTCTATTTTAGACAGCCCCATTGCAAAAATTTACATTAAAAACCACTTTTAGGATTTTACCCCCTTATCATTTTTTGAGGGTTACGCCCATGGAATCGATAAAAATCGTAAATTTAGCACGTAGGTTTACCTAAAACTTTATTTTAGACATCCCCACACCAACAATTTACTTAAAAATCACTTTTGAAATTGTTACCCCCTTACCATTTTTTAGGGTTACGCCCATGGAATTGATAAAAATCGTAAATTTAGCACGTAGGCATACCTAAAACTTTATTTTAGACATCCCCATACCAAAAATTTACTTTAAAATCACTTTTGAAATTGTAACCCCCCTTACCATTTTTTAGGGTTACGCCCCTGAAATCGATAAAAAATTGAAATATAACCTCAAGGCATACCCCAAACATAATATTTGAAACCCCTACATATCAAACTCCATCAAAAAATCAACAAAAACTAGTAGTGGTATAGTGGTTTTTGAGCCGTTCATACTATGCAGATGTACGGTGCAGCACGTGCAATCGATAAAAAAATTGAAATATAACATCAAGGCATACCCCAAACATAATATTTGACACCCAATGGCAACAGGAGGCAAAAAAAAAAAAGGCAAAGGGGTGTTAGTGCCACGTCGATCATCATCGGGCCACCTCGGTCATCATCATCGGCGCTGGTCGGCGGTCGCTGGTCGTCGCTGGTCGTCGTCGTCGCTGGTCGGCTCGGGCAACATCATCATGTGTAGTGATTAATGGTCGTCGCTGGTCGTCGTCGTCGCTGGTCGGCTCGGGCAACATCATCATGTGTAGTGATTAAATAGTGACGCTCTCTCTCTCTCTTATCACCATCATCATCAAGCCACACCCTCAACAACAACACCATCATCATCACCAAGCTACACAAATTGACACATCATCATCATCATCATCATCAAGCCACACCCTCAACAACACCATCATCATCACCAAGCTACACAAATTGACACATCATCATCATCATCATCATCATCAAGCCACACCCTCAACAACACCATCATCATCATCACCAAGCCACACAAATTGACACATCATCAGCATGTGCCACCCTCATTAGCATCATCATGTACCACCCTCAACAACATCATCATCATGTGCCACCCTCAACAACATCATCATCAAGCCACACCCTCAACTCTCTCTCTCTCTCTCTCTCTCTCTTTCACGCTAAAGCAAAACAAAAAAGTCGCTCTATATTTCACATATATTTATTAATACAACAAATACACAACACATATGAGAAAATATTTATTACTGTCCGATTGGTGATAATTTTAAGCGTCTGTGTTTCCTCCCTCCTGTTTTGGCGAAGGTGGCACATGCTGATGATGTGTCAATTTGTGTGGCTTGGTGATGATGATGATGGTGTTGGTGAGGGTGTGGCTTGATGATGATGATGATGATGATGATGATGTGTCAATTTGTGTAGCTTGGTGATGATGATGGTGTTGTTGAGGGTGTGGCTTGATGATGATGATGATGATGATGATGATGTGTCAATTTGTGTAGCTTGGTGATGATGATGGTGTTGTTGTTGAGGGTGTGGCTTGATGATGATGATGATAAGAGAGAGAGAGCGTCACTATTTAATCACTACACATGATGATGTTGCCCGAGCCGACCAGCGACGACGACGACCAGCGACGACCATTAATCACTACACATGATGATGTTGCCCGAGCCGACCAGCGACGACGACGACCAGCGACGACCAGCGACCGCCGACCAGCGCCGATGATGATGACCGAGGTGGCCCGATGATGATCGACGTGGCACTAACACCCCTTTGCCTTTTTTTTTTTGCCTCCTGTTGCCATTGGGTGTCAAATATTATGTTTGGGGTATGCCTTGGTGTTATATTTCAATTTTTTTATCGATTGCACGTGCTGCACCGTACATCTGCGTAGTATGAACGGCTCAAAAACCACTATACCACTACTAGTTTTTGTTGATTTTTTGATGGAGTTTGATATGTAGGGGTGTCAAATATTATGTTTGGGGTATGCCTTGAGGTTATATTTCAATTTTTTATCGATTTCAGGGGCGTAACCCTAAAAAATGGTAAGGGGGGTTACAATTTCAAAAGTCATTTTTAAGTAAATTTTTGGTATGGGGATGTCTAAAATAAAGTTTTAGGTATGCCTACGTGCTAAATTTACGATTTTTATCAATTCCATGGGCGTAACCCTAAAAAATGGTAAGGGGGTAACAATTTCAAAAGTGATTTTTAAGTAAATTGTTGGTGTGGGGATGTCTAAAATAAAGTTTTAGGTAAGCCTACGTGCTAAATTTACGATTTTTATCGATTCCATGGGCGTAACCCTCAAAAAATGATAAGGGGGTAAAATCCTAAAAGTGGTTTTTAATGTAAATTTTTGCAATGGGGCTGTCTAAAATAGAGTTTGGGGTATGCCTAGAGTAAAAATTTACGACTTTTACCGATTTCATGGGCGTATCCCTAAAAAATGATCAGGGGGTAAACTTATAAAATTGCCATCATACGTCAAAATCTTTTTAGTAACACATCCCGGTATTGCCTCAGAGGTCAGTTCTATTTGGCTGCGTTACTTTCACACACAAGCTCAAATAACGCGACAGGATTAGACAAACCCTTGTTAGTTAACAACAGAAATGACTTTGAAACGTTTATCGATAGATTAAATGAAAGTGATATATTAGGTTATACAGACAAAAATAGGGCGACAATCAAATACACCTTGGAAGCCTTAGTCCGTACGAGTGTTTTTCAGCCTTTGCTTCTTAGGTTTCTGCCCTTGCCTCCTAGGTTTCTGACCTTGCCTCCTAGGTTTCTGTCTTTGCCTCCTAGGTTTCTGCCCTTGCCTCCTAGGTTTCTGACCTTGCCTCCTAGGTTTCTGCCCTTGCCTCTTAGGTTTCTGCCCTTGCCCACGACCTCTCGAACCACGCACTTAACAAACTACAAACTTAATAAACCACAACCCCACGAACCATGGACTTAACGAACCATCAACTAACGAATCACGAACCACAACCCCACGAACCACGGACTTAACGAACCCTCAACTCACGAACCGGGAACCACAACCCCTACGAACCATGGACTTAACGAACTATCAACTAACGAACCACGAACCACAACCCCACGAACCACGGACTTAACGAACCCTCAACTCACGAACCGCGAACCACAACCCCTACGAACCATGGACTTAACGAACCATCAACTAACGAACCACGAACCACAACCCCACGAACCACGGACTTAACGAACCATCAACTAACGAACCACGAACCACAACCCCACGAACCACGGACTTAACGAACCACGGACTTACCGAACCACGAACCACGACCCCCCTAGTTTTCTGTCCTTGCCTCCTAGGTTTCTGTCTTTGCCTCTTAGGTTTCTGCCCTTGCCTCCTAGGTTTCTGCCCTTGCCTCCTAGGTTTCTGACCTTGCCTCCTAGGTTTCTGTCTTTACCTCTTAGGTTTCTGCCCTTGCCTCTTAGGTTTCTGCCCGTCACTCCTAGTTTTCTGCCCTTGCCTCTTTGGTTTCTGCCCTTGCCTCCTAGGTTTCTGACCTTGTCTCCTAGGTTTCTGACCTTGCCTCCTAGGTTTCTGCCTACATTTTTGTGATCTGGTGGTAATATTTTTCTCGGCCTATGGGAAGACCTTGACGAATTTGGGGAAACATGTGAACGTGA
>JAVIAB010000105.1:11561144-11588300 GCA_032433765.1 Megaustenia siamemsis
TAACACAATAAATCAATAACACAATAACACAATAAATCAATCACTCAATAACACAATAATACAATAACTCAATAACACAATAACTTAATAACTCAGTAACTCAATAACTCAATAACACAATAACTCAGTAATTCAATAACACAATAACTCAATGACAAAATAACTCAATAATACAACAACTAAGTAACTAAGTAACTCAGTAACTCTTATAACACAATAACTAAGTAACTAAGTAACTCAGTAACTCAATAACTCAATAACACAATAACACAATAACTCAATAACTCAGTAACTCAATAACACAATAACTCAATCACTCAATAACTCAATAACACAATAACACAATAACTTAATAAATCAATAACACATTAACCAAAAAACACAATAACTCAGTAATTCAATAACACAATAACTCAATAACACAACAACTAAGTAACTAAGTAACTCAGTAACTCAATAACACAATAACTAAGTAACTCAATAACACAATAACTCAATAACTCAGTAAGACAATAACACAATAACTCAGTAACACAATAACTCAATAACACAATAACTCAATAACTCAATAACTCAATAACACAATAACTCAATAACACAATAACTCAATAGCTCTGTAATTCAATAACACAATAACTCAATAGCATAATAACTCAGTAACTCAATAAAACAATACTCAGTAACTCAATAATACAATAACTAAGTAACTAAGTAAATAGTAACTCAATAACTCAATAACACAATAACTAAGTAACTAAGTAACTAAGTAACTCAGTAACTCAATTACACAATAACACAATAACTCAGTAACTCAATAACTCAATAACACAATAACACAATAACACAATAACTCAATAACTCAGTAACTCAATAACACAAAAACTCAATAACACAATAATTCAGTAACTCAATAACACAATAACACAATAACTCAATAACACAATAACTTAATAACTAATGACACAATAACTCAATAACTCAGTAATTCAATAACACAATAACTCAATAACACAACAACTAAGTAATTAAGTAATTAAGTAACTCAGTAACTCAATAACTCAATAACACATTAACTAAGTAACTAAATACCTCAGTAACTCAATAACACAATAACACAATAACTCAATAACTAAGTTCCTCAATAACACAATAACTCAATCACTCAATAACTCAATAACACAATAACACAATAATACAATAACTCAATAACTTAATAAATCAATAACACAATAACTTAATAACACAATAACTCAGTAATTCAATAACACAATAACTCAATAACACAACAACTAAGTAACTAAGTAACTCAGTAACTCAATAACTCAATAACACATAACTCAATAACTCAATAACTCAGTAAGTCAATAACACAATAACTCAATAACACAATAACACAATAAAACAATAACACAATAACTCAATAATACAATAATACAATAACTCAATAACTCAGTAACTCAATAACACAATAACTCAATAACTCTGTAACTCAATAACACAATAACTCAATAACTCAATAACACAATAACACAATAACTCAATAACTCAATAACTCAGTAACTCAATAACACAATAACTCAATAACTAAGTAACTCAATAACACAATAACTCAATAACACAATAACTCATTAACTCAATAACACAATAAAACAATAACTCAGTAACTCAATAACACAATAACTCAATAACACAATAACTCATTAACTCAATAACACAATAAAACAATAACTCAGTAACTCAATAACACAATAACTCAGTAACACAATAACTCAATAACACAATAACTCAATAACACAATAACTCAGTAACACAATAACTCAATAACACAATAACTCAGTAACTCAATAACACAATAACTCAGTAACTCAATAACACAATAACTCAATAACACAATAACACAATAACTCCGGATCAGCCAGCCCGCTCTTCCAGCACGAAACATTAGTCTAGAACTGACTACCCCACCGCCACAACATCCACACCACGATTTTCCCTTCATCACGACCCGAATTCTTGAACTTCGACAGCGCACGAAGAACACAATATGTGGTCTGATCTTTCAAGACTATCGCAAACTTTAACCGGGTTAAAATAACCAGACCAGGAATTGAACGCGTTCATTGTCCTGTCCGTGGAATTTAAATTTCTTGAACAGACTCGGAGTTCAGGGGGTTTGTCTTCTCTCGGCTGAAGGTAGGCGGGGACAGCGAATTAAGCGTCAGGAGAAGATAGTCCCTAGGGAGAAACGTTGGTCCTTAGAAGATTAATAGTTCTTCTAGAGAGTGGAGTGACACATGATGTCATCTTCTTCTTTTTCCTTGCTTCCTTCCCTGCTTCCTTCGCTTTTTAGCGTAGAGGAGAAATATAATTTGTGGTTTTTTGTTCTTCTGTTGACCTCTCCTGCTGTTATGTTTCTTAGTGTTTCTAATATTCCATCAATCCATCTTTTGCTCTTATGTTGACCTCTCCTGCTGTTATGTTTCTTAGTGTTTCTAATATTCCATCAATCCATCTTTTGCTCTTCAGTTGACCTCTCCTGCTGTTATGTTTCTTAGTGTTTCTAATATTCCATCAATCCATCTTTTGCTCTTCTGTTGACCTCTCCTGCTGTCATGTTTCTTAGTGTTTCTAATATTCCATCAATCCATCTTTTGCTCTTCTGTTGACCTCTCCTGCTGTTATGTTTCCTAGTGTTTCTAATATTCCATCAATCCATCTTTTGCTCTTCTGTTGTCCTCTCCTGCTGTTATGTTTCCTCGTGTTTCTAATATTCCATCAATCCATCTTTTGCTCTTCTGTTGACCTCTCCTGCTGTTATGTTTCCTAGTGTTTCTAATATTCCATCAATCCATCTTTTGCTCTTCTGTTGGCCTCTCCTGCTGTTATGTTTCCTAGTGTTTCTAATATTCCATCAATCCATCTTTTGCTCTTCTGTTGACCTCTCCTGCTGTTATGTTTCCTAGTGTTTCTAATATTCCATCAATCCATCTTTTGCTCTTCTGTTGACCTCTCCTGCTGTTATGTTTCCTAGTGTTTCTAATATTCCATCAATCCATCTTTTGCTCTTCTGTTGACCTCTCCTGCTGTTATGTTTCCTAGTGTTTCTAATATTCCATCAATCCATCTTTTGCTCTTCTGTTGACCTCTCCTGCTGTTATGTTTCCTAGTGTTTCTAATATTCCATCAATCCATCTTTTGCTCTTCTGTTGGCCTCTCCTGCTGTTATGTTTCCTAGTGTTTCTAATATTCCATCAATCCATCTTTTGCTCTTCTGTTGTCCTCTCCTGCTGTTATGTTTCCTAGTGTTTCTAATATTCCATCAATCCATCTTTTGCTCTTCTGTTGGCCTCTCCTGCTGTTATGTTTCTTAGTGTTTCTAATATTCCATCAATCCATCTTTTGCTCTTCTGTTGACCTCTCCTGCTGTTATGTTTCTTAGTGTTTCTAATATTCCATCAATCCATCTTTTGCTCTTCTGTTGACCTCTCCTGCTGTCATGTTTCTTAGTGTTTCTAATATTCCATCAATCCATCTTTTGCTCTTCTGTTGTCCTCTCCTGCTGTTATGTTTCCTAGTGTTTCTAATATTCCATCAATCCATCTTTTGCTCTTCTGTTGTCCTCTCCTGCTGTTATGTTTCCTCGTGTTTCTAATATTCCATCAATCCATCTTTTGCTCTTCTGTTGACCTCTCCTGCTGTTATGTTTCCTAGTGTTTCTAATATTCCATCAATCCATCTTTTGCTCTTCTGTTGGCCTCTCCTGCTGTTATGTTTCCTAGTGTTTCTAAAATTCCATCAATCCATCTTTTGCTCTTCTGTTGACCTCTCCTGCTGTTATGTTTCCTAGTGTTTCTAATATTCCATCAATCCATCTTTTGCTCTTCTGTTGACCTCTCCTGCTGTTATGTTTCCTAGTGTTTCTAATATTCTATCAATCCATCTTTTGCTCTTCTGTTGACCTCTCCTGCTGTTATGTTTCCTAGTGTTTCTAATATTCCATCAATCCATCTTTTGCTCTTCTGTTGACCTCTCCTGCTGTTATGTTTCCTAGTGTTTCTAATATTCCATCAATTCATCTTTTGCTCTTCTGTTGGCCTCTCCTGCTGTTATGTTTCCTAGTGTTTCTAATATTCCATCAATCCATCTTTTACTCTTCTGTTGGCCTCTCCTACTGTTATGTTTCCTAGTGTTTCTAATATTCCATCAATCCATCTTTTACTCTTCTGTTGGCCTCTCCTGCTGTTATGTTTCCTAGTGTTTCTAATATTCCATCATTCCATCTTTTGTTCTTCTGTTGGCCTCTCCTGCTGTTATGTTTCCTAGTGTTTCTAATATTCCATCAAACCATCTTTTGCTCTTCTGTTGACCTCTCCTGCTGTTATGTTTCCCAGTGTTTTTAATATTCCATCAATCCATCTTTTACTCTTCTGTTGGCCTCTCCTGCTGTTATGTTTCCTAGTGTTTCTAATATTCCATCAATCCATCTTTTGCTCTTCTGTTGACCTCTCCTGCTGTTATGTTTCCTAGTGTTTCTAATATTCCATCAATCCATCTTTTGCTCTTCTGTTGACCTCTCCTGCTGTTATGTTTCCTAGTGTTTCTAATATTCCATCAATCCATCTTTTGCTCTTCTGTTGTCCTCTCCTGCTGTTATGTTTCCTAGTGTTTCTAATATTCCATCAATCCATCTTTTGTTCTTCTGTTGACCTCTCCTGCTGTTATGTTTCCTAGTGTTTCTAATATTCCATCAATCCATCTTTTGCTCTTCTGTTGACCTCTCCTGCTGTTATGTTTCCTAGTGTTTCTAATATTCCATCAATCCATCTTTTGCTCTTCTGTTGACCTCTCCTGCTGTTATGTTTCCTAGTGTTTCTAATATTCCATCAAACCATCTTTTGCTCTTCTGTTGACCTCTCCTGCTGTTATGTTTCCTAGTGTTTCTAATATTCCATCAAACCATCTTTTGCTCTTCTGTTGACCTCTCCTACTGTTATGTTTCCTAGTGTTTCTAATATTCCATCAAACCATCTTTTGCCCTTCTGTTGACCTCTCCTACTGTTATGTTTCCTAGTGTTTCTAATATTCCATCAATCCATCTTTTGTTCTTCTGTTGACCTCTCCTGCTGTTATGTTTCCTAGTGTTTCTAATATTCCATCAATCCATCTTTTGCTCTTCTGTTGACCTCTCCTGCTGTTATGTTTCCTAGTGTTTCTAATATTCCATCAAACCATCTTTTGCTCTTCTGTTGACCTCTCCTACTGTTATGTTTCCTAGTGTTTCTAATATTCCATCAAACCATCTTTTGCTCTTCTGTTGACCTCTCCTGCTGTTATGTTTCCTAGTGTTTCTAATATTCCATCAAACCATCTTTTGCTCTTCTGTTGACCTCTCCTACTGTTATGTTTCCTAGTGTTTCTAATATTCCATCAATCCATCTTTTGCTCTTCTGTTGACCTCTCCTGCTGTTATGTTTCCTAGTGTTTCTAATATTCCATCAAACCATCTTTTGCTCTTCTGTTGACCTCTCCTGCTGTTATGTTTCCCAGTGTTTTTAATATTCCATCAATCCATCTTTTACTCTTCTGTTGGCCTCTCCTGTTGTTATGTTTCCTAGTGTTTCTAATATTCCATCAATCCATCTTTTGCTCTTCTGTTGACCTCTCCTGCTGTTATGTTTCCTAGTGTTTCTAATATTCCATCAATCCATCTTTTGCTCTTCTGTTGACCTCTCCTGCTGTTATGTTTCCTAGTGTTTCTAACATTCCATCAATTCATCTTTTGCTCTTCTGTTGACCTCTCCTGCTGTTATGTTTCCTAGTGTTTCTAATTTTCCATCAATCCATCATTTGCTCTTCTGTTGTCCTCTCCTGCTGTTATGTTTCCTAGTGTTTCTAATATTCCATCAATCCATCTTTTGTTCTTCTGTTGACCTCTCCTGCTGTTATGTTTCGTAGTGTTTCTAATGTTCCATCAATCCATCTTTTGTTCTTCTGTTGTCCTCTACTGCTGTTATGTTTCCTAGTGTTTCTAATATTCCATCAAACCATCTTTTGCTCTTCTGTTGACCTCTCCTACTGTTATGTTTCCTAGTGTTTCTAATATTCCATCAAACCATCTTTTGCTCTTCTGTTGACCTCTCCTGCTGTTATGTTTCCTAGTGTTTCTAATATTCAATCAAACCATCTTTTGCTCTTCTGTTGACCTCTCCTGCTGTTATGTTTCCCAGTAATTTTAATATTCCATCAATCCATCTTTTACTCTTCTGTTGGCCTCTCCTGCTGTTATGTTTCCTAGTGTTTCTAATATTCCATCAATCCATCTTTTGCTCTTCTGTTGACCTCTCCTGCTGTTATGTTTCCTAGTGTTTCTAATATTACATCAATTCATCTTTTGCTCTTCTGTTGACCTCTCCTGCTGTTATGTTTCCTAGTGTTTCTAATATTCCATCAATTCATCTTTTGCTCTTCTGTTGACCTCTCCTGCTGTTATGTTTCCTAGTGTTTCTAATATTCCATCAATCCATCTTTTACTCTTCTGTTGACCTCTCCTGCTGTTATGTTTCCTAGTGTTTCTAATATTCCATCAATCCATCTTTTGTTCTTCTGTTGACCTCTCCTGCTGTTATGTTTCCTAGTGTTTCTAATATTCCATCAATCCATCTTTTGCTCTTCTGTTGGCCTCTCCTGCTGTTATGTTTCCTAGTGTTTCTAATATTCCATCAATCCATCTTTTACTCTTCTGTTGACCTCTCCTGCTGTTATGTTTCCTAGTGTTTCTAATATTCCATCAATCCATCTTTTGTTCTTCTGTTGGCCTCTCCTGCTGTTATGTTTCCTAGAGTTTCTAATATTCCATCAATCCATCTTTTACTCTTCTGTTGACCTCTCCTGCTGTTATGTTTCCTAGAGTTTCTAATATTCCATCAATCCATCTTTTACTCTTCTGTTGACCTCTCCTGCTGTTATGTTTCCTAGTGTTTCTAATATTCCATCAATCCATCTTTTACTCTTCTGTTGACCTCTCCTGCTGTTATGTTTCCTAGTGTTTCTAATATTCCATCAATCCATCTTTTACTCTTCTGTTGACCTCTCCTGCTGTTATGTTTCCTAGTGTTTCTAATATTCCATCAAACCATCTTTTACTCTTCTGTTGGCCTCTCCTGCTGTTATGTTTCCTAGTGTTTCTAATATTCCATCAAACCATCTTTTACTCTTCTGTTGGCCTCTCCTGCTGTTATGTTTCCTAGTGTTTCTAATATTCCATCAAACCATCTTTTGCTCTTCTGTTGGCCTCTCCTGCTGTTATGTTTCCTAGTGTTTCTAATATTCCATCAATCCATCTTTTGCTCTTCTGTTGGCCTCTCCTGCTATTATGTTTCCTAGTGTTTCTAATATTCCATCAATCCATCTTTTAATCTTCTGTTGACCTCTCCTACTGTTATGTTTCCAAGTGTTTCTAATATTCCATCAATCCATCTTTTGCTCTTCTGTTGACCTCTCCTACTGTTATGTTTCCTAGTGTTTCTAATATTCCATCAATCCATCTTTTGCTCTTCTGTTGGCCTCTCCTGCTGTTATGTTTCCTAGTGTTTCTAATATTCCATCAATCCATCTTTTGCTCTTCTGTTGGCCTCTCCTGCTGTTATGTTTCCTAGTGTTTCTAATATTCCATCAATCCATCTTTTGCTCTTCTGTTGACCTCTCCTGCTGTTATGTTTCCTAGTGTTTCTAATATTCCATCAATCCATCTTTTGCTCTTCTGTTGACCTCTCCTGCTGTTATGTTTCCTAGTGTTTCTAATATTCCATCAATCCATCTTTTGCTCTTCTGTTGGCCTCTCCTGCTGTTATGTTTCCTAGTGTTTCTAATATTCCATCAATCCATCTTTTGTTCTTCTGTTGACCTCTCCTGCTGTTATGTTTCCTAGTGTTTCTAATATTCCATCAATCCATCTTTTGCTCTTCTGTTGGTCTCTCCTGCTGTTATGTTTCCTAGTGTTTCTAATATTCCATCAATCCATCTTTTGCTCTTCTGTTGACCTCTCCTGCTGTTATGTTTCCTAGTGTTTCTAATATTCCATCAATTCATCTTTTGTTCTTCTGTTGGCCTCTCCTGCTGTTATGTTTCCTAGTGTTTCTAATATTCCATCAATCCATCTTTTGTTCTTCTGTTGACCTCTCCTGCTGTTATGTTTCCTAGTGTTTCTAATATTCCATCAATCCATCTTTTGCTCTTCTGTTGGTCTCTCCTGCTGTTATGTTTCCTAGTGTTTCTAATATTCCATCAATACATCTTTTGCTCTTCTGTTGGCCTCTCCTGCTGTTATGTTTCCTAGTGTTTCTAATATTCCACCAATCCATCTTTTGCTCTTCTGTTGACCTCTCCTGCTGTTATGTTTCCTAGTGTTTCTAATATTCCATCAATCCATCTTTTGCTCTTCTGTTGACCTCTCCTGCTGTTATGTTTCCTAGTGTTTCTAATATTCCATCAATCCATCTTTTGCTCTTCTGTTGGCCTCTCCTGCTGTTATGTTTCCTAGTGTTTCTAATATTCCATCAATCCATCTTTTGCTCTTCTGTTGGCCTCTCCTGCTGTTATGTTTCCTAGTGTTTCTAATATTCCACCAATCCATCTTTTGCTCTTCTGTTGACCTCTCCTGCTGTTATGTTTCCTAGTGTTTCTAATATTCCATCAATCCATCTTTTGCTCTTCTGTTGACCTCTCCTGCTGTTATGTTTCCTAGTGTTTCTAATATTCCATCAATCCATCTTTTGCTCTTCTGTTGGCCTCTCCTGCTGTTATGTTTCCTAGTGTTTCTAATATTCCATCAATCCATCTTTTACTCTTCTGTTGTCCTCTCCTGCTGTTATGTTTCCTAGTGTTTCTAATATTCCATCAATCCATCTTTTGCTCTTCTGTTGACCTCTCCTGCTGTTATGTTTCTAATATTCCATCAATCCATCTTTTGTTCTTCTGTTGGCCTCTCCTGCTGTTATGTTTCCTAGTGTTTCTAATATTCCATCAATCCATCTTTTGCTCTTCTGTTGGCCTCTCCTGCTGTTATGTTTCCTAGTGTTTCTAATATTCCATCAATCCATCTTTTACTCTTCTGTTGTCCTCTCCTGCTGTTATGTTTCCTAGTGTTTCTAATATTCCATCAATCCATCTTTTGCTCTTCTGTTGTCCTCTCCTGCTGTTATGTTTCCTAGTGTTTCTAATATTCCATCAATCCATCTTTTGCTCTTCTGTTGTCCTCTCCTGCTGTTATGTTTCCTAGTGTTTCTAATATTCCATCAATCCATCTTTTGTTCTTCTGTTGGCCTCTCCTGCTGTTATGTTTCCTAGTGTTTCTAATATTCCATCAATCCATCTTTTGTTCTTCTGTTGGCCTCTCCTGCTGTTATGTTTCCTAGTGTTTCTAATATTCCATCAATCCATCTTTTGCTCTTCTGTTGACCTCTCCTGGTGTTATGTTTCCTAGTGTTTCTAATATTCCATCAATCCATCTTTTGCTCTTCTGTTGACCTCTCCTGCTGTTATGTTTCCTAGTGTTTCTAATATTCCACCAATCCATCTATTGCTCTTCTGTTGACCTCTCCTGCTGTTATGTTTCCTAGTGTTTCTAATATTCCATCAATCCATCTTTTGCTCTTCTGTTGACCTCTCCTGCTGTTATGTTTCCTAGTGTTTCTAATATTCCATCAATCCATCTTTTACTCTTCTGTTGGCCTCTCCTGCTGTTATGTTTCCTAGTGTTTCTAATATTCCATCAATCCATCTTTTGCTCTTCTGTTGGCCTCTCCTGCTGTTATGTTTCCTAGTGTTTCTAATATTCCATCAAACCATCTTTTGCTCTTCTGTTGACCTCTCCTGCTGTTATGTTTCCTAGTGTTTCTAATATTCCATCAATCCATCTTTTGTTCTTCTGTTGACCTCTCCTGCTGTTATGTTTCCTAGTGTTTCTAATATTCCATCAATCCATCTTTTACTCTTCTGTTGACCTCTCCTGCTGTTATGTTTCCTAGTGTTTCTAATATTCCATCAATCCATCTTTTGCTCTTCTGTTGACCTCTCCTGCTGTTATGTTTCCTAGTGTTTCTAATATTCCATCAATCCATCTTTTGCTCTTCTGTTGGCCTCTCCTGCTGTTATGTTTCCTAGTGTTTCTAATATTCCATCAATCCATCTTTTACTCTTCTGTTGACCTCTCCTGCTGTTATGTTTCCTAGTGTTTCTAATATTCCATCAATCCATCTTTTGCTCTTCTGTTGGCCTCTCCTGCTGTTATGTTTCCTAGTGTTTCTAATATTCCATCAATCCATCTTTTACTCTTCTGTTGACCTCTCCTGCTGTTATGTTTCCTAGTGTTTCTAATATTCCATCAATCCATCTTTTTCTCTTCTGTTGACCTCTCCTGCTGTTATGTTTCCTAGTGTTTCTAATATTCCATCAATCCATCTTTTACTCTTCTGTTGACCTCTCCTGCTGTTATGTTTCCTAGTGTTTCTAATATTCCATCAATCCATCTTTTGCTCTTCTGTTGGCCTCTCCTGCTGTTATGTTTCCTAGTGTTTCTAATATTCAATCAATCCATCTTTTGCTCTTCTGTTGACCTCTCCTGCTGTTATGTTTCCTAGTGTTTCTAATATTCCATCAATCCATCTTTTGTTCTTCTGTTGACCTCTCCTGCTGTTATGTTTCCTTGTGTTTCTAATATTCCATCAATCCATCTTTTGCTCTTCTGTTGACCTCTCCTGCTGTTATGTTTCCTAGTGTTTCTAATATTCCATCAATCCATCTTTTGCTCTTCTGTTGGCCTCTCCTGCTGTTATGTTTCCTAGTGTTTCTAATATTCCATCAATCCATCTTTTGATCTTCTGTTGACCTCTCCTGCTGTTATGTTTCCTAGTGTTTCTAATATTCCATCAATCCATCTTTTGCTCTTCTGTTTACCTCTCCTGCTGTTATGTTTCCTAGTGTTTCTAATATTCAATCAATCCATCTTTTGCTCTTCTGTTGACCTCTCCTGCTGTTATGTTTCCTAGTGTTTCTAATATTCCATCAATCCATCTTTTGTTCTTCTGTTGACCTCTCCTGCTGTTATGTTTCCTAGTGTTTCTAATATTCCATCAATCCATCTTTTGCTCTTCTGTTGACCTCTCCTGCTGTTATGTTTCCTAGTGTTTCTAATATTCCATCAATCCATCTTTTACTCTTCTGTTGACCTCTCCTGCTGTTATGTTTCCTAGTGTTTCTAATATTCCATCAATCCATCTTTTACTCTTCTGTTGACCTCTCCTGCTGTTATGTTTCCTAGTGTTTCTAATATTCCATCAATCCATCTTTTACTCTTCTGTTGACCTCTCCTGCTGTTATGTTTCCTAGTGTTTCTAATATTCCATCAATCCATCTTTTACTCTTCTGTTGACCTCTCCTGCTGTTATGTTTCCTAGTGTTTCTAATATTCCATCAATCCATCTTTTGCTCTTCTGTTGACCTCTCCTGCTGTTATGTTTCCTAGTGTTTCTAATATTCCATCAATCCATCTTTTGCTCTTCTGTTGACCTCTCCTGCTGTTATGTTTCCTAGTGTTTCTAATATTCCACCAATCCATCTTTTGCTCTTCTGTTGACCTCTTCTGCTGTTATGTTTCCTAGTGTTTCTAATATTCCATCAATCCATCTTTTGCTCTTCTGTTGACCTCTCCTGCTGTTATGTTTCCTAGTGTTTCTAATATTCCATCAATCCATCTTTTACTCTTCTGTTGGCCTCTCCTGCTGTTATGTTTCCTAGTGTTTCTAATATTCCATCAATCCATCTTTTGCTCTTCTGTTGGCCTCTCCTGCTGTTATGTTTCCTAGTGTTTCTAATATTCCATCAAACCATCTTTTGCTCTTCTGTTGACCTCTCCTGCTGTTATGTTTCCTAGTGTTTCTAATATTCCATCAATCCATCTTTTGTTCTTCTGTTGACCTCTCCTGCTGTTATGTTTCCTAGTGTTTCTAATATTCCATCAATCCATCTTTTGCTCTTCTGTTGACCTCTCCTGCTGTTATGTTTCCTAGTGTTTCTAATATTCCATCAATCCATCTTTTGCTCTTCTGTTGACCTCTCCTGCTGTTATGTTTCCTAGTGTTTCTAATATTCCATCAATCCATCTTTTGCTCTTCTGTTGGCCTCTCCTGCTGTTATGTTTCCTAGTGTTTCTAATATTCCATCAATCCATCTTTTACTCTTCTGTTGACCTCTCCTGCTGTTATGTTTCCTAGTGTTTCTAATATTCCATCAATCCATCTTTTGCTCTTCTGTTGGCCTCTCCTGCTGTTATGTTTCCTAGTGTTTCTAATATTCCATCAATCCATCTTTTACTCTTCTGTTGACCTCTCCTGCTGTTATGTTTCCTAGTGTTTCTAATATTCCATCAATCCATCTTTTTCTCTTCTGTTGACCTCTCCTGCTGTTATGTTTCCTAGTGTTTCTAATATTCCATCAATCCATCTTTTACTCTTCTGTTGACCTCTCCTGCTGTTATGTTTCCTAGTGTTTCTAATATTCCATCAATCCATCTTTTGCTCTTCTGTTGGCCTCTCCTGCTGTTATGTTTCCTAGTGTTTCTAATATTCAATCAATCCATCTTTTGCTCTTCTGTTGACCTCTCCTGCTGTTATGTTTCCTAGTGTTTCTAATATTCCATCAATCCATCTTTTGTTCTTCTGTTGACCTCTCCTGCTGTTATGTTTCCTAGTGTTTCTAATATTCCATCAATCCATCTTTTGCTCTTCTGTTGACCTCTACTGCTGTTATGTTTCCTAGTGTTTCTAATATTCCATCAATCCATCTTTTGATCTTCTGTTGACCTCTCCTGCTGTTATGTTTCCTAGTGTTTCTAATATTCCATCAATCCATCTTTTGATCTTCCGTTGACCTCTCCTGCTGTTATGTTTCCTAGTGTTTCTAATATTCCATCAATCCATCTTTTGCTCTTCTGTTGGCCTCTCCTGCTGTTATGTTTCCTAGTGTTTCTAATATTCAATCAATCCATCTTTTGCTCTTCTGTTGACCTCTCCTGCTGTTATGTTTCCTAGTGTTTCTAATATTCCATCAATCCATCTTTTGTTCTTCTGTTGACCTCTCCTGCTGTTATGTTTCCTAGTGTTTCTAATATTCCATCAATCCATGTTTTGCTCTTCTGTTGACCTCTCCTGCTGTTATGTTTCCTAATGTTTCTAATATTCCATCAATCCATCTTTTGCTCTTCTGTTGACCTCTCCTGCTGTTATGTTTCCTAGTGTTTCTAATATTCCATCAATCCATCTTTTACTCTTCTGTTGACCTCTCCTGCTGTTATGTTTCCTAGGTTTCTAATATTCCATCAATCCATCTTTTACTCTTCTGTTGACCTCTCCTGCTGTTATGTTTCCTAGTGTTTCTAATATTCCATCAATCCATCTTTTACTCTTCTGTTGACCTCTCCTGCTGTTATGTTTCCTAGTGTTTCTAATATTCCATCAATCCATCTTTTACTCTTCTGTTGACCTCTCCTGCTGTTATGTTTCCTAGTGTTTCTAATATTCCATCAATCCATCTTTTACTCTTCTGTTGACCTCTCCTGCTGTTATGTTTCCTAGTGTTTCTAATATTCCATCAATCCATCTTTTGCTCTTCTGTATGCCTCTCCTACTGTTATGTTTCCAAGTGTTTCTAATATTCCATCAATCCATCTTTTGCTCTTCTGTTGGCCTCTCCTGCTGTTATGTTTCCTAGAGTTTCTAATATTCCATCAATCCATCTTTTACTCTTCTGTTGGCCTCTCCTACTGTTATGTTTCCTAGTGTTTCTAATATTCCATCAATCCATTTTTTGTTCTTCTGTTGGCCTCTCCTGCTGTTATGTTTCCTAGTGTTTCTAATATTCCATCAATCCATCTTTTGCTCTTCTGTTGACCTCTCCTGCTGTTATGTTTCCTAGTGTTTCTAATATTCCATCAATCCATCTTTTACTCTTCTGTTGGCCTCTCCTGCTGTTATGTTTCCTAGTGTTTCTAATATTCCATCAATCCATCTTTTACTCTTCTGTTGACCTCTCCTGCTGTTATGTTTCCTAGTGTTTCTAATATTCCATCAATCCATCTTTTGCTCTTCTGTTGACCTCTCCTACTGTTATGTTTCCTAGTGTTTCTAATATTCCATCAATCCATCTTTTACTCTTCTGTTGACCTCTCCTACTGTTATGTTTCCTAGTGTTTCTAATATTCCATCAATCCATCTTTTACTCTTCTGTTGACCTCTCCTACTGTTATGTTTCCTAGTGTTTCTAATATTCCATCAATCCATCTTTTACTCTTCTGTTGACCTCTCCTGCTGTTATGTTTCCTAGTGTTTCTAATATTCCATCAATCCATCTTTTACTCTTCTGTTGACCTCTCCTGCTGTTATGTTTCCTAGTGTTTCTAATATTCCATCAATCCATCTTTTTCTCTTCTGTTGACCTCTCCTGCTGTTATGTTTCCTAGTGTTTCTAATATTCCATCAATCCATCTTTTACTCTTCTGTTGACCTCTCCTGCTGTTATGTTTCCTAGTGTTTCTAATATTCCATCAATCCATCTTTTGCTCTTCTGTTGGCCTCTCCTGCTGTTATGTTTCCTAGTGTTTCTAATATTCAATCAATCCATCTTTTGCTCTTCTGTTGACCTCTCCTGCTGTTATGTTTCCTAGTGTTTCTAATATTCCATCAATCCATCTTTTGTTCTTCTGTTGACCTCTCCTGCTGTTATGTTTCCTAGTGTTTCTAATATTCCATCAATCCATCTTTTGCTCTTCTGTTGACCTCTCCTGCTGTTATGTTTCCTAGTGTTTCTAATATTCCATCAATCCATCTTTTGATCTTCTGTTGACCTCTCCTGCTGTTATGTTTCCTAGTGTTTCTAATATTCCATCAATCCATCTTTTGATCTTCCGTTGACCTCTCCTGCTGTTATGTTTCCTAGTGTTTCTAATATTCCATCAATCCATCTTTTGCTCTTCTGTTGGCCTCTCCTGCTGTTATGTTTCCTAGTGTTTCTAATATTCAATCAATCCATCTTTTGCTCTTCTGTTGACCTCTCCTGCTGTTATGTTTCCTAGTGTTTCTAATATTCCATCAATCCATCTTTTGTTCTTCTGTTGACCTCTCCTGCTGTTATGTTTCCTAGTGTTTCTAATATTCCATCAATCCATGTTTTGCTCTTCTGTTGACCTCTCCTGCTGTTATGTTTCCTAATGTTTCTAATATTCCATCAATCCATCTTTTGCTCTTCTGTTGACCTCTCCTGCTGTTATGTTTCCTAGTGTTTCTAATATTCCATCAATCCATCTTTTACTCTTCTGTTGACCTCTCCTGCTGTTATGTTTCCTAGTGTTTCTAATATTCCATCAATCCATCTTTTACTCTTCTGTTGACCTCTCCTGCTGTTATGTTTCCTAGTGTTTCTAATATTCCATCAATCCATCTTTTACTCTTCTGTTGACCTCTCCTGCTGTTATGTTTCCTAGTGTTTCTAATATTCCATCAATCCATCTTTTACTCTTCTGTTGACCTCTCCTGCTGTTATGTTTCCTAGTGTTTCTAATATTCCATCAATCCATCTTTTACTCTTCTGTTGACCTCTCCTGCTGTTATGTTTCCTAGTGTTTCTAATATTCCATCAATCCATCTTTTGCTCTTCTGTTGGCCTCTCCTACTGTTATGTTTCCAAGTGTTTCTAATATTCCATCAATCCATCTTTTGCTCTTCTGTTGGCCTCTCCTGCTGTTATGTTTCCTAGTGTTTCTAATATTCCATCAATCCATCTTTTACTCTTCTGTTGGCCTCTCCTACTGTTATGTTTCCTAGTGTTTCTAATATTCCATCAATCCATTTTTTGTTCTTCTGTTGGCCTCTCCTGCTGTTATGTTTCCTAGTGTTTCTAATATTCCATCAATCCATCTTTTGCTCTTCTGTTGACCTCTCCTGCTGTTATGTTTCCTAGTGTTTCTAATATTCCATCAATCCATCTTTTACTCTTCTGTTGGCCTCTCCTGCTGTTATGTTTCCTAGTGTTTCTAATATTCCATCAATCCATCTTTTACTCTTCTGTTGACCTCTCCTGCTGTTATGTTTCCTAGTGTTTCTAATATTCCATCAATCCATCTTTTGCTCTTCTGTTGACCTCTCCTACTGTTATGTTTCCTAGTGTTTCTAATATTCCATCAATCCATCTTTTACTCTTCTGTTGACCTCTCCTACTGTTATGTTTCCTAGTGTTTCTAATATTCCATCAATCCATCTTTTACTCTTCTGTTGACCTCTCCTACTGTTATGTTTCCTAGTGTTTCTAATATTCCATCAATACATCTTTTACTCTTCTGTTGACCTCTCCTGCTGTTATGTTTCCTAGTGTTTCTAATATTCCATCAATCCATCTTTTGCTCTTCTGTTGACCTCTCCTGCTGTTATGTTTCCTAGTGTTTCTAATATTCCATCAATCCATCTTTTGCTCTTCTGTTGACCTCTCCTGCTGTTATGTTTCCTAGTGTTTCTAATATTCCATCAATCCATCTTTTGCTCTTCTGTTGGCCTCTCCTGCTGTTATGTTTCCTAGTGTTTCTAATATTCCATCAATCCATCTTTTGCTCTTCTGTTGACCTCTCCTGCTGTTATGTTTCCTAGTGTTTCTAATATTCCATCAATCCATCTTTTGCTCTTCTGTTGGCCTCTCCTGCTGTTATGTTTCCTAGTGTTTCTAATATTCCATCAATCCATCTTTTGCTCTTCTGTTGGCCTCTCCTGCTGTTATGTTTCCTAGTGTTTCTAATATTCCATCAATCCATCTTTTGCTCTTCTGTTGACCTCTCCTGCTGTTATGTTTCCTAGTGTTTCTAATATTCCATCAATCCATCTTTTGCTCTTCTGTTGACCTCTCCTGCTGTTATGTTTCCTAGTGTTTCTAATATTCCATCAATCCATCTTTTACTCTTCTGTTGACCTCTCCTGCTGTTATGTTTCCTAGTGTTTCTAATATTCCATCAATCCATCTTTTGCTCTTCTGTTGGCCTCTCCTGCTGTTATGTTTCCTAGTGTTTCTAATATTCCATCAATCCATCTTTTGCTCTTCTGTTGACCTCTCCTGCTGTTATGTTTCCTAGTGTTTCTAATATTCCATCAATCCATCTTTTGTTCTTCTGTTGGCCTCTCCTGCTGTTATGTTTCCTAGTGTTTCTAATATTCCATCAATCCATCTTTTGCTCTTCTGTTGACCTCTCCTGCTGTTATGTTTCCTAGTGTTTCTAATATTCCATCAATCCATCTTTTGCTCTTCTGTTGACCTCTCCTGCTGTTATGTTTCCTAGTGTTTCTAATATTCCATCAATCCATCTTTTGCTCTTCTGTTGACCTCTCCTGCTGTTATGTTTCCTAGTGTTTCTAATATTCCATCAATCCATCTTTTGCTCTTCTGTTGACCTCTCCTGCTGTTATGTTTCCTAGTGTTTCTAATATTCCATCAATCCATCTTTTGCTCTTCTGTTGACCTCTCCTGCTGTTATGTTTCCTAGTGTTTCTAATATTCCATCAATCCATCTTTTGCTCTTCTGTTGACCTCTCCTGCTGTTATGTTTCCTAGTGTTTCTAATATTCCATCAATCCATCTTTTACTCTTCTGTTGACCTCTCCTGCTGTTATGTTTCCTAGTGTTTCTAATATTCCATCAATCCATCTTTTGCTCTTCTGTTGACCTCTCCTGCTGTTATGTTTCCTAGTGTTTCTAATATTCCATCAATCCATCTTTTGCTCTTCTGTTGACCTCTCCTGCTGTTATGTTTCCTAGTGTTTCTAATATTCCATCAATCCATCTTTTGCTCTTCTGTTGACCTCTCCTGCTGTTATGTTTCCTAGTGTTTCTAATATTCCATCAATCCATCTTTTGCTCTTCTGTTGACCTCTCCTGCTGTTATGTTTCCTAGTGTTTCTAATATTCCATCAATCCATCTTTTGCTCTTCTGTTGACCTCTCCTGCTGTTATGTTTCCTAGTGTTTCTAATATTCCATCAATCCATCTTTTGTTCTTCTGTTGACCTCTCCTGCTGTTATGTTTCCTAGTGTTTCTAATATTCCATCAATCCATCTTTTGCTCTTCTGTTGACCTCTCCTGCTGTTATGTTTCCTAGTGTTTCTAATATTCCATCAATCCATCTTTTGCTCTTCTGTTGACCTCTCCTGCTGTTATGTTTCCTAGTGTTTCTAATATTCCATCAATCCATCTTTTGCTCTTCTGTTGACCTCTCCTGCTGTTATGTTTCCTAGTGTTTCTAATATTCCATCAATCCATCTTTTGCTCTTCTGTTGGCCTCTCCTGCTGTTATGTTTCCTAGTGTTTCTAATATTCCATCAATCCATCTTTTGCTCTTCTGTTGACCTCTCCTGCTGTTATGTTTCCTAGTGTTTCTAATATTCCATCAATCCATCTTTTGCTCTTCTGTTGACCTCTCCTGCTGTTATGTTTCCTAGTGTTTCTAATATTCCATCAATCCATCTTTTGCTCTTCTGTTGACCTCTCCTGCTGTTATGTTTCCTAGTGTTTCTAATATTCCATCAATCCATCTTTTGCTCTTCTGTTGACCTCTCCTGCTGTTATGTTTCCTAGTGTTTCTAATATTCCATCAATCCATCTTTTACTCTTCTGTTGACCTCTCCTGCTGTTATGTTTCCTAGTGTTTCTAATATTCCATCAATCCATCTTTTACTCTTCTGTTGACCTCTCCTGCTGTTATGTTTCCTAGTGTTTCTAATATTCCATCAATCCATCTTTTGCTCTTCTGTTGACCTCTCCTGCTGTTATGTTTCCTAGTGTTTCTAATATTCCATCAATCCATCTTTTGCTCTTCTGTTGACCTCTCCTGCTGTTATGTTTCCTAGTGTTTCTAATATTCCATCAATCCATCTTTTACTCTTCTGTTGACCTCTCCTGCTGTTATGTTTCCTAGTGTTTCTAATATTCCATCAATCCATCTTTTGCTCTTCTGTTGGCCTCTCCTGCTGTTATGTTTCCTAGTGTTTCTAATATTCCATCAATCCATCTTTTGCTCTTCTGTTGACCTCTCCTGCTGTTATGTTTCCTAGTGTTTCTAATATTCCATCAATCCATCTTTACTCTTCTGTTGACCTCTCCTGCTGTTATGTTTCCTAGTGTTTCTAATATTCCATCAATCCATCTTTTGCTCTTCTGTTGACCTCTCCTGCTGTTATGTTTCCTAGTGTTTCTAATATTCCATCAATCCATCTTTTGCTCTTCTGTTGACCTCTCCTGCTGTTATGTTTCCTAGTGTTTCTAATATTCCATCAATCCATCTTTTGCTCTTCTGTTGGACCTCTCCTGCTGTTATGTTTCCTAGTGTTTCTAATATTCCATCAATCCATCTTTTACTCTTCTGTTGACCTCTCCTGCTGTTATGTTTCCTAGTGTTTCTAATATTCCATCAATCCATCTTTTGCTCTTCTGTTGACCTCTCCTGCTGTTATGTTTCCTAGTGTTTCTAATATTCCATCAATCCATCTTTTGCTCTTCTGTTGACCTCTCCTGCTGTTATGTTTCCTAGTGTTTCTAATATTCCATCAATCCATCTTTTACTCTTCTGTTGACCTCTCCTGCTGTTATGTTTCCTAGTGTTTCTAATATTCCATCAATCCATCTTTTGCTCTTCTGTTGACCTCTCCTGCTGTTATGTTTCCTAGTGTTTCTAATATTCCATCAATCCATCTTTTGCTCTTCTGTTGACCTCTCCTGCTGTTATGTTTCCTAGTGTTTCTAATATTCCATCAATCCATCTTTTGCTCTTCTGTTGACCTCTCCTGCTGTTATGTTTCCTAGTGTTTCTAATATTCCATCAATCCATCTTTTGCTCTTCTGTTGACCTCTCCTGCTGTTATGTTTCCTAGTGTTTCTAATATTCCATCAATCCATCTTTTGCTCTTCTGTTGACCTCTCCTGCTGTTATGTTTCCTAGTGTTTCTAATATTCCATCAATCCATCTTTTGCTCTTCTGTTGACCTCTCCTGCTGTTATGTTTCCTAGTGTTTCTAATATTCCATCAATCCATCTTTTGCTCTTCTGTTGACCTCTCCTGCTGTTATGTTTCCTAGTGTTTCTAATATTCCATCAATCCATCTTTTGCTCTTCTGTTGACCTCTCCTGCTGTTATGTTTCCTAGTGTTTCTAATATTCCATCAATCCATCTTTTGCTCTTCTGTTGACCTCTCCTGCTGTTATGTTTCCTAGTGTTTCTAATATTCCATCAATCCATCTTTGCTCTTCTGTTGACCTCTCCTGCTGTTATGTTTCCTAGTGTTTCTAATATTCCATCAATCCATCTTTTGCTCTTCTGTTGGCCTCTCCTGCTGTTATGTTTCCTAGTGTTTCTAATATTCCATCAATCCATCTTTTGCTCTTCTGTTGACCTCTCCTGCTGTTATGTTTCCTAGTGTTTCTAATATTCCATCAATCCATCTTTTGCTCTTCTGTTGACCTCTCCTGCTGTTATGTTTCCTAGTGTTTCTAATATTCCATCAATCCATCTTTTGCTCTTCTGTTGACCTCTCCTGCTGTTATGTTTCCTAGTGTTTCTAATATTCCATCAATCCATCTTTTGCTCTTCTGTTGACCTCTCCTGCTGTTATGTTTCCTAGTGTTTCTAATATTCCATCAATCCATCTTTTGCTCTTCTGTTGACCTCTCCTGCTGTTATGTTTCCTAGTGTTTCTAATATTCCATCAATCCATCTTTTGCTCTTCTGTTGACCTCTCCTGCTGTTATGTTTCCTAGTGTTTCTAATATTCCATCAATCCATCTTTTGCTCTTCTGTTGACCTCTCCTGCTGTTATGTTTCCTAGTGTTTCTAATATTCCATCAATCCATCTTTTGCTCTTCTGTTGACCTCTCCTGCTGTTATGTTTCCTAGTGTTTCTAATATTCCATCAATCCATCTTTTACTCTTCTGTTGACCTCTCCTGCTGTTATGTTTCCTAGTGTTTCTAATATTCCATCAATCCATCTTTTGCTCTTCTGTTGACCTCTCCTGCTGTTATGTTTCCTAGTGTTTCTAATATTCCATCAATCCATCTTTTGCTCTTCTGTTGACCTCTCCTGCTGTTATGTTTCCTAGTGTTTCTAATATTCCATCAATCCATCTTTTGCTCTTCTGTTGACCTCTCCTGCTGTTATGTTTCCTAGTGTTTCTAATATTCCATCAATCCATCTTTTGCTCTTCTGTTGACCTCTCCTGCTGTTATGTTTCCTAGTGTTTCTAATATTCCATCAATCCATCTTTTGCTCTTCTGTTGACCTCTCCTGCTGTTATGTTTCCTAGTGTTTCTAATATTCCATCAATCCATCTTTTGCTCTTCTGTTGACCTCTCCTGCTGTTATGTTTCCTAGTGTTTCTAATATTCCATCAATCCATCTTTTGCTCTTCTGTTGACCTCTCCTGCTGTTATGTTTCCTAGTGTTTCTAATATTCCATCAATCCATCTTTGCTCTTCTGTTGACCTCTCCTGCTGTTATGTTTCCTAGTGTTTCTAATATTCCATCAATCCATCTTTTGCTCTTCTGTTGACCTCTCCTGCTGTTATGTTTCCTAGTGTTTCTAATATTCCATCAATCCATCTTTTTGCTCTTCTGTTGACCTCTCCTGCTGTTATGTTTCCTAGTGTTTCTAATATTCCATCAATCCATCTTTTGCTCTTCTGTTGACCTCTCCTGCTGTTATGTTTCCTAGTGTTTCTAATATTCCATCAATCCATCTTTTGCTCTTCTGTTGACCTCTCCTGCTGTTATGTTTCCTAGTGTTTCTAATATTCCATCAATCCATCTTTTGCTCTTCTGTTGACCTCTCCTGCTGTTATGTTTCCTAGTGTTTCTAATATTCCATCAATCCATCTTTTGCTCTTCTGTTGACCTCTCCTGCTGTTATGTTTCCTAGTGTTTCTAATATTCCATCAATCCATCTTTTGCTCTTCTGTTGACCTCTCCTGCTGTTATGTTTCCTAGTGTTTCTAATATTCCATCAATCCATCTTTGCTCTTCTGTTGACCTCTCCTGCTGTTATGTTTCCTAGTGTTTCTAATATTCCATCAATCCATCTTTTGCTCTTCTGTTGACCTCTCCTGCTGTTATGTTTCCTAGTGTTTCTAATATTCCATCAATCCATCTTTTGCTCTTCTGTTGGCCTCTCCTGCTGTTATGTTTCCTAGTGTTTCTAATATTCCATCAATCCATCTTTTGCTCTTCTGTTGACCTCTCCTGCTGTTATGTTTCCTAGTGTTTCTAATATTCCATCAATCCATCTTTTGCTCTTCTGTTGACCTCTCCTGCTGTTATGTTTCCTAGTGTTTCTAATATTCCATCAATCCATCTTTTGCTCTTCTGTTGACCTCTCCTGCTGTTATGTTTCCTAGTGTTTCTAATATTCCATCAATCCATCTTTTGCTCTTCTGTTGACCTCTCCTGCTGTTATGTTTCCTAGTGTTTCTAATATTCCATCAATCCATCTTTTGCTCTTCTGTTGACCTCTCCTGCTGTTATGTTTCCTAGTGTTTCTAATATTCCATCAATCCATCTTTTGCTCTTCTGTTGACCTCTCCTGCTGTTATGTTTCCTAGTGTTTCTAATATTCCATCAATCCATCTTTTGCTCTTCTGTTGACCTCTCCTGCTGTTATGTTTCCTAGTGTTTCTAATATTCCATCAATCCATCTTTTACTCTTCTGTTGACCTCTCCTGCTGTTATGTTTCCTAGTGTTTCTAATATTCCATCAATCCATCTTTTGCTCTTCTGTTGACCTCTCCTGCTGTTATGTTTCCTAGTGTTTCTAATATTCCATCAATCCATCTTTTGCTCTTCTGTTGGCCTCTCCTACTGTTATGTTTCCTAGTGTTTCTAATATTCCATCAATCCATCTTTTGCTCTTCTGTTGGCCTCTCCTGCTGTTATGTTTCCTAGTGTTTCTAATATTCCATCAATCCATCTTTTGCTCTTCTGTTGGCCTCTCCTGCTGTTATGTTTCCTAGTGTTTCTAATATTCCATCAATCCATCTTTTGTTCTTCTGTTGGCCTCTCCTGCTGTTATGTTTCCTAGTGTTTCTAATATTCCATCAATCCATCTTTTGCTCTTCTGTTGACCTCTCCTGCTGTTATGTTTCCTAGTGTTTCTAATATTCCATCAATCCATCTTTTACTCTTCTGTTGACCTCTCCTGCTGTTATGTTTCCTAGTGTTTCTAATATTCCATCAATCCATCTTTTACTCTTCTGTTGACCTCTCCTGCTGTTATGTTTCCTAGTGTTTCTAATATTCCATCAATCCATCTTTTGCTCTTCTGTTGACCTCTCCTGCTGTTATGTTTCCTAGTGTTTCTAATATTCCATCAATCCATCTTTTGCTCTTCTGTTGACCTCTCCTGCTGTTATGTTTCCTAGTGTTTCTAATATTCCATCAATCCATCTTTTGCTCTTCTGTTGACCTCTCCTGCTGTTATGTTTCCTAGTGTTTCTAATATTCCATCAATCCATCTTTTGCTCTTCTGTTGACCTCTCCTGCTGTTATGTTTCCTAGTGTTTCTAATATTCCATCAATCCATCTTTTGCTCTTCTGTTGACCTCTCCTGCTGTTATGTTTCCTAGTGTTTCTAATATTCCATCAATCCATCTTTTGCTCTTCTGTTGACCTCTCCTGCTGTTATGTTTCCTAGTGTTTCTAATATTCCATCAATCCATCTTTTGCTCTTCTGTTGGCCTCTCCTGCTGTTATGTTTCCTAGTGTTTCTAATATTCCATCAATCCATCTTTGCTCTTCTGTTGACCTCTCCTGCTGTTATGTTTCCTAGTGTTTCTAATATTCCATCAATCCATCTTTTGCTCTTCTGTTGACCTCTCCTGCTGTTATGTTTCCTAGTGTTTCTAATATTCCATCAATCCATCTTTTGCTCTTCTGTTGACCTCTCCTGCTGTTATGTTTCCTAGTGTTTCTAATATTCCATCAATCCATCTTTTGCTCTTCTGTTGACCTCTCCTGCTGTTATGTTTCCTAGTGTTTCTAATATTCCATCAATCCATCTTTTGCTCTTCTGTTGACCTCTCCTGCTGTTATGTTTCCTAGTGTTTCTAATATTCCATCAATCCATCTTTTGCTCTTCTGTTGACCTCTCCTGCTGTTATGTTTCCTAGTGTTTCTAATATTCCATCAATCCATCTTTTGCTCTTCTGTTGACCTCTCTTGCTGTTATGTTTCCTAGTGTTTCTAATATTCCATCAATCCATCTTTTGCTCTTCTGTTGACCTCTCCTGCTGTTATGTTTCCTAGTGTTTCTAATATTCCATCAATCCATCTTTTGCTCTTCTGTTGACCTCTCCTGCTGTTATGTTTCCTAGTGTTTCTAATATTCCATCAATCCATCTTTTGCTCTTCTGTTGACCTCTCCTGCTGTTATGTTTCCTAGTGTTTCTAATATTCCATCAATCCATCTTTTGCTCTTCTGTTGGCCTCTCCTGCTGTTATGTTTCCTAGTGTTTCTAATATTCCATCAATCCATCTTTTGCTCTTCTGTTGGCCTCTCCTGCTGTTATGTTTCCTAGTGTTTCTAATATTCCATCAATCCATCTTTTGCTCTTCTGTTGACCTCTCCTGCTGTTATGTTTCCTAGTGTTTCTAATATTCCATCAATCCATCTTTTGCTCTTCTGTTGACCTCTCCTGCTGTTATGTTTCCTAGTGTTTCTAATATTCCATCAATCCATCTTTTGCTCTTCTGTTGACCTCTCCTGCTGTTATGTTTCCTAGTGTTTCTAATATTCCATCAATCCATCTTTTGCTCTTCTGTTGACCTCTCCTGCTGTTATGTTTCCTAGTGTTTCTAATATTCCATCAATCCATCTTTTACTCTTCTGTTGACCTCTCCTGCTGTTATGTTTCCTAGTGTTTCTAATATTCCATCAATCCATCTTTTGCTCTTCTGTTGACCTCTCCTGCTGTTATGTTTCCTAGTGTTTCTAATATTCCATCAATCCATCTTTGCTCTTCTGTTGACCTCTCCTGCTGTTATGTTTCCTAGTGTTTCTAATATTCCATCAATCCATCTTTTGCTCTTCTGTTGACCTCTCCTGCTGTTATGTTTCCTAGTGTTTCTAATATTCCATCAATCCATCTTTTGCTTTTCTGTTGACCTCTCCTGCTGTTATGTTTCCTAGTGTTTCTAATATTCCATCAATCCATCTTTTGCTCTTCTGTTGACCTCTCCTGCTGTTATGTTTCCTAGTGTTTCTAATATTCCATCAATCCATCTTTTGCTCTTCTGTTGACCTCTCCTGCTGTTATGTTTCCTAGTGTTTCTAATATTCCATCAATCCATCTTTTGTCTTCTGTTGGCCTCTCCTGCTGTTATGTTTCCTAGTGTTTCTAATATTCCATCAATCCATCTTTTGCTCTTCTGTTGGCCTCTCCTGCTGTTATGTTTCCTAGTGTTTCTAATATTCCATCAATCCATCTTTTGTTCTTCTGTTGACCTCTCCTGCTGTTATGTTTCCTAGTGTTTCTAATATTCCATCAATCCATCTTTTGCTCTTCTGTTGACCTCTCCTGCTGTTATGTTTCCTAGTGTTTCTAATATTCCATCAATCCATCTTTTGCTCTTCTGTTGACCTCTCCTGCTGTTATGTTTCCTAGTGTTTCTAATATTCCATCAATCCATCTTTTGCTCTTCTGTTGACCTCTCCTGCTGTTATGTTTCCTAGTGTTTCTAATATTCCATCAATCCATCTTTTGTTCTTCTGTTGGCCTCTCCTGCTGTTATGTTTCCTAGTGTTTCTAATATTCCATCAATCCATCTTTGCTCTTCTGTTGGCTCTCCTGCTGTTATGTTTCCTAGTGTTTCTAATATTCCATCAATCCATCTTTTGCTCTTCTGTTGACCTCTCCTGCTGTTATGTTTCCTAGTGTTTCTAATATTCCATCAATCCATCTTTTGCTCTTCTGTTGACCTCTCCTGCTGTTATGTTTCCTAGTGTTTCTAATATTCCATCAATCCATCTTTTGCTCTTCTGTTGACCTCTCCTGCTGTTATGTTTCCTAGTGTTTCTAATATTCCATCAATCCATCTTTTGCTCTTCTGTTGGCCTCTCCTGCTGTTATGTTTCCTAGTGTTTCTAATATTCCATCAATCCATCTTTTGCTCTTCTGTTGACCTCTCCTGCTGTTATGTTTCCTAGTGTTCTAATATTCCATCAATCCATCTTTTACTCTTCTGTTGGCCTCTCCTGCTGTTATGTTTCCTAGTGTTTCTAATATTCCATCAATCCATCTTTTGTTCTTCTGTTGGCCTCTCCTGCTGTTATGTTTCCTAGTGTTTCTAATATTCCATCAATCCATCTTTTGCTCTTCTGTTGACCCCTCCTGCTGTTATGTTTCCTAGTGTTTCTAATATTCCATCAATCCATATTTTGCTCTTCTGTTGACCTCTCCTGCTGTTATGTTTCCTAGTGTTTCTAATATTCCATCAATCCATCTTTTGCTCTTCTGTTGACCTCTCCTGCTGTTATGTTCCTAGTGTTTCTAATATTCCATCAATCCATCTTTGCTCTTCTGTTGACCTCTCCTGCTGTTATGTTTCCTAGTGTTTCTAATATTCCATCAATCCATCTTTTGCTCTTCTGTTGACCTCTCCTGCTGTTATGTTTCCTAGTGTTTCTAATATTCCATCAATCCATTTTTGCTCTTCTGTTGACCTCTCCTGCTGTTATGTTCCTAGTGTTTCTAATATTCCATCAATCCATCTTTTGCTCTTCTGTTGACCTCTCCTGCTGTTATGTTTCCTAGTGTTTCTAATATTCCATCAATCCATCTTTTGCTCTTATGTTGACCTCTCCTGCTGTTATGTTTCCCAGTGATGGGATTCTTTATTAATGATGTGAATGTCATAACAACACAGTGATGTGTGAAATAATGATTCTAAGGAAACTGATATTCATTCCAACATGTGCTCCCGATGCCAAACATGGTCACAAATGTCCTAAGTATAACATAAGCTTGTCACCACAGAGATGAGATGTTTGAGAAAAGCGCTTGGATCGACCAGAAAGACAGAATCAGAAATGAT